>CAJQUN010000025.1:6315091-6915091 GCA_907163345.1 Haberlea rhodopensis
CCTTTATAATAAATGAAAATCCAAACTTGTCCAAACAAGAGCTAGAGATAATGTTTCTAGTAATTGAAGGCACAAAATAACAGTCTTTTAAATCTAAAGATAAACCGAAAGGCAAAGATAATGAATAATCTCCTATAGCTAATGCAGCAACTCTTGCTCCATTTCCAACTCGGAGATCTACTTCGCCTTTTGCCAATGTCCTACTCCTTTTAAGATCCTGCACATTAACACAAATGTGAGATCCACATCCAGTATCTAATACCCATGATGAAGAAGTAGATAAATTGACTTCTATAACAAAAATACCTGAAGTGGAAGTCACACTTCCCTTCGTCTTCTTAAGATCCTCCAGATAAACTTTGCAATTTCTTTTCCAATGTCCGGTCTCACCGCAATGGAAACAGTTCCCCTCTTTTGCCACTCCTCCCTTTGGCTTTAGTGCAGAAACATGTGGCTTAGATTTAACAAGGACCTTCTTGTTCTTCTTGAAGCCTTTTGTTTTAGCCCTTCCTTTGCTCTTATTCACAATAAGAACATTAGTAGGTTTAGACTTCTTGCTGATAGCTTCAAAAGTTCTCAGCATGCCAAGCAACTGTGGTAGAGTCTTTTCAATTTCAATCATATTGTAATTCAAGACAAATTGACTGAAGCTTCCAGGCAACGATTGCAAGATCACGTCAGTGGCCAACTCTTGGTCCAATGAAAATCCAACTTCTCCAGATTCTCAATGTACCCAATCATCTTGAGTACATGAGTTCCAACCAGATTTCCTCTACCATTCTACAGTGGAATAACGCTTTAGAGATGTCATACCTCTCTTGTCTTGCTTGTTGTTGGTACAGCTGCTTTAGATGCTCGATCATATCGAACGCCTCCATTTCCTCATGTTGCTTCTGAAGCTCAGAGTTCATGGTGGCAAGCATAAGGCACCCAACATCAAGTGCGTCATTTTGATGCTTCTTGTATATCGGCTTTAGCAGCCGTCAAGGGAGGTTCCTCAGCAGTAAGGGTTCCTCTAGGACATATTGCTTCTTTCTTGTTTGAGGACAATCCTCAAATTCCTATACCAGTCTAGGAAATTTGTCCCATTAAGTTTGTCCTTCTCAAGGACCGATCGTAACGATAGTGTGCTTGTAACGTTGTTGGTTGCCATGGATATCTACAATATATAAATATGCAAAATACGTTTATGATTTTAATCATTTAATATGGTCTTATATTAAATGACACTCCCACTATTTTGTTTAAAATTATCAACCCTCGAAAACGTTAGTGGGTCAAGATTCATATTTCACTTAATCTTGAGTTAGCTTTGGCTAATCGCTCAAGACTCGGTTATTTAGGTAGACAACTCTTTGTCAGTTACAATCACATGCAATTCTTGGATGATTGGACGAACAACGCTTTGTTCAAATTCATCTAATGAATTATTTTCCAACCCCATGCCTCTAGGTTCCCAATCCTATTGAGATAACACTAGTTAAGTCGAACCCAATTTTAAAATAACACGGATATCACTTTTATCCTTTCGCGTCTTACTAAGATTGTCACGGTGCTTTGCTTTGGCAAACCCACACATATTCAATCGAAGTCTTGACGAGTATTTTTAATTGGAAGGCATCTTAAAACTTAATATTATAAGAGGGATTTATTGATCTCATGATTTTATTAATACTGAAAATATGTCTGGTACATATATGAGTATATACATATCTACATATATATATATATATATCAAGCATCAATATTAAATAAAACAGTAACATGCATCTCATACATCAACATAAAGTAAACGTGACATGGTTATAGCCCCAACTAAAGATTTCTCAAGCCAATGAGAAAATCTAAAAGGTCAACCTAAGGGTAACTTCTCCAAGCACCTCTTTGGCTCCCTTTTTATGAATGGCCTTCTCATCCCGGCACCATGGTCCGTCTTCGTTGATCTCCATCAATGATATAACCTATACTATATAACATTTACAAGATATAGAGAATTCCTCGAGTCACATTCGAGGGGGAGCATAGGGGAGGAAATACATTCAGAAAAATAGAGAAGACACGACTCGTAGGCCGTATTAAATTACAAACATTCACAAACTCCTATCTAATAGGCATAGGGCTATAACCATGCACCATGCTCAAACAAACACATAAAACATGCTATAACATTTAATTAATTAAATTCTAAACATTTTAAAATTTAATTCTAATTAAAACTGTAAACTAAATTTTATGAAATTATCGTACGCTCGGGACATCACATGTCACGAAACCTTAGCCCAAAAGTCCACGTCCATCCATGAGGGTTCGAAACCCTAATATTTGGCGACGGCGGCCGTGACCCATGCACGGCTGCTAGGGTTCGAAACCCTAGCCGTCATGAGCCACAATGGTTCGAAACCTTTGTTCAAGCTCGCGGCCTTTCATGTACGATTCATGACGTTGGCGGCTTGACCATCTCGAGCCAATGAGTTCGAAAACCCTAGCCCTCATGTGGCCTTAGCCGTCAACCTTCATGCGTCGTGAACCATGATCGAACCAGGCGCCGCTAATCAATATTATCGAGCCAAAAGGAGGGTTCTAAACCCTAGCCATGTTTCGACACCTCCATGCACAATTATGAGCCACAACGGCTAAACCATCTCGAGCCAAGGGTTCGAAAAACCCTAGCCCTCATGTGGCAGCCGTGGGTCATTTGTGGTGGTGGCCGAAGCATCAAGCTTCAAGGTTCGATTTTTCGCCTTTCTTGTATCATATACAATAATTCGCCAATTTATATCAAATACAATTATACGATGATTTCACAAACTCGATTTATTCCATATCATATATGAATATACAGTTTTAAAGCATGCAATATAATTCTAAATATGATTAAACGATTAACCACATAATTCCGATATGAGCTTTGTACACGGCTCTGATACCACTGTAAGGAATCCATCAAGCAAAGCGCAGCGGAAATAAAATATGGATTCCTAACCGAGGACCTATACAGAGTATTCATATCGGAATGATTAAAGAGTCTCACCCTTGTAGCGTGTTTGATGCAGAATCCTCGTTGTAGCACCACGAGTCACAAACGAAAATTTACACCTTCGTCTCTACGGTATCCACACGATCAAATCGAGAAGGGATTTAAGAACAAGTTGCAAGACTCGTTCTTAAACTGGAACAAGACTCACAGTTCTATACCGATCGATGACCACCGTTAAACCACCAAGAATCACGGCGGTGACCGTGAAGGACACGGCTTGGAGGAGGCGGCCGAGAGCTTGAGTAGGTTTAGGTTTTTTATGAATTGTGTTGTCCAACAATTAATTATAACCTTGTATATATATTATAAGATTTAATTAAGGTTCGAGACTTTCTTAAAGTCTCATTGGCCCAAACCCATGATTTAATTAAATTCTTATAATCATTTAATTAAGACTCTTCTTAATTATTTAATTCATCCCATGAATTTAATTCCCTTTATCGATTTAATCTTTTGTGCGACCCGATATGTTCTTGTAATGTTGGCAGTGACATAAAATCTCATTTTATGTCACAAGCAATGAGCGGTATCTAGCAACACATCAAAGCTACCCAAATTACAAGAATGTCATTGACTCGACATTAACCTTAGAACTTGTGATAATATTAACTATGTAACTTAATCCCTTTGTCCTATGTGTTTAGATTGAACACGAGTCATGGAATAGTCATACTCGTATATTCAACCTCTATTTCTTGATCCCCAAGTAGAACTAAAATAAACGAATAAGCTCGATATCACATATCGACTCATTCGAGCACGGCCATGCATTTTAGTCTTACTTGATCAAGGGCCCAAACACTTCTCCTGTTATATAGGAGGGACAAATCCTATCTTGATCAATCAACATCCCTCTACATAATTCGTAGTGTATCCAATATTTGCCTTTATAGTTTACCCTGTTACAGGTAACGTTTGACAATATCAAGATACATAACTCCTTATGTTGGGATCTCTAATGATCTCAAGTCGTAAGGATTACATACATTATTATCACTATGAGAATTGCTTATGACACTCATATAACTATCCATGTAGCATTCTCATGGTGGGTCTTTCCAGTACATTGTTCTCTAACATGTACCCATGTGTTGATTTGATATCTCATATCCATGAATTAATTCATCAATCAAAACATACTAGTCTCAATGCATTATCATTATCCTTATTTATGATAATACTTGACTAGGGACAATCTTTAAGATTAATACAATATTATTCTAAGGACATTAACTTATATATCAATTCATATTGCACAGATATTCGAATAATATATAATAATGATTTGCCATTTATAAAATCATAATACATTGTACGTCATAAACAATCATCTAATGACTTGTCTTATGGCATATCCCAACAAGTAATACACAAAATACGAGACAGAGATGATCTAAAATAATAATATCTTGCATTTGATGTATCATAAGGAATTTAAAGTATTCAGATTCTCATGATGATAAGCCCTGAACAAGTGAATCTTTTCATAATGTGAGATTATAATAGGATCGACATATAAAAGACCAAATCAGTCGAAACATGCTATACTCCAAGTAGTTAGGCATATTGAGAGCATAATAGGCCAAGCATTCTCATGTTTTTAGCCAATCAACAATAACGATACATAATCAAGCCGAGAAGACTCGAGGATCTCTTCTATTTACAAGCATTGTCAAATCCACTCCCAGCAATATTTTCATGGAAAAATCAACCTCTTTATTGCACAGATAAAGGTAATACCGACTGATTGAGATTAGGGGTACCCCTAATCAAATTAAAAATTGATCGACCACTCAGACTCCATACACCTCCACTAATATTATTTTGTTGGTACTTCCATCATTGAGAATATTGAGAATGTAAATGATCAGTGCTAGAGATGATGGTATAATGAAATAATTAGCAAACTCTAGTATATTTAACAAATGCAAAATAGCATATGTATTACGTGGGCTAGTCATATTCCTGAACATGTATTTATATGTGCACCTTATCTTCACACCCAAAATAAAAATTAACCAAACCTTACTTAGCAAACTAAGTATCGTTTGATTGTTTTTTTTTTCTTTTTTAAATTTTTACTAAGCTATGTACTGGAGATTTTTTTGAGGAGTAGTGATCGTGTGCTACAATATTACGGAACTTCTAAATAATTCTAGCACATCTTGCAATCATAAGAAATGGTCCTTGTCTATCCTTATAATCAAAGTTGTAGCACATATATATTGGTAATCAGATAAGATACATGTTAGACTTATCTTTTGAAGTGGCTGTCCGTCATGAGACGCTTCAGGAAATCAACAAGATTGATTATTGCCATATTTCCAGGCTCCGTGATATTTGTGATCATCCACTGTATTGTTGAGTGTGAGAAAGCTTCCTAACACCAAAAAAGGCGGATTCCTCGGTATCAACCTCATAGAAACAGTCACCTTCTTTCCTCACAATGACTCCCTTGGAAAGATTTCTCACAGAAGCCAAATCACTTGAATAAACCTCGTAAATGCACTCCCCATGTATTGCTGAAGAGCGTATCAAGGGAAAAACCAAGCAGAGAGGCTATACGTTCACCAAATCTGTTGCACCATTTACTGTATGTTTATTCGGGGCTGTAGGTCCCAAGATGCCGCACACTACAGACGAATATACAGTGGTGCACCATAAATCTCTCGCAGATCTAATACAGTATAGTTCAAGTATTCCTTTTCTGTCATCTCTCGATGAATCTAAGGTTCCAAAAATGGCACCATCAGATTCTGCAATCTGCTCAATTTATGACATCCAACACATCACTTTTCAAAGAAGGAATTTTCCAAACGTTCGTCATCCAAAGAAGTGTCTTCCTCTCTTTCGTGGGATTTGTCGGCTTTTCCCAAATCCCACCACGAGTCAAATGAGCAATCCATGCCTCCACTGTTGTACCCTCAATATTCATTGGGTACAAAAATCACAAGGGTTATGATACGAGAAGCAACAACAAGATTTTTTATTCGTAATAAGAAAGACAACATGCGAAGCTAGCATATGCAAAAAGAGTCCCTAATCACAAATATTGTGGTAAATGATTTACTGGATCATGCTTTGCTCCTGTTAGGAGCAACAATATACCATAACCCATATTATGATAAATCAAACCATTATTTGTTATATCAGAGTATTCTAAACTCATTTATTTAAATTCACAACTCACATTTTTTGTAATGCACAAATAACAATCTATGCACTCTTCTCAGAAAAGACCCGATCTAGCAGCAAGTTACAGAGAATAATGCATGATAGAGTTATAAAGGGGCATGAATGAAGCCACTTTTGTTGCTGCAATTTAATTATTCTTTGAGAGACACCATCCGCTTGATGACACAAGGAAAATGTGCTGGGTGGTCAATTCCAGGGAGCCATCCCTCGTTTTTATTTTTTTCATGTCTTATGAGGCTAACAACAATTAAACTAAGAAAATGACAAAATTTGTCCAAAGAACAAGAGGAGTGATACTTATCTTTGACTGCAAGCTGACAGCATATGATTCATGATATTGGCAGTTTCATTAAGTTGCCATCTATGAATTTAAGTGGTCTGCCAATTTGATACAAGAAGATAACAAGATCACATAATGTGTAATCATTCAATTTGGAGGAATCTTGGGAGTTTGGGAGTCTCAAAACCGTACTCCATGATCTTAATCATGTAGTCCCGGAGAATGATTAAGCGATATGCACCAATGTGCATCTCATCAATAACACTCGGCTCAAGATCAAGGAATACTGCATAAAGTACATGCTTTCGTACACCATTTTCACTGAATAACGTATCGAAGGCATCGTCCCCACCACCAATGGTTTGATCATCGTGCATTTATTCATCAAGCTTAATGCCATGTTCGAGGCAGTAGAGGTCCCATCAAGCATTTCCCACTTGAGAATTTCTTCTCTTCTTCTTATTTTGCTTCTAGATAATTCCGAAAATCATCATTCATATACTGAAGCGTTTTTTTTCTTGTCTTCTTCATCTACGCCTTAAGCTCAAAGTTCCCACAGACGGCGCCAATGATGTGATCCCGTATTTTCTCTATTCGGTAGAGAAGGTGCGATAACGAAAATAAATAGGACACCATATTTTTTACGTGGAAAACCTCCCAAAACGAAGGGAAAAACCACGGGACCTAGTCTAGTATAAATTTCACTATCAATGATGATACGTACAATGTATTTTTCTGTACCACAATCAAGCAAAAATGACCATGAAAGGGGATTTTGTTCTTCTAGCAAAATGAAGGGGCGAGGGCCCTTTTTCTAAAAAATCAGATTCTAAGTCCCCCCTTTTCTCCTCCCTAGGATATGGGTATTTATTGGAGTTATATTCCAAATCGAGGTCTACCATTTACGGCGCATGATTTGAGCATAATATGACCATAATGCGTACACGACTTCCGTAATTATCGCGAGCATTAAATGAAATCCGTAATTTGTGCAACTGCCCATGGCGTGGTTCTGTCTTTTTGAGGAGAATATGCCTGAGCAAGATTTTGCTCGATGAGGAATTTCCCGAGGTGAAGAGCCGACCTCCTCTTCGGGCATTTTTCTGTTCGACAATGATTTTACCCGATGTGGTCTAATTTTCCCACCACATCATGGTGTCCTATTTATTTTCTTTATCGCACAATCTCTACCGAATAGAGAAAATACAGGATCACATCAGATATATATGTCATTTTGTTAGAAAGTGAGATTAAAGTGGAATATTTTTTCTTAAAATCAAACCAAACATGGGATAAACATTAACCCAAAATTATCATATCCTTATCATTCATTCTAAACATAGCCTTAGAGAAATTGAGAAGACGGTTTTCTCGATTATTATCAGTATTGCTACATATGAGTTTTTGACATGAACACCTGTTGTTTCCAAATATACAGTTTCCACATGTATTTTGAAAATAGGTGGCTTAAACCTATGTAGTTTGTGAACAAGTGCAAAACATCTATCCACATATGATTTGTGTGATATGCGTCTTCTTATACATATGAGCTTTGAAATTACATGTTAAACAACAATTGTACCTCTGAGTGGGTAAATGCACATACAAAATAACGTAGAGGTGAAAATGCACAAGACTAATAACATAAATGGATATTTGCACTTAAAAATAATATATGGGAATTCTGCAACTAAAATTAGAAAGTCAAAAAAATTATGAAAATTGTGTTGAGAGAGGCGGTGGTATGTATTTTACAAATCACAGTGGGGGATAACATGTCTATTTATAAAATACATGTGATAACGTGCTTATTAACGATATCATATGGAGTAAATTGCTACTAGCTCGTACATTTAAAAATAGAATATATAAAAGCGATGAGAGAGTTCAAATAATAACTCGCAGATATTTTATTCGTAATTGGACACCAATATTGAAAGTTTACAATTGCAGAATACAAAAATATAGATAAATTAGATTGACATTTATTTCAACTAAAAGTTTATCTTGATAATAATCTATAATTGCAAATTTATTTATTATTTGGATGATTATAAATTTTGAAAAACTCATTCGTCATAGCTCATTCGAATGAGTGAACTGCGGCATGCCGTCTGCCCATTTTGGAATTTTTTCAAGTTCAAATATTTTTCTGGTATGGGCTAAATATTTTTAGCATGCTGCGGGACTCGAACTCGAATATCACCAAAATAGAGGTAATCTCAAGGATGTAACAATACCTCTGAAACCAAAGATTTATCATTATCTACTCGAAGTTGGAGTGAATTTAATTATATCTGATACCCAGCAGGAGAAGGATAACCGTATCAAAATCCGTCCTTTGAGGCTTGACCTCGGAGATAATCTTATGATCGACCTCCCGACCTCATATGATTAAAATATCCACCTCAGTGCTACATATATGACCGACGTCCCGACCTAACGAGGTCAAAACACTTGACTGGTCTTGAAGTATGTAACCAATTGCCCGATTCCCGGATTTCCAGGTAAACTCATTTTTGAATGGAGCTCACTCAACCAACCACTGAGCTAAAAGCACCACCTGTCGACCCGATTCATGGAAACCAATAGCCATGGTCCCTAGAGGTAGCCGATCTCCCGTGATCCCGATCTACTAACCATGTTATCTTCAGGATGATCTTGCATTCAATGTTAGAAGACCTAATGATCCGAGCTTCTGTCTTGCCAATCTAAGGGGATGCTCACCAATCTTGACAATCTTATACCTCTCATACTTATGAGTATGTTGACCAAGTCCTTGTTGAACTTGCGTGCCCCGAGAGATTTCAGGGAATGGGAAGGTTCGTGGTCTGAGTGGTTTGCCGACGTGCTTCGATATTTCAGGAGTCGTGTATATCATGGCCTTACTGGTCCAAGTTGCATACCCACGAGGTAACAATTAGATTGCCATTTATTTCAACTAAAAATTTATCTTGATAATAATCAGTAATTGCAAATTTATTTATTATTTTATACTCACCCGACTTAAACATCGATGGGACCCACCGAAAAAATCTTCCAACCTCCTAACACTTGTTCTGATCCTAGCAGGTCATTATATGACTTATCTTTTCTATCCAGTTCGTTGAAGAAGATAGAAAGAGAGGTATATCGACCTCTTATTGGTACTAAGAGTTCATCACCCTTTTTGGAAGTATAAATATCAATAGATTTTGATTGGAAAAATAAAAGTTGGCTTACTAAAACATATACTATTGGTATTTTAAGTCTTGTTTCACTAATAATAAAAATATAATAGAATACAAATTCAAAGACAAAATTTGAATAAAAAGGATTATTCCAATATAAATATGCTTAATATAAGATTTTAACATAATCTTGCAATATTAAAAATTCAGTATATGTGCCGATGATTTGTGGCCCATCTGACACTGGTTGCATTTGGCACCTGAATATCTCGTATTAAAGTCTCTAACTCCCGCTCGATACAGTTGTAATAATTGTTTAAAAAAATTCAATTTATGTATGTGGCATGCGGAGAATCACTAATCACTAATCACTAATAACCAATAAATAAGCAACTGTCGCTAACTTCCGCTGCCGACGGGTGGTTGAGATATCTTGATTTAATTTGGAGGGCTAATGCTTACGTCGCTTTGATTACGCAGTTCATTACGTATAATTTTCTGACGTCACACATGACAAGTAGCCTTTCCTAGTATCTGGCGACGTGTGTAATTAATTATGATATTTTTTGTTGGCGGTTGGCACAAAGTCATGTTCAGAACAATTCAACATGTTGATTTGACTTATTTTTTTATAGAATAAATTAGGGTTGGAATGGGGTAGGATAAATCGGTGTTCAGATAGTTTGAATCAGGTATCCGAACTTTCGATACCTCTAAGAACTACCCGATTCGTGACTAAATTTTGGGTATCCGATACCCGAATTTCAATTTATTTTTTTCATTTCTTTTTAGAAAAAGAAAACCCGATCGGGTACCCGAATACCCGACCCGAATGTCCACCACTAGAATAATTAGTTATCTTAAGATAATAAATAAGTTGTTAATCAAATAATATGGACTTAGATTTAGTTATTTAAAATCAAGAATTTAATGCTTGAAATGGTAGGAGCCATGATTTTTTTGACCAAACAATAGTTGAGAGAGTTTTATTATAAATTTCAAATAAAAATAATGAATAAAATAAAAAAAATTTGTTTGCATGAGATGAGATGATTATATTGGGTCGTTCAACCCTGTAATGAAGGCAATCCAATGATCTCAAATCATTTTGGATCGTAAGGTCCATGTTTAATGTGAACCCTATAGCCAGGTTGGGTAGGGTTGAATGACCCGATTACATTAAGGTATGATTTTTGACATATGGTCGCGCATATTCCTTTCTCAAACTGCCTCTTCTGATTCAGTGAAAATGTAAACAAAAAAATTGCAATTCTCACAAAACGTGACGTGATTAATGTGATGTAAGATTGTACACCATTCCCTTGCAACACCACACATGTTTTCTTCCGTAACGTCTCCATTTTTCAAACAATTCAAACAAAGAAAAATACAATCAACATTCGACAACGTACGACGCCTAACACCTTCAGCTTATCAACACAAGTTCACAACTTGCTTTCCCTATATAAACTGAGATCCCACTATAATATTTTGATTCATACTCCAATAAGTGCCAATCTACAAAACCAAATCCCTCGATATCTTACTAATAATCAAGAAATTGACAAAATGTCAACCAAAACTCTACATATAGTAGTCCTCCCGTACCCCGGCCAAGGCCACATAAACCCCCTCCTCCAATTCGCCAAACGCCTCGCCTCAAAGGGACTCAAAGCCACTATAGCCACCACCCACAACACAGTCAAATCTATCCAAGCCGCCACTGTCGCGGTGGAGCCGATCTCCGATGGGTTCGACCAGGGTGGCTTCACTGAAGCACAAAATGAAGATGCTTACCTCAACTCATTCAAAGAAAATGGAACCAAAACCCTCGCACAACTCATCCTAAAGTACCAAAACACTAGCTTCCCTATAAGTTGCATAATTTATGACTCGTTTTGCCATGGGCTCTTGATGTAGCCAAGCAACATGGGATCTTCGGTGCGTCGTTTTTCACGAACTCGGTCACGGTCTGTGCAATTTTCTGCCACATACATAATGGTAAGCTAGTGTTACCGGTAAATGTTAAAGATGATGAGCCTTTGCTGTTGCCTGGTTTGCCACCATTGAAGGCGTGTGATGTTCCCGGTTTTATCAAGGAACCCGAAAGCTACCCTGCTTACCTGGCTATGAAACTGAGTCAGTTCTCCAATTTGGAGAAGGCAGATTTTGTTTTTGGTAACTCTTTCCAAGAATTAGAAGGCCAGGTACATTGAATTTTTTTTGAACTTGGCATGCATTGTTGTGCTTGCATAGTCATTATTCGACTCAAAATTTTACAATACTCGGTTATAATTTTTTATTATAAAATCGTTTTCTTGAAAAAAAGGAGGCGAAAAGTGTAGCAAAGTCATGGCCAGCCATACTCATAGGACCAATGGTACCATCCCACTACTTAGATGGAAGAATCGAAGGAGACAAAAGCTACGGAGCCAGCCTATGGAATCCCCTAAGCGATCACTGCACAAAATGGCTAGCAACCAAACCATCAAAATCAGTCGCATACATATCCTTCGGCAGCATGGTCAAATTAACCTCAAAACAAACCGAAGAAATAGCATACGCACTAATGCGCAGCAACACAAACTTCCTATGGGTCGTAAGAGACACAGAACGCCACAAACTCCCCGCACAATTCATCGACTCGACCGAACATAGAGGACTAATCGTGTCATGGTGCAACCAGCTCGAGGTGCTGGCGAATGGAGCGGTTGGTTGCTTTGTGACGCATTGCGGATGGAACTCGACGATGGAAGGGCTGTCGTTAGGCGTGCCGATGGTGGCGATCCCGCAGTGGTCGGATCAAATGACTGATGCTAAGTTTATAGAGGAGGTGTGGGGGGTAGGGGTGAGGTGTAGGGAGGATGAGTTTGGTGTAGTGAGGAGTGAAGAGGTTTTGTTTTGTTTGAAAAAGGTGATGGAGGGGAAGAGAAGTGAGGTTATGAGGAGAAATGCAAGAAAATGGAGGGATTTGGCTAAGGAGGCAGTTGGTGAAGGGGGGAGCTCGGATAAGTGTATTGATGAATTTGTGACCAAGTTGAAGATTCCGAGGAACATATCCTCGTGCAATATTTAATGTTTTAAATTTGATTTGGATATATGAGATCTACGTAAATCAAATCAAATTTGAACTATTTGATGTTATACGATGATATTACTTTTATATTAGGTTAAAGTATTCCAGAGAAAGTGGTCTAATATAAAGAGGTTATTAGTAGTTTGTGATTTATCGCTTTGTCAATTATTTGTAATAATATTATTGAGTGTAACTATTTCTCTATATTATATTATTAATTATGAGTATTTTTTTTTTTCACTTTTCGATATAGCGTTTTGTGTTGATATTCTTGATTCTAAGTTTTATGATTACTAATACATTAGACAGTACAAACATAATGTGATATCTAAACAATTCATTTACTATGAGTCACTGAATATCTATACTAGGCCTAAAGTTAGTTTATCATTAGGGATGGTAATGAGGCGGGTCTAGACTCGGATCCGTATTGAACTACGCTCCGACAGGCGGGTCTGGATCCGATTTAATCAGGTTTGGAAGCTGGGTGGGGCTGGTCTCGAGATTGGCCGAACCCGCCCCGGACTTGTCCTGCTATATAATTTTAATTTTTTAATTTAATATTGAATATTTATTTCACTTTTTTGATTGAACAATAAAGTTTTATTATTTAATTCTATATCAAAATTCATGTGTTCATGTTAAAGAAATTTGACATTTTGAAGAGAATGAGAGCAAATTAATAAATATTTGATAGCTTAAAGATAGTTTTACAAGGCTTATTATAAATACTTACTAGAGTAAAACATGAAATTCAATCACAAAAATATATTTTTTAAATAAAAAAAAAACTGGAACCCAAGGGGGTGGGTCCGGGATTTTGTGTAGCGGGGCGGTGGCGGGTCCTGGGATTGGTCAAACCCGCCCGTTGCCATCCTACTTACCATAATACATTGACATGTGTTGTCGAATAACAAAGATGTCCAATGTGCTAAATGACCGTAAGACCAGTGCTAATTTGGATAATCACAATAACAAAAAAAAATACATTGAAGGGTATTAAACTACAAAATCAATTTGAAAAAAAATTTATTACATCCCAAAAATCAAAATGTAAAAATTAATTTACAATTATCACACGAGTTTATAAAAAAAATATTGTATATCAACGTAATAATGGAATGACTAGTATTAATAATATTGTGTACACGTTGTTGTGTGTTTAATTAATTACTCTAAGAATGTTGAATGCCAGTTTAGTTTATTATATAATAATTGAAATGTTTCGAATTTTTTTTTTAATATAGATTTTTAACTTATACCATTATTATAAATGGCGAATATTATAATAGATCAAGAAACGAAAATTGTACTATAATAAATATTCAGGATTTAATATCATAATAAGATGAAAAAATGAATAAAGATATACGGACTAAATTTTTTAAAAACTAAATTAATCAAAATATTAATGCACTAATACAGCTTGAAGAGAAGTGATTCAATAATTAGTTGGAGTTTCAGGGAATCAGGCTTTATCACAATTTTTTTTAATTTTTAATTTTATAATTTTTTTTAATTTATATTATTTAATATAAAAGAATCCAAATTTTATGTTTCTTGCCTTCTTCAAAAAATCAAGTATGCAATCTATTTTTTTTATTTAAAAAACAAAAGGGATTTATCTAATGTGAAATGGATGGCATTCAATATAATGGGCCAGGAGCCCAAAACTATACGGGCTTAAGGCCATAGTCTCTCTCTACAAAAAACAGATTTAGAAAACTGGGGATAGCTCATAGACATGGCTTCCTTCCTATCGACTGCGTGTGCAACATCAATCCTTCACAATTCTTCTCCTTCAAGAACAAATATTCTTACCCCAACTTCACTTCTCTGTTTTCTAAGTAAACCCAAAGCTTCTCTTCTTCATGCTCATTCTTCTTTAATTTGTATCAACAGAAGGCGGAACTTCATTTGCGTCGCCGAAAAGGAGTACAAGTTCCCAGACCCCATCCCAGAATTTGCTGATTCTGTAAATATCTTCTTCTTATTCTTATTCCGCAGCGCGATGGACTTGAAATTAATGAATATTTTAGTTTATGGTTTCAGGAGACTGAGAAGTTTAGGACTCATTTGGTTAAGAAGCTTTCCAAGAAAGATATTTTTGGAGATTCACTGGATGAAGTTGTTGGAATCTGTACTCAGGTAGTTTCTTTCCCTACCCTTTTTGTCCTTTGGTTTTCTTTGTTTTCTTCTGAATGTAATATTATGCTCTTTATCGGATGCATGTGTGTAGACATGGTGTTTACAGAAATGCTGATATTATAGAGGAATACAATTTTAGATTGAATTTCAAACAGGTTTCCTGTATGAGTTTTATTCCGTGCTAGCTTGCTGCTTCTTCAAATTAATTTGGTTCTCGACTATACCCTGACTCTACAATGCAAGAGCGAAAATCATGAAATATGAATAAATTATAAGTCATGGATACGAGACCACATTAATGGTTCTTGTGTAATCACGTTAAGCAGGAGTGGAAGACCGCTTAGCCTTTTTCTAGATCAGCAATATTTGTATTTTTAGAATTTTATTCGTCAAAGTATAGAGTTTTTTTATCTCTATATCCTGCGTGAAAATTCACCTTTTTTCTACGTTAGTATATCATGAGCAGAGGACTTCAGCCTTATCAAAGAGCATAGGCTAGTAAAATTGTAGTGAAGTGAATGGAAAGTAGGGTCCATCTTTCTCAATATGATGTTATCTATCAAAAGTTCATATGTTGTGCCGTCTCCCTTAGACCCGAGCTTTTGGGACAAGTGGTTTTGATATGGTATCAAGAGCTGAAAGATTTGAGCGCAAAGCCCTTGTATTCCATATATTTATCATTAAGTCGGTCTTGGGCATCTTCTATCATCTAATGTACAGCCAATTTGCATGTGTGTTTCTTTGATATTACTCTCAGACATATTTTCATTTGTCTCCGACTTACATGCTAGAGTATGAGATTGGTTGTGATACCTCTTATGAGCTCGAACTTTTGGGAAAATCATGCTCGAAATCCTAATATAACTTCTATATTCAATTATCCATATAAATGACGAGTTTCGTTATCTGAAATTTAGTTTGCTAAAAATGATTGGAGCTGCATTGTTAAATCTAGTTTCTTAAGCACCACATATGTGCTTTGATATCCAAGACTTTGACTTAATGGAGATCGAAAGATCTATATATCACACTCGATTTGGCTTGGGATCTAGGCTAGCTAATGATAACGACTGGCATGTATACTCGATTTTTCTTGATATGATGATGCTTTTATATACCTTCATTGATATTCATACAAGTGTTGGGTTACTAAAGCGCTGGACTTCGAACAGATCTTCAATGATTTCTTGCATACGGAGTATGGTGGTCCAGGAACTCTATTGGTGATTCCTTTTATCGACATGGCTGACACTTTAAATGAGAGAGGTTTACCTGGAGGACCTCAGGCCGCTCGAGCAGCTGTAAAATGGGCTCAAGACCATGTCGACAAGGATTGGAAAGAGTGGACTACAAGCTGAAGGTAATAGAATGTTTGATGCTTTAGATGATGATGCAACAATTCCTGCAAAATCTGGGATTTTCCAGAGAAAATGAGAGGTCTTTCTTTGGCAATTAACATAGCGCAGGCAAAAGATTTTGTACTGTAACCTAATAGAAGCATAGTATCTCGACTTGATTATCATCCTCCTACTTTTCAATGATGCATTCATTTGTGAGCTTAAATTCCTTGTGTGTTGAGTTGTTTGAGCTTCAAAAGTTTATATAACATGACTGTCGTTCGGATTTTATTTGTATTTGGTGTTAGATGATGTAATTTATTGAAAGAATTCAAGATTCATAGCTGATGATATTATAGTCTAAACATCGAATATGATTCAATCTCAAGTAACTCATGATCAATCACTAAGGTGTAAAGTACATATTTTTAAGCTTCGATCGAGCTGAGCTTCATACGGGCAATCAAACTGGCCAATTATTTCAAATCCTTGGCTCATTTTTTTTATTCCAGTTAACATGATTAATTTGAAAACTTACTTGACGTTCAAACTAAATACAAATCCTTGTATCAAAACACAACCTAATTGAGCCTCTGGCCTTAGCCGGGTGATAAAGATCCATGTCCCCCCTTTGGGACGACTCGAGTTTGAGTCCGGACAATGGCCCAAAAATCTTTAAAAGCAACCTTCCCCCATATCAAAAAAAAAAAAAAAAAACACAACCCAATAAACCACATTAGAAGCATTCAAATGTTCATTAGAATGTAGAATTTAGAAGAAAACCCTCCTGATGTGTAGCATTTCTGTGATCCTTGAGCAAGTTATATTCATAAAAAATAAGTTGCCCAGAAATAATAGAGATTTCACGACACATTTGAATTATCAGCATCAATGTCAAGAAAAAAAAATCACTAAAAATTTATAATCTTGCCATCTCAAATTTGATCTACTTCTCTACTTCACCATCAACCAACTCAACCATCAAAGTCCATCCGCCATTTTGCTCAGGTCTGGCCTTTCGACAAATCGAACTCAAATATGCACTGTCGTTAGGTGATCCGTTAGTATGGTTCAATCAACATAAAATTTGAAACCTCGAAATAGAAAAGTTGACAGGGACAGTTGTTCTTCCAAGCTATTTATCAATCTCTTCTTGAATCTGTCCCTCTGCAATTTGTGTATATATAGAGATTTAGTAAACATAATGTAAATAGTGACTGAATAAGGGATTGCATGCATAAAGGAGAGAGACTTACCAGCAAGTTTGACGCCCAAGTTAGCCTGAGCATCGGCCTCCGAGTTTAAGTCCTTCCGGAAGATAAAGACAGCATGTTATTGTACGTTAACTTCCCTTTGCAGAGAATGTTAACATTTTGGCATATATTTTAGAGCAAGCAGTTGTAATCATAATTTTTGGGGAAAATGTAGCGTAATTTGGATACAGAACCATGAGAGAGGTGTAATTTTTTCCAAAAAATTAATGAAGCAAAAGATGATTATCATGATAAAAACAGAGACGTTCTATGGAGGCCTAATCATGACTTGCATAACGTTAAAAAAAAAAAAATCAAGACTAGCATAAATCATTTTGAGTCACATGTGATCAGGGTCACCTGCGTCCACTTTGGACAAGACGCAAGTTCGAGTCTGTAAAAATACATTTGCTCCTCCTCCACTCAAAAAAAAAAAAAAAATTTAAAGAAAATTGCACATACAAATTCAAACTGTTTCTAAGTCGAAGGGTGGACTGTCCTCAGTCAGCTCCCCGTAAGTTACATTTTATTGAGACAATGTTTGTGTAATGGGCTGACTTTTACTTACCCTCAGAACGTGAATGATTTGGAAAGAAAGACACCTATCCTTCAACTTCTTTGCTTCTTCAAACAGGCTGGAGATGCTTTGGTTTCTAACTCTCCATTGACCCTGGATCTGTTCAAGAAAGCATCGTATGCAGAATTAACAAAGGAAATAAACCGTTAACATCACCACACAACATGGATATAACCAGAAGTGGACCTACATACCTGCATGCAAACAAGTTTGGAATCGCCTCGGACCCTAACACTTGTAAAACCTTTTCCTAGTGCATATTTCAACCCTAATATAAAGCCGCGATACTCTGCAAAATTATTGGTCGCTACACCTAAGCCTTCGCGCAACCGGCAAATCTAAGACGTGAAGAATGTCGGGATATAAATGTCGGACATAGCAAAAAAATACAAATACTTCAAAGAATCATGATGCTTACCAAACTTCCATCATCAGACCGCAGTATAGCTCCAGCCCCGGCTTGTCCAGGATTTCCTTTTGAAGCACCATCAAATTCAAGAGTACAAGATCGCAGCTAGATTACAAACATCATCTTTTTTTAACATTTGATAAATTAATGATTTTCAGATATTTAATGTACGAAGTGGGGTTTCACAAAAACTTAGTCTTAACCATCACTCAGGCATGTGATAACTTCAATATATGAGCTGCTTTGAATACAGAGATTTTCACTTTTTAACTAATAAAAAAGAAAAATTTGTAACAATCAGCACAATCAAGAACCACTCACACAAACTGATTGGTTCTGGTCCCCCATGTTAGAATCTAACTTGAAATGCTTTCGTGAGGCATCATTGGCCACCAATGTTGATCCCGCAACCTCCTGCAATGTATGATGTGCCGATTAATAAAGCATGACCACTTTATTTATCCAAACACATTCTTCTTGATTACTACACATAAAAGTTAGAAATTGTCTCTTTGTGGTAGTCGGTTTGTTGCAAATATTCACTTGCGGCACGTCACATTTAAATAGATTTGACATAATTTTTTCTCCCTTTAATTAAAGAGTTTTTCACTCGTTTTCTCATCAACAGATTTTTTCAGTTTATACAGGTCAAGGAGGCAGTCTTAATATTCATATTTTCCGCACCTCATTACACCATAATTTTTTTATGGTATACCAAAAACTATAATACAGAAAAGTTCAGTCCATTGACCACAGAATGAATCAGAAAATATCAGATCTCATGCCATAATCCGACCACAAAGCTTCCTATGGCCTCTTCTTTGTCACCGGTTCGCTAGATGTGTCACCTTTTGAAGTAGGAGGCTGCCATAAAACATAGGTTCTTCTAACTCAAAAGGTGTTTTTTTGTATCCAAGTCACAGAAAACAAATTTAAGTTTTCCTTCTCATTGCTGCTATACTCATCAAGATTGCATGACAGTCTCACAATGTAATTATAGAAATTTTTTACAAGCGTTGAATTTCTCACATTTACTTGTTGAATCCATCATCAGTTTCAAAAAGAATATGACTTTTTTAAAGAAGACCCAGCAATATGAATAACTGAACCGAACAAAATAATATACAATTTATAGCTGGATACCATTTATAATTAGGGAGGGTAATTTTTTCTTCGACCAAGATTATTATGACTTGACTTCACCCAACTTATGGAAAGCACCATTTCAGCTGTGAGAATGAACATTGCATGACAGCACTATATGGACCATAAAATCAAATAAGATCCAGAACGGAAACAATCACACTTCAGCCACATACTGGGACCATTTTCACACATTTTGACCGACGAGCAAGTAGGCGATTATGAGATAAGGTAATATAATAAATTTATCACAAATATGTGCAGATCTTCTAACCTGAACAGGGCATGGCACAAGAGTGCCGAAAAGTTCTTGAGTAAGATCAGAAGATCTGATGGAATAAAGAGCATTCTTAAGCCCACAAGAGAGAAGATACTTCTCTGTATCCTTGGGCATGGAGTAGCCTTTGTATACACTAACAGGTGGATCACATATCTGCCAGAAGGATAACAAGAAAAGAGACTAGTATGTTTCTTAATTCACATTAATTAGATATTCCTATATAGTTTTGTCACAGAAATGGCAAGGAAACAAGTGAAATACATCAGACTATTTGTATCATTCAGTTACATGTGGAATATCCATTTCACGAGAGATGGTTCAACAAACAAGATAAACATGATCGACTTTTGATTTAGATTCTAGTTTGAGCCAATCAAATGTATTTTATTTGGGAGAACAAAATCTATCACGCAGTAGCAGCTATAATCATGAAACAACGTTGAGGGAAAGGAAGGGATTCAAATGAAAAGGAGGAAGTAACAATTTTGAGTACTTGCATAAAAACTTAGATGTGAGTGGCTCGAAACAGCATGAATCACCACAAGATCATATGTTCCTACTGAAAGGACAGTAAAGCAAATCCACATCGTATATATAGGGAACAAGTGATTACTGAAGTTCCAACTTGAGCCTGACAATCACTTAAGCTTTTGTAAACACCCACAAGATCACCTTTACGAACTACGAAAAATGCTTCCTTGTCGTCCTTCATTCGTGGTTTACGATCAACTTTTCGCTTACTAGAACTACGCTCGCCAGCCCCTTTTGTCGTATAGCACTGAACTCTAACTGCTGTCAATAGCAATTCCAATTTTCTTGTTCTAACACCTGAATATGGAAAGATCGTTTTCCATAATGGAGAAATATATCCGTAATATGGGGTCTTCTGAATAAAACAGCCTTCTAAGGTTGCATATGCACGAAACAAACAGACCATCACAGAGTTCGCTCCCTCAAACTTCCAGGGTCTTCTGAAATAAAAGATATTATTTATTCAATTAAGAAATCCATACAATGAACAAATAATAATAAAAAAAGACAGCATTCTCTTACTCTAGTGGAACAATTATAAATATTCCCTTATCTTTACTATTTTACTATATTATAAAGGGAGAGAAGGCTATAGAAACTACCATGGCCTCTTGGTATAGCCATGCAATTACCAAAATATCCCTAAATCTTTTACTAATCACAATAATATGACAACATGTAAAATGACTGAAATCTCCAAGACTTGATAATTTCAATTTATCATAATATACTATATTCTTGAAATACCCATAATGCCCTTGATAATATTGCCAATTATAATATTATCATATCACATAATATTTGTAACTAAATCCCAAAAAAGAAGGTAAAAGATCAATTGAAAAAAGACTGTGCAAGCACGCAACGCGTGCTAGGGACACTAGTTTATAGAATTCTCTAGTATTTGATCTTATACAACACAAAAATATATATGCACAAAAGGTCATGCATCTAAAGGGTTCTAAAATCTCTCATTCCACAATACCATTCTGGATATACACAATTGGCTTAAATTGCACTTCAACTATGAATCTTTTCACTACCCACAAAGTTCCAACCTTTATTAACTATCTGAATTTCTCCTTTAGTTACTCCTTCACCAAACTCAGACAGAAAAAGAAAAGCATTAAGAAGCATAAAGGGCGCACTTTCAGCAATACAAGAATTCCATTAATCCAAGCAAATACTTTCAAATCCCACATTCCAACAAGAAAAGTTTGAATAAATTTGAAATGATTAAAACACCCTCGTTATCAAAAACAGTGCAAGCATGATACTACACCGTGAAAAATCAGCAGAAAACACAGAATCAACACAATACAAGCAAAACATACAGGAGTGATCAGTTATACTTTAACATAGAATAAAATTATATACCTGTAAACTGTAGATGCAACTCCAGTTAATGGCAAAGCCCTTGCCAGTCTGGTGCTGCTTCTCAGAAAGAAGGCGATGGAGTGGTGGGGGTTAGATTCGTGGGCGAAAATTGGGCTTTTAGTTTCTCCAAGGTTTCTTGCAAACAGAGCTTCTCAACCCTAGAAATTCGGATGGCCCGTACAAAGCAAACAGCCCGCAAGTCTACCGGCAGTAAGGCGCCGCGCAAGCAACTTGCCACCAAGGCTGCCAGGAAATCTGCACCAGCTACTGGTGGCGTGAAGAAGCCACACCGTTTCCGCCCTGGAACTGTTGCTCTTCGTGAGATTCGCAAGTATCAGAAGTCTACTGAACTATTAATCCGTAAGCTTCCATATAGTGGCTATCTATGTTGCACGGATACGGATACGCGGATACGTGGATATGCAGATACGGGTACGGCTGCACGGGATTTTCAAAATTTGTAGGATACGATACTTCCGGATACGGCAAATTTTATTAATTTATTTATATATATATATATATAATTAATAATATTTGTAATAAATCAAGTTTCAAGCATATAATCAACATTAAACACATTAGAAATCAGAATAAAGTTGCAAACTCACCAACTTCACGACAAATGGTAAAATATTAATCCAGGACATCTAAAAATTTCAAGCATATAATCGACATAAACACATTAAAGTGGTTAGGAAATAGGGATTTAGTTAAATAATTTAATTTAATTACATTTTCAACCCTATTTTTTAAAAAAATTCGAATTTGCCGTATCCTACCCGTATCGGATACGGTCAACGGCGTATCTTGACCGTATCCGAAACGTATCCGAAATAAAAATTTATTTTTTATCCTCGGATACGCCACGTGGCGTATCCGATACGTATCGATGCCGTATCCTGCCGTATCCATATCCCAGAAGTATCCGATACTTGACCGCAAAATTTTTTGGAGTATCGGTGCAACATAGGTGGCTATTGTTGTATAGTGGCTATTTTTGTGCCTTATTTTTTCATATAGTGGCTATTTTTGTGCCTTATTTTTTCATATAGTGGCTATTTTTTCATCTGAATGAATCTATATTCTACAAATATTTAATAGTTAAACAATAATTCTTTATTAAAACACTTGAAATCGATAGTGGCTATTTTTTCATCTTCTTCTCAACTATTTAGTTGAAAAATATTTTTGGAGTTATGTAATTTCATATTCATGATATGAAAGGCAAAGTAGAAGGGTTTCTTAAAACCAAGCTCTCCATGTGATTTCTTTAACCCGAAGCCCAACAGACAAATCTAAGTTGGGCTTTTCTTATGGTTTGTACGAATTGGGCTATGCCTACAAATTTAATATCAAAGCCCATAAACAAATATATAACTAAAATCCCAATTTTCGCCCACGATTCTAACCCCCACCACTCCATCACCTTCTTTCTGAGAAGCAGCACCAGACTGGCAAGGGCTTTGCTATTAACTGGAGTTGCATCTACAGTTTACAGGTATATAATTTTATTCTATGTTAAAGTATAACTGATCACTCCCGTATGTTTTGATTGTATTGTGTTGATTCTGTGTTTTCTGCTGATTTTTCACGGTGTAGTATCATGCTTGTACTGTTTTTGATAACGAGGGTGTTTTAATCATTTCAAATTTATTCAAACTTTTCTTGTTGGAATGTGGGATTTGAAAATATTTGCTTGGATTAATGGAATTCTTCTATTGCTGAAAGTGCCCTTTATGCTTCTTAATGCTTTTCTTTTTCTGTCTGAGTTCGGTGAAGGAGTAACTAAAGGAGAAATTCAGATAGTTAATAAAGGTTGGAACTTTGTGGGTAGTGTAAAGATTCCTAGTTGAAGTGTAATTTAAGCCAATTGTGTATATCCAGAATGGTATTGTGGAATGAGAGATTTTAGAACCCTTTAGATGCATGACCTTTTGTGCATATATATTTTTGTGTTGTATAAGATCAAATACTAGAGAATTCTATAAACTAGTATCCCTAGCACGCGTTGCGTGCTTGCACATTATTTTTTCAATTGATTTTTTATCTTCTTTTTTGGGATTTAGTTACAGATATTATGTGATATGATAATATTATAATTGACAATATTATCAAGTGCATTATGGACATTTCAAGAATATAGTATATTATGATAAATTGAAATTATCAAGTCTCGGAGATTTCAGTCATTTTACATGTTGTCATATTATTGTGATTAGTAAAAGATTTAGGGATATTTTGGTAATTGCATGGCTATACCAAGAGGCCATAGTAGTTTCCATAGCCTCCTAATTTGACTTCCTTGGCAAGTAATTGCCCAATTTATTTGATTTCTCAATGGGAAAAGTCAACATTTTTATTAAGTCAAACTGTGCAACTGCCGATTCCAACTTGTTAACTCCCATATCTTATATAAACATGTACATTATCCATGTAGACATATAGCCTTCAACATTAAATCCCATTACTTAGTTTTAAATTTTATTTATTGATCAAAGCCATGATGATGAAGAGGATTAGAGAAGAAAACTTTGAGGACATAACAAGCATGGCTAATTGCTTGATGTTGTTATCTGGTGGAGACGGGATCGGAGGAGCCGGAGGAGATTTAAATCGCATATTCGAATGCAAGACGTGTGGTCGGAAGTTCTCCTAGTTCCAAGACCTCGGTGGTCACCGCGCGAGCCACAAGAGGCTGAGGTTGGCTCCCGGAGACCAGCCACCATTGCCTCCGAAACCGAAAACCCATGAATGCTCTATATGTGGGGTAGAGTTTGCAATAGGGCAAGCACTTGGAGGTCATATGAGGAGACACAGAGTGGCCATGAATGATGTAAAGCACAAGGATTCAGCTTTCGAGTTCATATCGCTGTCTCCACTTCGACATTCTCCGATCGTCAAAAAATCGAATAGTATGAGGGTTTTGTGTCTTGATTTGAATTTGACTCCATTGGAGAACAAGTTTCTTATTGGGAAGGCTGATGCTCCTGCCCTTGGTTGCTTCTTCTGATTGTGATGTATTCATGAAATTGTTTTGATTAAATTAATAATTTAGATCCACATTCATTTATTTGTTCTTGAAATATTCATCTTTATCTTCTGTATATAATTTATACTGTATATAATTTATAATAGCAGATGATATACACATGTTGCGTGTGTAACATAATATATAAGGCATACAAATTGATATGTGTAATAAAATACATTAGGCATATACATTGGTTAATATTACAATTCAAAAGATGCAACAAAGAACCATAACATACTATTAGGAAATGATTCTACATGCCAAGCTATCTAAACGAAATTTTGGATGATCGAAGTGATACTCTTGGGCCACGTCATTTCTCGACCTAGCATTTCTATTGATTCAATCAAGGTCGAAATAGTGTTAAACTAGCTAAGACCTACAAATGTTCATGATGTCCGATGTTTTGTGGTTTAGCGGGATTCCAGATGTCGATTTATCGAAAGGTTTTGTTTTGAAAAATGGCTAAACCTATTACTCAACTGACACGGAAAATTTGAAAATGTATTTGGTCAGATGAGTATGAAATTTGTTTTCTTGAGATCCTGTATATAGTTTTGAACTGGTAACAAATGTTTTGTTTTAAAAATTTGACGTCATTATTTATACGGGGGAAAATTTGTTTTTATTCGGACCACAAAAACTTAAAATATGTATTCCGATCTGAATACGATGCAACGCAGGTTGATGAATCTTTTGAAGAATTACGATTGTGAAGCTCAATATCATCCTAGACGAATGAATGTCGCTACGGGTGTCCTCAGTCGTAAAATCCACGAGTCTATTCTAGACTATGTTCGTAGCATCAAATACATGCTGATAGTTCTACATCATATAAAGTTGCATTCAAGGAATGTTTGAAATCTAAAGTTGCACAGCATAAAATTGCTTCAGATACATCAAAAACACATCATATAGACTAAAAATCAAGAGACGCAAAACAAAGCCGACTAAATTCAATATAATATAAGGAACTCAAATATCGTACTTCAAACCAGATATAGTTAATTAAATCTCAATAAACTCGAAACCCTATACATTTAAGGCGACATAGGACATACAATAGTATATATTAACGAAGAAAAATTTCCCCTTTACATAATTAGGTATATCAAGCCTTCAGTATTTTGAATTGAGAAGCAGAACTCGGAACAGAAATATTAAATTACAAAAAATGCGTGAAATTCACGATATGACTTTTCGAAGAACAACGTCCAATCCCAATTCAATCACAGGGATTCGATCAATAACTGAAAATTATAAGCGGGAGTTGAAGGAACAATAATTAATGCTGCAATTTATCATTCACTGACCCGAAAAAGCAGCGACGATACAGTTGAAGGCGGCAATAAAGCTGTTGTTCGCGTCGGAGGAGTTTACGCCGTAGTCCGTAAACTAGGAGTATTTCATTTAAACGCGGACCTTTTTGTTTCGGATGGGGGTAAAAACGGGAATTGAACTAAATAATCATGTTTTACGTGCATTCGAACTCCGTGTATCCCAAATACGGTTTATTTGATGCTACCCCTAAGGATAGTGCCCTTAGGGGTACATCTCACCATACATTGGGAATATTCTAAATGGAATATTCCCAATGCATGGTGGATAAGCCCCTAAGGGCAGTACCCCTGAGGGGTAGCATCAAAAAATCCCCCAAATACGGGTGATTCTACTCTACCGTAAGGCATCATTTAAAGTGAATGATATGATATGATTGAAGGATAAAATTGTTCATAAAATTATTGTTTGAGAAAATGACTAAAATATCGTTAGTACAATAATACTAATGCTAAATGGTATTTTGGGAAAAACATCTGGTATGTAATGATAGGTCAAAGGTAGTTATTCTACCTCGCCATTCTCACACATTCTTCATTTTCTCTCCCATTTGCCATCTTCTAATATTCCTTCAGAAATAATCTCTATTTCCTCTCAACTCACTCTCCTATTGCACTCAATTGCACTCTGCGGAGTAAAGAATTTGTGGTAAAGCTGTATATCTGGTAACTACATTTCTGAATTTGTTCTTTCTTTTACATTAAAATTTTGGTTTTTTTTTTACTGAATTTTTGAGTGTTGATTTCAAGAAATCTTGATATTTTATCAGGAAACTTCTTATACTAGCAAAGTTACTTGGTTTGATTGGGGGTGAACTTTATCTTTTTTTTGTTTCTTCTGTTATTAGATGCTTTGTGGCAAACGATTTTCCACCAGATTACACATTTCTTCATTTTTCAATTTGCATACTAACTGCTCGATTTTGTCAAAAATTAAACAGATTCATTATTAAATAGTTACTTTAATTTAACCAACTTTGTGTGCAATACTGATGCTTGGAAAAAATATATGAAACAAGTGTGAATTTTCTATTAAAACTCTGTATTGATGTACTATATTATCAAGTGCAATCCATACCCAGCAGCTTCAAAATTTTGAAGATTGCCATTCGATTATTTTTTGACATTTTTGTAGCTACTTTAATTTACTCATTAACATCTGCAATTATCTGGGTTATCATGATTAATTTCTGCAATAAACTTTCCCAATTGTAGTCTTTATAGCCTTCAATTTCAGGTAATTTTGTTTCTGAGAATTCAATTTGGTTCACAGGTACATGATTTTTCCCTTTTTGTAACATTTTGTTGTAGATTACTTGGTTTTGTTGCATACTTTAAACCAAGTAAGAAGCAGATAAAAAGCCATGTTTAAGAAAGGATAATGATTATCATGATTAATTTTGTTTCAGTTTCTGGATTTTCCTACAGATGGTTTTGAATGAAACGGATGTTTTGTGGCTTACAAATAAAGAGATCATTGAGGAATTGGAATCACAGATAACAAAGAGTTATCTGCTTCTAATTTACTTTTAAAAAGACATGTTTAAGAAAGAAATTATATAGATTTGGAAGTACATTAAGTTGCATTTTCTGATGTGTTGTCTTTGTGACAATATTCTTTGAATCGTTTCTTTTAGCAACTTTTTGATAACGCACTTTAAATAAATTATTTTGTTATGTAGGCCATAACAATGTCTCGATGTACATCGCATTTCAACCCAAACAACAATAACAGATGTCAAAGGCGTACAACATCTGAACGCGAAAGAAGGAATTCAATGACTCAGGAACAACGACAAGCTTACCTCAATCGTCGTCGATCAAACCATGTAAGAAGAAGAATGGATTTTTTATCACAAATAACTCAAGATTCTACTGATATGAATTCCTTAAACGCTACTTCAAATCTACATGGTACGATATGTCACAAGATTTACTAAACATTCTAAAATGGATCTCTTTCCATAGTGCTTTCAAAACTGTAAAATGATAACTTTGTGTCGTTCGTGCTATGTATTGATGATACGGTGCGACATATATCTTGCACAAAACCAATATCTTATCATAATTTAAATTCAATGAGTGGCTGGATCAATTTTTTGCAAACAATGTTCTCGTGGACGTTCCATTATGGATCAGGATTCAAGTTGAGCAAGGGAGGGTTTTAAAGTTACAAAATTTGGCCATGGACGTGTTGAACTTATAGGTTTTCTCAGGTTGCCTTCTCAGTACTTAAAGGAATGTATGTAACTATGTGTTGGACAATGTGAAAGTGAAAGACAAGATTTGTCTGTTCAATTGATCTTTGATTTGGTAGTTGAATTGGATAGAATTGAATTTATTGTTTCTTTTATTTGATTTCTTTACTTCATATTTGCTGAGTTCCACGGAAGAAAGTGGTCTGTAGCCTGGAACAATTTCATTACTATTTTTTTTGTTGTTTGGGATTTTTGTGCTTCAATCACAAAACTCAATTTTTGTGTTTTAAAATTGACTAATAAACAATTTTTCAAAAAAAATAAAAAAATCAAGTGGGGCTGGGCGGGTTTAACCAGCCGGGTTCGCGGGCCCGTTTGAGGCAGGTCTGGACAACCTTTTTTGTAGCGGGGCAGGTCTCGAGTTTGGCCAAAATCCAGATCCGCCCCGTTGTCATCTCTATTAACAATCTTATGTTCTGCTAATTGTGATTGATCACTAGGGGGCTTAATTTGTGTTGGAATTTAATACAATAAATAGTCGGGTATTCGATATACCTGATTGCAGCGGAAGATTATCTGAGATCTTTGTGCTCGGCTACTAGCATCGATGATTGAACATCCCCTCGTTGGCATGGTAGATTACTATTAGAGTAATCTACTCTAATTGCACACATTAAACCCTCGGAGCCGTTGGTGATTCTCAAAGAGGGAGTGTCGTGTTATGAGAATGAGAGTGAACTTTGGTGTGTTTAGCATATGAGAAGGAGATCTTTATTTATAGGGCTCAAACCCTAACCCTAGGTCAGACCCGTCTTATCTGGGTTGACGGATAGGGTTTGACTTGTGTCAAATATGGATGTCTATTGGGCCTTGGGCCACAAGCTCATCTCAATGTATGCATATTGGGCCTTGGGCCATAAACCCAACCCATATACATCTACATCTCCCACTCATACGTATTTGAATCATTTCTCAATCGTCTCTCATTTCACGTCGCCCTTTCTCATACAAGGAATAAAGTGTGCGACCAAGCGATAAGGAATGGTGAGGAGAATTATATTAAGTCATCGCCAAACTAACATAATTCTGCAACTCAATAACTCGCATATACCCCAAACTAGTGTGGTTGCACCAGACCAAGCACCTCTGATCCCTCATAATATAGAGCATGCTTGACTATCTCGTTTATATATCTATGCTCATGACTATGTCAAAAATAAATTTCAACTTAGTCGGCCTGCCTATGAGCCATAGAACAAAAATGATTAGTTACCAACTTGGTTCTTCCTCGGTTCTTGACAGCTTTCCCAGAGATGATCTGATAGACCGCATCTATCATGGCCACTGGATACATGCTAAAGTAGCATCATCAAGCTTACACCTCATGACATGGTCTAGAGTTCCAAAGAGTATACAAAAAATGAAATAAAGCGCTAACACAGTGACAAAGCAGGAATCCATTATGTCACTCCACTTCAGTGGTCGCACTTACTGAGTACATGTAGTATGCATACATGCTATGATAGAGCTCCCACTCAACTTGGGTATGTCATGCTCTTGCACATTTTCCCCTCCCCCCTTTCCCTCTTTTCTCCCATGGAGAAGAATCGGTCAAGGCTCGATTTCGGAGCTAGATTTCTCAAAAAATATTAGGTAAACTCCTTCACCTCTCGATTATCTACGTTTTGATAGTGGTTTTATAGAATTTGGTGAAGTATGGTGATGGTTTGTGTTTTGGGAGATTTTGATTAAATTGTTAAACTGAGGTTTTTGGTGTTTTTAAATTGTTTTAATGGAGTATTTGAAGTGTCGAGGGTGTTGCTGATGTTGGTTTTGAGTTTAGATGTGAAAAACAACATTGAAGCAAAAAAAAATTTGGAAAATCGCGGGTCGCAATCGAACGAGGCTTGGCGCCGATCGATCATGACATAGTTCTGAAAATTAGTGAAGATGAACAGTATCTTCGACCGATCGCTGGTTAGGTAGAGATCGATCGCCCGTAAAAAAAAATGCTCAGCGATCGATCGCCGAAAGTGAATTTTGGCAAAAATGTTTCTGCCTCTAGATATCGATCGCTATAATGATAGAGATCGATCTCTGTCCTGAAAATTGTGAAAAATTATTACTTTTGGGCATTTTTAGATTTGAGCTTGTATAGTCGATTTTCGACGACGATTATGACTTTTGGGGAAGTTTTAATAGCAATGTGACAAGATTGCAAGTAATGAACCTTAGTAAGACATGTGTTGCATGTTGGAGTTAGATGACAACTCAAGTTAATAAAGGATAAAATGTGATGATTTGAATAGTTTACGGAGTATGAATAATCGTGATAGATTATGGTAGGAAGCATGATAAATCATTGTTAGATATATGTGGTATAGTTATGAGACTATTGTTGAGAAATTAATATTGAAACGATATTCAATATAGATCCTTCAGGAGTCCCAGGATGTAGGGAATGTCATAATCTTGTGTCGACCACCAGGTATGTGACGTATGAGCATATTTAAATATATTATTGTTATGTGTATTTGAATTAGTACGTAGAGACGTACCAGTTTTGAATGTTATATCCATTAATCAAATTGTTGAATAATGCGGTGGTTAGTATTGGGAACATCAATGAATAGTGCTGAGATTTCTAGTGATGCCGCTATTGAGCGTGTTGTAGATTATAATGCCGCCGCTGTTGAGCATGCGATGATTATTGTACTGCCGATATTGAGTGTGCGATCGTTGGTAGTGTTGCCGTTGTTGAGCGTGCGATGGTTATGGTGATGCTGCTAGTGAGCGAGCGATGTGATATTATAAGATTTAAAGTGTATATTGGTAATTGAAATGTATGTGATTTCAATAAATCATTGTTATAATGATTTAATTTATTCTCGATTATAGATTTTTGTCGATTATGGGATTGACAATTGTGATTATAGATTGACGATATGGTATTGTGAGAACAGGAACATTGCATGAGATTGCTTATGGGCATTCTGTGCTCAGGGAGTATTCCTTTATTTTACAGCATTCTGTTCTGTAAAGTATTAATTGTGTATATGTTGATATTGTGATTATGTTATTGGTATGCTCACCCGCGTGGGGGCTGTTTCTGTTGGAACAGGTAAATCAGATACGCCATTAGCTCCGGAAATGAGTTCGAGCCGTGGAACAAGGATGCTCCTGTGAGCGAGGTACTATTATTGGTATAGAGTATGTGCCTCATATAAGTAGATACAAAGTTATTGTCAATGCTCGTCTGTGAGCACTGTGATGTGTATATGGGTTGTATAAGTATTTTTAAATTGTTCTCTTTTCATTTGTGTGTTGCTTGCAATTATTTGAGAATATAATTGCTTGATGAATTGAGAACATGATTGGTGCATTGTGAAGTGTATACTTAAGTAATAACATAAATTTATTGCTTTAAACAAATATCATCAGTACATTTGTTTAGAATCACTCCATTCTTGGAGTTTACAACTTTCAAAGATACACAATCTAATTAAGAGGTAAGCACTGGATCATCCAAATCATTTGAGAGATGATCTTCTTCGATCACGTTTACTTGATCCATAGCCTTCCCACGATAGTCTTTATTGCGACAATCTTTTGCCATGTGATTGGGTTTTCCACATTTGTAGCACTTGCCTTTGAATTTCTTCGCATTTTTTGATTTGGAGGCCATGCCGTCAAATTTGCGCTTTGTTTCGGAGGGTTTTCCACTAAGTTCACTTGTGCTTCATGATGGTGTCAATTCTCCTTCCTTTTGGAAATTCTGTTGTCCTCTTCGATTCTCAAATGAACCACAAGGTCTCAAGATTCATCTCTTTTCGTTTGTGCTTGAGATAATTCTTGAAGTCCTTCCACGATGGAGGCAACTTCTCAATCATTGCTGCCACTTAGAATGAATCAATGAGAACCTTTCCCTCCGCATGAATTTGGTGCATGATTACTTGCAAATCTTGCACTTGCGCTATCACCGGCTTTGTGTCAACCATTTTGAAATCCATGAATCATCCAACGATGAATTTTTTCATGCCAGCATCCTCGGATCTATACTTTTTCTCCAATGATTGCCATAATTTCTTGGTCGTCTTCACTAGGCAATACATATTGTACAAAGTGTTGTCTAATTCATTGAGAATGCAATTCTTGCACATGCAATCGCTTTGATTCCACGCATAAACCACAATCTTCTTTTGGTTGTCGGTTTCATTCTCCATGACAGTAGGAGCATCCTCATTGAGGAACCTTGTCAACCACAAGGTTGTCAAGTAAAACATCTTTTGTTGTCACTGGTTGAAGTCATTTTCATTGAACTTCTCTGGCATTTTACTATGATGAACGTGAGTCGTTGTTGCACTCGAAGAAGCCATTTGTTGCTAATATTGTTTTAAGATTGTAGTACTAAATTTACTGGATATGTATATTAGGAATATAGCAAGCAAAAATAATAATGGCTTTGTAGTAGGAATTCTATGCGAGATTTGGAATCTTCGTCCTTAAGACAATATTGCCTCGCTACGGTGCGAACGGTTCAATTGACAATTTATCATCCAAGATACAACGACTATTATTTGTGATAGGAGCACACCAAATCACAAATCCTTTAAACAACAAAGGTTTAAAAGCGCTCACCAAGAACACGGCACAAAATGCTCAGATTTTGACCTTCAAAGGTGAAGTTAATTTTGAAGTTCAATATCTAAAAAGACACCATTGGATGCATCATATCGCAAAAAAACCGCACCTGAACATGAATGGACACATCATTACGCCAAACAGACACAGGGCGCGATCGATCGGGGCCCTGTTTCCAACAAAAGGAAACACGATGCCACTTGCGATCGATCGCGGGTCTTTAAAAAATTATTTTTTCTTATTTTAATTCAAAATTTCTTATAGATATTAGAGCTAACGAGCTCAGTATTAGGTTTGAGTCTATAGATGGGGATACGGGTGGGGGGTATCGGAAGATAAATAAACAAAGATAAACAAGCAGAACTCCTGCACAAATTAAGACATACAATAAGCAGAACTCCTGAATAAACTAAGACATACAAACTCAATGTCATCCAATTTAGTCCAGTTGCACATAGAAAATTAACAAAAATCTACCAAATTTTCGGGTTCGGGTATCCGAAATTATTTTCAGGTTCTAGTTTCACAATACGACACCAACCTGAAAATATTTCGACGGGTTCGGGTAATCCCGAAATATGAATTTTTTTTTAAAAATACCCCACCCGATCAGGTAATACCGATCGCGTCTGGTTGGCTACCCGATACCCGAAAATATTTGCCCACCGCTAGATGGAGAGATACCAAATTAATTTTGAGATTAGTTTAGATGTTGGGTTTCCGTACCCCGGCGTCAGATTCAAACACAGCGGAAAATAAACAGTAAACAGATCTGACCCAGGGACGGATCGATCGTGCATGATTCATATATAAACATGCATAAATCTAATAAATGCACGAAAAGAAAATTATCGATAACAGCGAAATCAATCTGATGTTGGTGGTCCTCGATCCAATCAACCTGACCAAATCAACAAACCTGCATCAGTGCTAGTGTGATGATGTCTATTCTTAGAGAATGAGTGTATTGAGTGGTGTGTCATTTAACCCTAGAATCAATGTTATATTTATAGTGGTTATGAGTTAAGCAACTTGGGCTATGGTTCATAAAGCTCATTGGACTAACGTTTGGCTTGCTGGGCATTTATGCTAACAATCTTCCACTTGTCCAAAAACACACAAAACTACAAACTCATAATCCAAGTAACTCAATCTAATTGAACAACTTGATGTACTATCAATGTACATAATTATGAGACATAAATATATCAAACGATTTAATTTTTACTTTCTATAAATGAAACAATTTCAAATATAGAAACTCCAATAAATTGAGGAGCTTTCAAAAAATTAAATCCATCTCTTCTAAATCACTCAATTTGAGCACTTAACATTTAAGTCTCAATTCTCATCAATAAATCGGCGGCCGGTTGATTGTGACCCATCGAAGCTCAAATGTATCATAGCAGTAGAATCACAACCTTTGTGATTTTAGAAGTCAAACACTTCTTTGGTCTTACCCTGAATGGCTCATTGTCAATTAAACTCCTTTAATAGACAATGGCTGAAATACAATTTTAGCAACAACCTACCGATCGTGGGTAGCGCCTAGCATCTGCGCTTCATGAAGACCTAGATACAAATGACTAGCAACGTACGAGAACCTGTCAGCCATAGTTAGCGTGCAGTATATTCCTTTCACTCAATATGTCTCGATTGAATCAAGGGCATTGGTTGACCGAGACCCTTTATGATTTCAATAACTATGTATTTGTTTCACGTTATATGATTCATTGTGTGCGTATATGAAAAACTCCTTTTTCACAAGCACTACCCACTCTGGCAAGAGATTCCTTGAATCATATACAGAAAAACACATAGGACATCCTGGTTCATCAAGTGTGAGACCCCGTTATCACATCAAGATATTAAGGTGCAATTTAGAGAACTAAACATACAAGTGATTATATCAGAGTAATGTGCCGTGTTGATTAACCTGAGCTTTAGAGATTACAGTACCAAAATGTTCCAAAAGGAAAGACATACTTCCTACAAAGGTACTACATCATAGTCTTACTCTACTCAGTAGAAGCTATACAAAAACTCTATCATGCTAATCCTGTAGCACTCCTTACAGCTCAGCATATCAACCCCGGCCCTGGTTCTCGTCAACAAAAGCACCTACAAAGACAACCCCCAACACATGAGCATAGCACAATTCATATTTAACATAATATGAAAGTAAGGCATAAATGCAAATCTTAAACACAAGTCCTTCCTGTATTTCCAGCATTTATATCGCCCATTGGTTGTCCCTGTACCATAATTCATAATAGAAACACATTATATGAATGTATGGATATGCAATGTCATGACATTCCTTTTCCCTTAAATCCTTATTTCATCCTGAGCCCTTATCATTAGTACATTTTAATGCTTCTTGCTACTCCATGTAAGCGGAATTCTTCCTCGCTTCCAATGGACTTTAGCATTGCTACTCCATGTAAGCGGAATTCTTCATCGCTTCCAATGGACTTTAGCGTAAGCCATTAAAATCCTTACTAAGATAACTTGACTCGTGAAATACACCTCTTATATTTCACAACATACATATGCAAAAACAATGCATAAAAACATGTATCATAACCATAATGCACCACATTGCATTCATCATGTGTCATAAAGACAAACATAAAGTACATGTTACCGTTGGGATGCCCGTACGTCGCTTACGTACCTTTCAAAAGATAGAGGAGTCAATCGACTTTATCTCCTCGGTTGTGCTGGCACCTGGGATGGTTCTACATAGCCACACAACACAATATTAGGCATCTCATAATAATCCGGAAGCAAAACCAAATTAAAAAACCAAATTAATCCTTCAATATCATCTCGCGATCGATCGCCCATGAGCCCCGATCGATCGCGAGATGCTACTGCCTCGCATACCAAAAAAAAACATTCAGCGATCGATCGCCCCAATATTGGCGATCGATCGCCAAAACCCACTGGAACGTCGCGATCGATCGCGCCTCCTTGGCGATCGATCGCCAACCTTGTTCCTTCGGCGATTTTCCAGAATTGCTTAACACCGATATTTATACCCTTAAATCTAACATGTAGGACATAATACATACTAAGATCATCATGCTAGCATTTGAACTACACTACCCTGAGTGTATTCAAACCAAATATACACCCTGAGCATAAACCTACATGCATAAACATCGATCATTTAAACAAGTACCGGATCAACTTTTTCTGGAAACAGGGCACATTTTCATTTCCAGAATTCTTGAGCACCTCTTTACATGCTATCAAAACTAACACATATAACATAAACCGTGCTCAACTAAACATGCCATGGGTTTCACAAAACTACCAAGCATATTTTTACATCAAAGTTTCTCCAATATATAAGCTTATCATGCATGATAACACCTCCTCAAAAACACTCCCAACCCACGATTTCCAGAAAAACAGAGGAAATCTCTACCCAGATTTTTGAGCACTACTTTTCACAAGCTTAAATCTTCCACATAAAACATGCATCATGCTTAAGGAAAACTACAGAGAGACTCATAAAAACACCATGTAAGCATTTAAATCACAGGTTTCAAGAAACATATGCTAACATGCCGTTTTTCACCATGCTCAAAAGTAGAACCAAACCAGTTTTTCCAGAAAGAAACAGGGTAGTTCCTCACCCTACTTTGCCCCGATTTTTGAAGGATTTCCAGGCGATGGAAATGGAAGGGCTCCTCCTAAAATTGCTTAGCAGCTGCTGGATGGTATTTTGGAAGAGGAGGTTCGAAATTTGGAGTGCTGGAAAGGTGTTAAATTATTGAGCCAAGTGGAAGCATGGCCAGCTCATGCTGAGTCAAAGTATGGGTTGGGGGGGGTGGTTAAGTGTTGGGTGGTTTGATGTGTTATGTTTTGGTCCCGATTTAGCACGATGTATTTAAAATATCCCCACATGATATTTATAATATTTTCTCAACAAAATACTTCAATTACTCTTTTGCATGCTTTACCAAAACAACAATACACACCCCAAAAACCCAATACATGTTACATGCACCCTGAAGTAATTCTCCCCAATATAATTTATCCAATCCCATGAATTAACACATTAACATCACAATATAACTTAAATGATTAAAATCACATAATCATTTCGGGGATATCACAATACTCCCCTACTTATAGGATTTCGTCCCGAAATCAAACATGCTGCTAACCAGAAATAAAACAGTATATAAACGCATACCAGAAAATAACTCTGGATAGTGCTGCACCATGTGTCGCTCTGTCTCCCACGTGGCCTCCTCGACACCCCTACGATCCCACTGTACCTTGATCATAGGAATAACCTTGTTCCGAAGTCTGCGGTCTGCTCTATCCAAAATCCTGATAGGCCGCTCAACATAAGAAACATCGGACTCAATCTGTACCTCAGAAGGCTGCAACACATGTGAAGGATCTGGCTCATACTTCCTTAGCATAGACACATGAAAAACGTCATGTATGCCAGACAGAGAGGGCGGTAAAGCCAACCGGTACGCCAGAGTACCAATACGCTGTAAGATCTCATACGGCCCTACATACCTCGGGGATAACTTCCCTCGCATCCCAAACCGTACTACGCCTCTGAAGGGTGAGATCTTTAAAAACACTCTGTCGCCCAACTGAAACTCCAACGGTCTACGCCGCTGATTGGCATATGCTGCCTGTCTATCCTGAGCTGCCTTCATCTTTGTTCTGATAACCTTAACTTTCTCTTCCATTTCCTGAACCAACTCAGGTCCTCCAACCGACTTACGGTCCATGTCATCCCAACACAAGGGTGACCTACAACGCCTACCATAGAGGGCCTCGAAAGGAGCCATCTGAATACTTGCCTGGTAGCTGTTGTTGTAAGAAAATTCCACCAAGGCTATCGAGTCCTGCCATGAAGTGTCGAACTCCAGCACACAAGCCCTCAACATATCTTCGAGCGTCTGTATCGTACGCTCGGTCTGTCCGTCCGTCTGGGGATGATAGGCTGTGCTCAACCTCAACTCTGTACCTAGAGCTGTCTGCAGACCCTCCCAAAAGTGAGATGTAAACCGCGGATCTCGATCTGACACAATCGAAACAGGGATCCCGTGCAATCTCACCACATCTCTGACATATAACTGCGCCATTCTTAAGTGCGTGAAGGTCATACAGTAGGGAATGAAATGAGCACTCTTAGTCAATCTGTCCACGATTACCCAGATGGCATCAAAACCCGAAACAGTCCTCGGCAAGTGGGTCACGAAATCCATAGATACGTGCTGCCACTTCCACTCGGGTACTTCTAAACTTCTTAGTTCACCTCCAGGCCTTTGTCTCTCAGCTTTCACTTGTTGACAAATCAAACAACGCTTGACAAAAGAGGTGACATCCTGTTTCATACGCCTCCACCAGAACTGGCTGCGTAGATCCTTATACATCTTCTTCCCACCTGGATGGATACTCATCCTGCTGCAATGAGCTCGCTGTAATATACCTTGGCGCAACTCGGGTGTATCTGGAACCACCCATCTGTCGCCGAGCCTCAGAGAACCGTCATCAGCCACTCTGAATCTCGATGGCTGTCCTGAATGAACCACTAACATCCATCTCTGAACCTCTACATCGGTCCCCTGAGCCTTCCTGATGTGATCAAATATAACAGGCTCAGCTAGCAAGGTCAAAACCTGTACTGGCGAAGAAGATACATCATAATCGAATCCCAAATGGCAGTAGGAGCTAAACATAGCTGACAGAGACATAGCATCCTCTGCTGTGCTCTTCACCTTCCGACTCAAAGCGTCGGCTGTCAAATTTGCTTTTCCCGGGTGATATTCGATTTCACAATCGTAGTCCTTCAGCAGGTCCATCCATCTCCTCTGCCTCATGTTCAGCTCAGCCTGTGTAAACAAGAACTTCAGGCTCTTGTGATCAGTGAAGATGGTGAATGAGGTACCGTATAAGTAGTGTCGCCATATCTTCAAGGCAAACACTATAGCTGCCAACTCCAGATCATGGACTGGGTACCTCGTCTCATGTGGCTTCAACTGTCTCGAAGCGTAAGCCACTACATGTCTGTCCTGCATCAGCACGCACCCTAATCCCTGTAGAGATGCATCGGTATAAAGAACAAATCCTTTGTTCTCCTTGGGTATCACTAGAACTGGCGCAGTAGTCAGTCTGTGCTTTAATTCCCGGAAACTCTGCTCACAAGCCTCTGACCAACAAAATGGGACTCCCTTCTGAGTCAGCTGGGTAAGTGGCTTGGCGATCTTTGAGAAACCCTCGACGAAACGTCGATAATAGCCAGCCAGACCAAGAAAACTTCGAATCTCACTGACTGAAGTAGGGGTAGACCAATCCATAACTGCCTCTATCTTCCTCGGGTCTACTGATATCCCCTCTCGTGATATGATATGGCCCAAAAATGCAACACTGTTCAGCCAAAACTCACACTTGCTGAGTTTGGCGTACAACTGATGATCTCTGAGGATCTGGAGTACTATCCTCAGATGATCGGCATGATCCTCCTCATTCCTCGAATAGACCAGGATGTCATCAATGAACACGATCACAAACTGATCGAGGTACTCCTGAAATACTCTGTTCATCAGGCTCATAAAGACTGCAGGTGCATTTGTTACACCGAACGGCATCACCAAGAACTCATAGTGTCCATACCGAGTTCTAAAAGCCGTCTTTTGGACATCACCAGCTCTAACCCGTACCTGGTGATAGCCTGACCTCAAATCTATCTTGGAGTACACCTCCGTACCCTGAAGCTGGTCGAACAGATCATCAATCCTCGGAAGCGGATATCTGTTCTTCACTGTAGCCTTGTTCAGTTGCCTGTAGTCAATGCACAGACGCATTGATCCGTCCTTCTTTTTCACGAACAAGACTGGCGCACCCCAAGGCGATACACTAGGACGGATGTATCCCTTGTCGAGGAGCTCCTGTAACTGTACCTTCAGCTCCCTCAGCTCTGCCGGTGCCATCCTGTATGGGGCACGAGAAATGGCTGATGTCCCTGGCAGCAGCTCAATAGCAAACTCCACATCCCTGACTGGCGGAAATCCCGGAATCTCATCTGGAAACACATCACTGAACTCCGCCACAACTGGAATGTCCTCGGCTCTCACTTCCTTCTCCTCTGAAGCATCCATAGCATAAATAAGGTACCCAGTATGGCCACGTTCCAATAACTGCGACATCTTAACCGCCGAGATTACTGGTATCCTTGGACGGGAGCCGTCCCCATAAAAAGTCCACTGGAACCCCTGATCAGACAGAAAGCGAACCATCCTCTTTTGGCAATCTACCATAGCTCGGTATCTGCTCAACACATCAATGCCGATAATGCAGTCAAAGTCTGCCATCTCTAACTGAATCAAATCGGCCCTCAGATCATTGCCCTCAAAATAAATGAGGCAATCAGATAAGTGTCGATCCGCAATCACATGTTTCCCCGTGGGTGTCGAGACCATGAGAGGCGTGGGTAACAGAGACGAGCACAAATGGTGTCCTTCCACAAAGGCAGTAGATACAAAGGAATGGGAAGCACCTGTATCTATCAAAATAAGTGCAGGGTACGTAAGTAAATGACACGTACCAGCAATGACCTCCTCTGGGGCTGCCTCGGCCTGCTCCCGGGTCAGTGCATACACCTGTCCCTGCGGCGGTCCTGTCGTCTGACCTCCCAGGGGTCGTGGTGCAAACTGCTGCCTCTGTGGTGCCCTCCCAGCATCAAACCTTGGCCTATTCGGCCCTGAATCCGTCTGAACTGCCCGATTGGGGCAACCCCGAGCTATGTGGCCCATCTTGCCACAGATATAGCAACCTCGACAGTCACGTAACAAATGCCATCCTCCACAGTTGGTACACCTGGGTACCTCTGTCCTGCTTCCCTGTGTGTGCCCCCGGGTGCTCTGCTTCTGTCCATGAGACTTCTTCCCACTAAACCTGGAAGATGATGAGGCCCCACGAGCCTTAAACTGATCCCCTCGTGGCTTCAGACTATCAGTAGTAGGCCTCTGTGATGGTACAAAAGGGGGTACAACATCCTTGTATGCGCCTACGGCAATCTCTGCCAACTCTGCCCGTGTCAGGGCGTCGTCAAACGAGCTGGGGTTGTTAGAGATAACCCTATCGAATAGCTCCGGCCTCAGACCTTTCAGAAAGTTCCTCATCTTGGCATGGCTGTTGACAGCAATATGAGGTACATACCTCAGCAGTGAGGAATACTGCATAGCGTAGTCTGCTACGGACATGCTACCCTGCTTCAAACTGTTGAACTCATCCTCCTTCAATTGTCTGGCAGCTGCAGAGAAATACCGGTTAAGGAACCGGGTCCGGAATACAGTCCAGTCAACTGCCATACCTAGAGCTCTCAGCTCCATCACGGTGGTCTTCCACCACATAGCAGGCTTCTTAGCCAGCTGAAACTCTGCTAACCTCAGCCATGCCGTGAGTGCACAAGGTGCAGTCACAAGTATCTGCTCTATACGTTCCAACCACTCCTCAGCTACTTCGCCAGACTCAGTCCCCTCAAACATGGGCGGATGGAAACTCAGAAACTGCTTCAAACTGAGCTCCCCTGGCAGTAATATCTGTACACTGGGCTCCACGCCCACAGCAGGTGGGGGTAAGGGGTTCGGCTGAGCAATACTGGCATGTCTACTGTCCATATCTCCTACCTCTTCATTGAGGTTCGCCATGCTGCAACACAATAGTTAACAACAATACCAAAAGCAGTTCATAATATAAGCCGTTAGATAACAAGAGTAAAATATTCAAAGCATGTTAGTATATCACGTATACAACCATATGCATCACATGCATAAGCATGCCTAAATGAATACCTAGGCAACTTGTCTCTAAAGGCTACCCTTCACTCTTCCCTGGTTATCTAACCACTGCTCTGATACCACTAAATGTGAGACCCCGTTATCACATCAAGATATTAAGGTGCAATTTAGAGAACTAAACATACAAGTGATTATATCAGAGTAATGTGCCGTGTTGATTAACCTGAGCTTTAGAGATTACAGTACCAAAATGTTCCAAAAGGAAAGACATACTTCCTACAAAGGTACTACATCATAGTCTTACTCTACTCAGTAGAAGCTATACAAAAACTCTATCATGCTAATCCTGTAGCACTCCTTACAGCTCAGCATATCAACCCCGGCCCTGGTTCTCGTCAACAAAAGCACCTACAAAGACAACCCCCAACACATGAGCATAACACAATTCATATTTAACATAATATGAAAGTAAGGCATAAATGCAAATCTTAAACACAAGTCCTTCCTGTATTTCCAGCATTTATATCGCCCATTGGTTGTCCCTGTACCATAATTCATAATAGAAACACATTATATGAATGTATGGATATGCAATGTCATGACATTCCTTTTCCCTTAAATCCTTATTTCATCCTGAGCCCTTATCATTAGTACATTTTAATGCTTCTTGCTACTCCATGTAAGCGGAATTCTTCCTCGCTTCCAATGGACTTTAGCATTGCTACTCCATGTAAGCGGAATTCTTCATCGCTTCCAATGGACTTTAGCGTAAGCCATTAAAATCCTTACTAAGATAACTTGACTCGTGAAATACACCTCTTATATTTCACAACATACATATGCAAAAACAATGCATAAAAACATGTATCATAACCATAATGCACCACATTGCATTCATCATGTGTCATAAAGACAAACATAAAGTACATGTTACCGTTGGGATGCCCGTACGTCGCTTACGTACCTTTCAAAAGATAGAGGAGTCAATCGACTTTATCTCCTCGGTTGTGCTGGCACCTGGGATGGTTCTACATAGCCACACAACACAATATTAGGCATCTCATAATAATCCGGAAGCAAAACCAAATTAAAAAACCAAATTAATCCTTCAATATCATCTCGCGATCGATCGCCCATGAGCCCCGATCGATCGCGAGATGCTACTGCCTCGCATACCAAAAAAAAACATTCAGCGATCGATCGCCCCAATATTGGCGATCGATCGCCAAAACCCACTGGAACGTCGCGATCGATCGCGCCTCCTTGGCGATCGATCGCCAACCTTGTTCCTTCGGCGATTTTCCAGAATTGCTTAACACCGATATTTATACCCTTAAATCTAACATGTAGGACATAATACATACTAAGATCATCATGCTAGCATTTGAACTACACTACCCTGAGTGTATTCAAACCAAATATACACCCTGAGCATAAACCTACATGCATAAACATCGATCATTTAAACAAGTACCGGATCAACTTTTTCTGGAAACAGGGCACATTTTCATTTCCAGAATTCTTGAGCACCTCTTTACATGCTATCAAAACTAACACATATAACATAAACCGTGCTCAACTAAACATGCCATGGGTTTCACAAAACTACCAAGCATATTTTTACATCAAAGTTTCTCCAATATATAAGCTTATCATGCATGATAACACCTCCTCAAAAACACTCCCAACCCACGATTTCCAGAAAAACAGAGGAAATCTCTACCCAGATTTTTGAGCACTACTTTTCACAAGCTTAAATCTTCCACATAAAACATGCATCATGCTTAAGGAAAACTACAGAGAGACTCATAAAAACACCATGTAAGCATTTAAATCACAGGTTTCAAGAAACATATGCTAACATGCCGTTTTTCACCATGCTCAAAAGTAGAACCAAACCAGTTTTTCCAGAAAGAAACAGGGTAGTTCCTCACCCTACTTTGCCCCGATTTTTGAAGGATTTCCAGGCGATGGAAATGGAAGGGCTCCTCCTAAAATTGCTTAGCAGCTGCTGGATGGTATTTTGGAAGAGGAGGTTCGAAATTTGGAGTGCTGGAAAGGTGTTAAATTATTGAGCCAAGTGGAAGCATGGCCAGCTCATGCTGAGTCAAAGTATGGGTTGGGGGGGGTGGTTAAGTGTTGGGTGGTTTGATGTGTTATGTTTTGGTCCCGATTTAGCACGATGTATTTAAAATATCCCCACATGATATTTATAATATTTTCTCAACAAAATACTTCAATTACTCTTTTGCATGCTTTACCAAAACAACAATACACACCCCAAAAACCCAATACATGTTACATGCACCCTGAAGTAATTCTCCCCAATATAATTTATCCAATCCCATGAATTAACACATTAACATCACAATATAACTTAAATGATTAAAATCACATAATCATTTCGGGGATATCACATCAAGACCAGTGGTGAATCTCCAACGACAATCATAGGCCTCTGACAACATCACTGAATACCCAAGATAACAATTTTATGACCCGCATGTGGTCAGTCGTTAAATCAAAGTACACGGCTATCTATCAAGACCTCAATGATGACTCGGGTCATGAGGAGTAATGGTGCACAACTATGACTATAAATTCTATACTCGACAAATGGTAACCACTTATAGAATTCCTAGTAGGGTCGTTCAGTGAACTCATTCCTAATGAGCACCTATTCATGTGTGCTGACTTCTCCAAGCCAACGCCGATGAAATGCGATGCACTACACTAGACACATCATGAATACTATTATCTAACGAGCATATATCAATATCCCATTCTCGAAGGCTCATCGACCAGGAACATTTAGAAATCGCAGTCGAGAATGTATTTAATGGTCACCATCATATGCGTAACCACAGTCTATGGACTATAACAACTTCAAGGACTTCATCAATGCATCAAGATGCATGGGTAAAAAGATGAAGAAGTGCCATATATATTAATATTCAAACAAAGATTTGTCATAATAAGATTATAAGTACAATCAATCAACTATTGATTTACTTAATCACATATGACAACAATATCTTTCACTTTCCCAAAACCAACTACTCATGTGTCTAAAGACCATCTTCTCAAGATGTCTGACAGACACCAATCGTTGTAAAGGCTTTGTCAGTGGATTCATTATATTTTTCTGTTGAAGCGACTCTCTCGATAATAATGCCGCGTCTACCATCTCTCTCATTAGATAGTATTTTCTCAATATATGTTTGGATACTGATGAGATCTTGGCTATTCATAATAGCTCAACTGTTGTCACAGTACCATGGACTGTATCAACCGCGCTAGAAATTACACCTAACTCTTGGAAGAAATTTCATATCCAAACTGCATCTTTGCTGCAATGTATTCAGCTTCAGTGGTGGAATCCGATGTGGTCTCTCTCTTGAAACGTTTCCAAGAGACAACATCATCATTAAGCTTAAATACAAATCCGAACATCAATATGGTATCATCTACATCCGTCTGAAAAACCAGCATCAGCTTAGCCTTCAACTTTTATTTCTCCATTTACAGATCCAAAAACCATGAACATATCCTATGTTTTTCATAAGTACTTGAGGATTATTTTCACCGTTTTCCAGTGACCTTCACCGGGATCTGTATGATGTCTACTCATTACTTTAAGAACATACATCAGGTCAAGTACATAACATGGCATACATTATGCTATTAAAAGTCGAAACATAAGGTACCAATGCCATCTTTTCTCTCTCATCGTCAATTTTAAGACACATTGACTCGTGAGATGAATACTATGATATATTGGGAAGTAACTCCTTTTTCGACTATTCCATGCTAAACACTTTTAGCACAGTGTTTATGTACATAGATTGAAAGATCGCAAGCATCCTTTAGATATATCCCTATAGATCCTTACGCTAAGCACGTATGACGCTTCTCCCAAATCTTTCATGGTGAAATTAGAAGATAATCATGATGTAATTGATTAATCCAACACAATGAGCATGATATAATCGACTTAAAGCATCACAAATGTAACCTTGCTCCCACTAATCCTTTTGCACACACATGTCACTTCCGGATTTTTAACAAAACCAAACACTTTGATGATGTTATCAAAACGGAAGTTCAAACTTCGGGATTCCTTCTTAGGCCCATAAATGGACCTCTGGAGTTTGCAAACCTTTTGCTCACTTCCAATGGTTGTGAAGCCCTCTGGCTGCCTTCTATAAAAGTCTTCACATCCATATGTTATATCTCATAGTCATAATATGAAGATATAGCTAATAAAATTTGAATAGACTTTAGCATCATAATCGATGAAAATTTTCTCACAGACAACTCTTTGTCTATGAGAATAACTGTTTCCCACCAGTCAATCTTTGAAGGTCACTACCTTCCCATCCATTCCAAGCTTTCACTTGTAGATCCATTTGCAGACAATGAGAACAATTCACAAAGAGATCTACTAAGGTCTATACCTTATTAGAGTACATGGAGTCTATTTCAAATTTCATAGCATCTCGCCAATATCCCGAAACGATATCCAACATTGTCTCCTTGAAAGTCCTAGGATCACATCCATTGTCAAAATCATTTTCACTATTTCTAGGAGTAAATGCAATTAATCAGGAGTTCTTGAAACACTTTTAGATCTCATTGGTATGTGTAGTTCAAAGGTTATGAATGACTCAATTAATTTCACCGTTTTCACTTTTCTAGTGGTTTGTGGTTCTTGAACCCTTTCAAATTATATTATATTATCATTCCTTTCTAATAGAAACATTTTCTCTAGAAAGACTGCACTTGCGAAACAAACACTTTGTCATCAATTGATAATATAAATTTTCACAAAATAACATAAGATAGATCAACTATCCAACTCATCTCTCACTGGCTGCTTCACATAAGCAGAACAATTTCAAATCTATATTTGGATTATTTTTCAGTCCATATCGTATATGGAGTTTTGTCCACTGCATTTGTATGAATTATGTTCAACCAATATGTAACTTTAGAGAGTTACTGGGAGAGAATCACATTCTCTTTAAGATAACTCAACATCATCTTGCACTAACATTTAGTGCTCCACATACGTCCATATGAATCAAATTCAATGGACATTCAGCACATGCTAAATATATGTTGGATTTAAGTTATCATTTTTTTATATTCTTCGAATATAATCATACTAATCATTCATAAGTTCACCAGATTCAATAAAATATGCATTCTTAAAAATACTACAAATCTCATTCGCATATTTAAAAAAATATCATTCTCTATCAAAATAGGAACAATGTTCATAATTAAATCTAGAACAAATAAATAATTGATCAAACCAGTTCCTAACCAGTTCAAGATTTTATATTAAATAAATGTTTCAAACAACCTTTGCACAACTATTGCTACAATGCTTAGCCTCAGGTAGGTTTTACCTTCCTAGACTCTCTACTTCTTCACAACACATGCAACTCTTTGCAAAAATGCGAGCACAACTGGCATCATATACCAAAGAAGTAGAACCAATAGAAACATTTAATTTTAATATAAAACATACCCTTTCTAGAACGCTTCTGGTCTAGGTATTCCTTACAATTTTGCGCCAGTGAGTAGCAGTGAAAACATTTATGCCTCTCATTTCTTAGTTGCTACTATATCCATTTTCGTCTTTTGAGGTTGGGAACCATCCCTTCCTCTTCTTTATCCTTGAACACTTTCTACATTTGGTAGAAGATTCAATAAGAAGAACACGTTTCTCTTTTTGAATCAAGAACTCATGAGTTTCCAACATTTTGACTATAAGATCAAATCTACCTTCAGTTAATGAGTATTGTCACATTCAGATTTTCCAATTTCTCAACAAGAGATATTTTTCTTACACTATGCTCATAGACCGATGCCCCATCTCGCATGTGAAATGAAAATAGTTCTTTTGAAATCGCGAGTCTCAGTAATCGCGTCCGTTCACCAAACAACATTTGTAGGTGTTGGAAAATATTAGCATGTGAACGAGTTTCTCATATTTGTGTTGAAACTCATTGATGACATTGATGCTATCATATAGCACCTAGCCTAGAGATCATCATCCTACCACTTCTCAAGCGTGGCGATCTCTTCATGAGACGAAACGGGAGACACTTCAACAGGAGGCTCCCACCAAGGGTATATAGCAACATTTTAGAAGCAAGCACTATTTTAAAATTAATAGCCAATCAGAATAATTTGGTGGTTAATTTGTTTTTCGAGACTTGATGTAATCGGATTCACGGCCAATCACAATACTGAGAATAAACAGAACATATATGCAAACAGCTTGATTATTAATTAATTCAAAACTATGAACTTTAGTTATTGAATGCTCCCATTAAATTTTTCGAATTCGTCACCCTCATGACAAATGAATGGAAAATCGTATTTTCTTAGTGGGCTTGGAGTCCAACTCCGACCTCATGATACTAAAGGTAGCTCACAATTGCATCATATGTAACCCCCAAGATATTCGTCTCGTGATTGGCATAACCCTACGGAGGCAGGCCTATTATGCCTTCTCACGTCAAACAAACACATCCCACGGATGGTAATGTCTGCCAATAAGACCCCACGAGGGTGAGCAATCTTAAAGGTTAATATAACCATACCCATAATTAAGTGGCAGTTAAACACATAGCTTTCCCATGCCAGATGCCCCCCACGAGGGTGAGACAAGACACCTGACACAAGTAGCGTCTCATGGCTTAACTGTTGATGGAAGACAGGAAGCAACAAACTCCTTTGAGCTCCCTTTACAGTTTGATATTAATTTTTTTTTGAATCATATTCAAAAAGAGGGATTTAATAATTTTAAAATCTCATCAAGTGCTTGTTTTGTTTGTTTGTCGGATTCATGCAACTATGTTTTATTAATGCAATCATATGTACTAATAAAACATACAAACATTTATCATACATCACATGTATAATAAAATTAAATATGGACGATTACGACATTTTCCTAATTGATCCACGTGAGCCATATGTGGATCACAAGTATGTCTAAGGTGATGCATGTATGTAATGCAATCCTATTGCATTTTTGCTTCCATTATACATGTCTTGATTCTTGATGCTCCATCTTCAATCTTGGTCTCCCACTAATTCTATTGATTTTACATTTAAATCGTGCAAACAAGAGAATAGAGATACAAATCGGGGTGGGATACATCAGAAAATAGAGAGAGCAGGCTCGCAGGTCTGATAACCAAATTCACAATAATAATGAAACAATAAAACCTAAGCATTCACATAAACACATTGGTCAAGCCCGTAATCATCCACCATGCAATCACATCATATGTAATTAAACATTAAACTAAACAATTACATCATATGTAATTGTACTAATCACATCACATGTAATTTGAGCACAATAATTAATTTATTCTATCGTTTCCCACCAATCGTATCACTAAATGAAAATAAAATTAATAAATTAAATAAATTCATTTTATTTAATTTTTAATTAATTAAATTTCAATTAATTGGTAAAATCTCTATTTTACCTTTTAATCATATTAATGAAAAATAAAATTAACAAACTAAATGAAACACTTTCATTTAATTTCTAATTAATTAAATTATCAATTAATTGGTAAAATCATTATTTTACCTTCAAACAAACCATAAAATAATCGAAAATAAAATTAACAAATTAAATGAAACACTTTCATTTAATTTCTAATTAATTAAATTTTCAAGTACTTGGTAAACTCTCAATTTTACCTAAAATCATAATATAATCGAAATTAAAATTAACAAATTAAATGAAACACTTTCATTTAATTTTCTAATTAATTAAATTTTTAATTACATGTAAAATCTCTATTTTACACTTAATAAATTAAAAATCACATTTTTAATAAATTAAGTATTATGATTTATTATTTTAAAAAAAAATATTTGGATAAAACATCTAAAATGACCCAAAAAAATTATGGAATCCAAACAATTTGGATCCAAAAATTAAAAGATGCAATTTCAACCCAACATACATTAATATTTTTGGATTTTTCATTTTTTTTTTAAAATCTGAAAATCGCATTTTCACTATTCATCATCCCTTAAAATTGAAATTAGGTTTTACTGTTCATCATCTCTTTTGATGACTTGGCGGCGGCTAGGGTTTCCGAAACCTTAGCCCGCACCGCCACCCTTGCTCTGAGAGGAGATGTACGATGCTTCGCTCCCTTTACGTCCAGCCATTAACCAGAGTCTCATGGACGCGGAAACATTTTCATCGCACGCCTGAACAAAATTTCAGACGCGAAAACTCCATGGTGCTCCTCTATGCAACAATTGCAGAGGTTCGCACAAATTTCCTTCACGCCTCACGCAGTACGCGGGTGTGCGAACGTTTCGCGAACCCCCTGTGCGATTTTGTGAGCGTCCATGGATACTGTTCGGAATTCTTGGTGAAGGTCGGGTGTCGAAAATAGTTTCCGATGGTCAATAGTGGATTTGAATCAAAACCTTTTTAATATAATTTCTACGGATCGATCGCGCTTGATCATATATAAACATGCATAAATCTAATAAATGCACGAAAAAAAATTATCGACAACAGCGAAATCAATCTGATGTCGTTGGTCCTCGAGTCCAATCAACCTGACCAAATCTACAAGCTCGCATCAGTGCTAGTGTGATGATTGCTATTCTTAGAGAATGAGTGTATTGAGTGGTGTGTCCTTTAACCCTAGAATCAATGTTACATTTATAGTGATTATGAGTTAAGCAAATTGGGTTATGGTTCATAAAGTCCATTGGACCAATGTTTGACTTGCTGGGCATTTATGCTAACATTAGACTCTACGATGCAAGAACACTGATACGGCGACGCTGACACAACACGGACACGATGACACAGGTTTTCAAAATTTTCTAGATACGATACGGCTCGGACACGCCTGTATATTTTTATATTTATATATAATATATATGTAAGATATTACAGATACTAAAATTTACATTTTTAAAATTTTAAAACCATGTAAAATCAACAAAAATATTATTACAAAAATCGAGAAGCATACAAATTAATCCATGTCACCGGAATAATCATATTATCTCTCACACTAACACCAAATACATATTACTTTAATTAATATGAAGTTTAAAAACACGTCCAAATAAAATATAACCCCAAAAATATTCTTACTAAATTCAAAAATAATATATAAATGCATGCTACTGAAATCATCACAGTATCACTCATATTAACAATAAATGTATATTACTCTAATTAACATAAAGTTTAACTAACATGTATAAATTCCATTTAACCAAAAACTTTTTAAATTGTATAATTAACACCCAAAAGTGTCCTTTCTATGTCGGACACGCCCATCGGTCGATTTTTATTTTTTTAATAAAATTAAGGACACACTATGTAGCGTGTCCGACACGTGTTCGAGGAATATCAGAGAAGTGTCGGTGTCGGAGAAGTGTCTAACACTGCACCAAGTGATTTTTATGAGTGTCTGTGCATCATAGGTTTAGACCGAGTGGGGCATGGAAATAGAGGGTCTATAGAGCTGTCAAAATGGGTTGCTCATTTGGATTCGATCGGGTTGGCCATCTATGAATCAATCAATTAATTTACAATAAAATTTGAAATAATTATTTAAGATATGATTTATTAATAATTTATTTAATAATTGTAATTCGTTATTTAAGTCCATCTATTAGCTCTGCCCTAAATATATGTCAGGAGGAATTAAACGAAACGAGCCAAGTAAATTAATAATTCTACACCTGTTCAAAAAAAAAAAATCCATTCTACACATACAACTTAAATATTATACTAAAAGCAACTTTGAATGAAGCTAATAAGCAATGTGACCGTCCCAGAGGCATAGATTGATTGATAAGAACTGCGGTAATGTGGGTAGAAATCCTCCAATGTCACAGATTCGAATCCCGTGTGGGATAAATTCTCTACTGAAATATTGTGGGAGTTTGTACTAGGTTCGGTCATGATGGTTCGCTCCCGCAGATATCTGAAATCCGAGCACATCCCTCGATTTACCTGATGACAGTTCTAATAGCTGTGATCGTCACCTAATGATTAATCAGACATAAACCTGAATACCTTGTTAAATAAAAAAAAATAAGCAATGTGACTTGTGGTTTATGGAAGTTACAGTCGGAACACATTTAAATAAAATGGGTTCTTGCCAGGATGGGCAAGGAGTGTTGACTAAATTTATTTCCTTAAATAAATCCTTTCCTATTACTGATGCTGATAAACAAAATAAATACTGCTATTTTTGGTTCCAACAATAAGGTACACTGTGAATACCCTCCCTTTCTCAGACGATGTATTTTGGACTCTATTCACAAAACTCAACAACAAGAACAACAATTATTATTAAATTTTTAATCTCAATAAATTATGGTACACTATATGAACAATATAAAGAATCAAGTCAATTCGGACACACGTGTCAGTCTTTTCCAAGTGTTTCTATCGGTTAGTATCCGTTTTAATCCCCTCGAACTCCAAGTCTTTTCGTATAACTTTTGTAAGGTGTACGTTCCGCTTACAATCCCGATTGGTAACCTGCAAACAAGAAACAACACAATCACAGTATACAATTCCAATATAATACATAAACTGGAATGCAAACAAGATTAAGGGATTAGGGCTCAGGTCGAGCTGGGTATCCAATCAACGTCGTCACCGGGGAACCAAGGTATCGTATCCAACAGATGGAGACACACACTGCCCGAGAGCACTGCCCGAAGCACACAGCCCGAACGCTGCCCGAAGCACTGCCCGAGAGCACAGCCGTGCACACAGCCACAAAAGCACCAAGCTTTTCACACGGCCAGCGACGGGAACCACCCAACGACCGGAGCACAAAACTCACGGCCAACCACCACTGGAACAGGGACACTAAGGAAAGTGGTAGGCAACGAAAATACACAGAGTAATTTTTGGGTTTCAGTGTTGTGTACCTCATCATGAACCATGCCAACATAAAGGCACCGAGGGAGACGAAGAGGAGGGTGCAAGTCCCAAAGAATTGATCCAGCCGAAGAGGCGTTCGAAGCTTCTGGAGAGGGAAGAGCAAGGGTGAAGGGGAAAGGTAAAGGGGCTCGGTTAAGGGTAATAGGGAGAGGGGCCAAAGCCCATCAGACAAATAAAATGGTAATGGGCCAAAACCCAACAAATCTCCACCTTGGCACAATACCGGCTCCACCTCGACGTAAGGATAACCCAATAGATGACTCATTATCGCCCAAAGGGTCCCCACAACACACAAAGCATTGTGTGGACCAGATTCTTGTCATAGCACACAGCACAGACAAAGAATACAGACAATAACCAACACAAAGAGGTTAAAGTCAATAACCGGGGTAACAATCATATAACACGCACACAGCAGTTATACTAATCAAAATAGTTAACACCTAGTAATCAATCACCTGTATCAAAATTCAAAATTTTAAGACATGATTGTAGTTTAGAAATAGGTAAACACTTAGTTCCCATATCAGCAGGATTATATTCAGAAGGAATCTTTTCAAGATTAACTAATCATTTAGCCACTACATCCCTAATGTAATGAAATCTAACATCAATATGCTTAGTGCGGTTATGAAAAACAGGATTCTTGCACAATTGAATACCAGACTGAGAATCAGAAAATACCTCTACCTTACCTTCAAGCAAGCTAAGTTCAGATATCAAACCTTTCAGCCAGACAGCTTCCTTCAAAGCTTCTGTTACAGCAACATATTCAGACTCCGTTGTCGACAAGGCAACGATATGCTGCAGCTGCGATTTCCAACTTATACATGCTCCACACAAAGTAAAAACATAAGAAGTAGTAGATTTTCTATTGTCCTTATCATTCGCATAATTAGAATCCACATAACCATTCAACTTAACACCATCAGCATATTTAGAAAAACATAAGCCATAATGCATAGAGTTTTTCAAATATCGCAACAACCACTTAACAGCATTCCAATGTACCACACCAGGATTAGACATATATCTACTTAAGCAACTAACAGCATAAGCAATGTCAGGTCTAGTGCTAACCATCAAATACATTATAGAACCAATAGCATTTGAGTACGGTACATTTTTCATGACATCAAAGTCAGCATCAGTTTTGGGACTTTGATCTTTACTTAGCACAAAATGAGCAGCTAAGGGCACGTTAACATGTTTTGCATCAAACATGGAAAATTTCTTTAAAATTTTCTCTACATAAGAAGTTTGCTTTAACCAGAGAGTAGATTCCTTCCTATCTCTAACAATGTCCATGCCTAGGATTCTACTAGCATCTTCTAAGAACTTCATATCAAATTTATCACTTAGACAGTTCTTAATATGCTCAATGGATTTCAGACAAGGACTAGCAATCAACATGTCATCCACATAAATCAACAAGAAAACAGGCACTGGCATTTTATCCTTAAAATACAAGCAATGATCGAAAGAGCTTCTTTTAAATTTTAAGGTAAGCATGCATTCATCGAACTTCTTATTCCATTGCCTAGGTGACTGCTTTAGGCCATACAAAGATTTATTAAGCAAACAAACATGATTAGGGTTCTTTGAGTCAACAAAACCATCAGGTTGTTTCATGAAAATCTTTTCATCTAAGTCACCATGCAAAAAAGCGGTTTTAACATCCATCTGTTTAAGTTCCCAATTAAAGTAAGCAACAAGTGATAATAAAATTCTCACAGTAGTAAACTTAACAACAGGAGCAAAGATTTCAGTATAGTCAATACCCTCTCTTTGTGTAAAACCTTTTGCAACTAGCCTAGCTTTATATCTAACAGAATCAACTTCATTATTTACCTTAAATAACCATTTGCAATCTACCAAAGAGCAATTTACAGGTTTAGGTACAAGATTCCATGTATGATTCACAACTAAAGAATGCATTTCATCTTTCATGGCACTAAGCCAATGCACAACATTTTTAGATTTCAAAGCTTCATTATAGGTTTTAGGCTCACAATTATCAATAGACTCAAACATATTGAAAACATGCGATGTGAGGTGAAAATCATTAAACCTAGCAGGTTGTTTCACATTTCGCTTAACTCTATCCCTAGTCAACATATAATCATGCAGATCTTCATGTTCATCAGCAACCAATTCATTATGCACATGTTCGTCAACATTTTCATGCAAATCAGGTTCATTAACAGGCAAGTTCTCATGATTCATATTTGGGAGCACATCGTTTTCAATAACAGGGGTAATAATAGGCAAAGACTCCACCTTGCTCGGTGTAGACTCAGACACACAGTCAGATTCAGGCAAAGATGGAAGCAAGCAAGGCATTTCAGATTCATTAAAAATGACATCCCTACTTATAATAGTTTTAAAACCAGGTTCACATCTTAACCAAAGCCTATATCCTTTTACACCCTCAGGATAACCAAGAAAGACGCACTTAACTGACCTAGGTTCAAGTTTGTCTCCTTTCCTATGCACAAATGCAGAACAACCAAACACTTTAAGATTTGAAAAATCTAATTGCTTACCAGAAAAAAACACTTTCGGGACACTTACCATTCAAAGGCACGGAAGGGGATCTATTTATCAAATAAGAAGCTGTCACAACAGCTTCGCCCCAGAACTTCTTTGAGAGTCCAGAAGATGCAAGCATACTTCTAACTCTCTCGAGTAAAGTTCTGTTCATCCTCTCAGCAACACCATTTTGCTGGGGAGTATATGGCACAGTCTTGTGTCTCAGAATCCCAGATTCACAGCACAAGTCATCAAGCAAGATATTGTAGAATTCCATTCCATTATCTGTCCTAAGCCGTTTAATCTTTTTTCCAGTTTGGTTTTCAATTAAAATCTTCCAGTTTTTAAACTTATCAAAAACATCAGATTTATTCTTCATTAGAAAAATCCACACTTTTCTAGAGTAGTCATCAATGATAGACAAAAAATACCTATTACCACCTTGAGTTTGGACAGGTGAAGGTCCCCAAACATCAGCATACAGGTATTCAAGTATATCAGAACACTTAGTCACATTGGGGGAAGGGGAGATAGAGAATTTAACTCTTTGTTGTTTGCCTAATACACAGGAATCACAAAAAGTCATGCAAGACAATTTATCCTTACCAAAACCACCATCTTTGTGTAAAATCTCTAATCCTTTAGAACTCATATGACCTAACCTTTTATGCCATAAATCAGTTAAATCATCTGACACAGAATTAGCACAGATTTTATCACAGACTGTTTTGCAAACATACAAATTCCTCCTATTCTCAGCTTTAAAAGCTACCAAAGACCCCCGCATAATTTTCATGCAACCATTTCCCCATTTACCCTCATAACCATCAGACTCTAAAGCAGCACAAGACATCAAGTTATTGCACAAAGCAGGAACATGTCTAACATCTTTCAAAGTCAAAGAATAACCAGATTCAAATTTCAGACAAATATTACCAATTCCAGAAACTTTACACAATTTCTCATTGGCCATAGAAACAGAAGCATGCTCAATTTCTCTGTAGCTAGAAAACAAATTTTTAAGTGGTGTCATGTCATAAGTGCAACCTGAATCAACAAGCCATTCATTTTCACACACAGGTAATGAAAGCACAGAGTTCACAGAATCACATAATTCAGTCACCATAAAAATATCCCCCATGTTTTCCCCAGAGGTAGAAGCATTGTTTGCTTGTTCATTGGTCTGATTCCCAATTTTATTCTGGTTTTTCTTTTTATGGCAATCTTTTATGAAATGATTAGGGTCCCCACAATTGTAACTTTTTCTTTTACTAGACCTAGATTTCGATCTAGCCTTACTCTTTCCTCTCTTATCACCTTTTTTATATTGGTTATTGTTATTATGCCTATGTTGTGATCTACCACGAACATGCATAACTTCACCAGAGGATTGCCTATACCTTTGTTAACTTTTAAATCTAATTCCTTTCTTTTCAAGCCGTTCATTACAGTATCCAATGTAATAGAATCTCTACCGTACTTAATGGCGGATTTTACATCACTATAATTTTCAGGAATAGCATTTAGAAGAACAATAGGTGAATAGTCGTCAATGTTCTTATCTCCTGTCAATTTAATATCTTGAATTAACTTAGTAAACACATCTAAATTCTCATCTACGTCTTTGTTAAAGTCTAGCTTGAATCTGAAAAAATTTTCCAACAAGAACAGTTTACTAGGCAAAGATTTCTCAGTAAACATTTCTTCTAATTTTTCCCAAAGTTCTCTAGCAGATGATAGTTTACCACACTTCCTGAGCACAGAGTCAGACAAGTTCAAGATAATAGAAGAATAAGCATATTCGTCATCTTCCAGTTTCTTAGCAGTTGTAATGTTCTCAGCCCAATTACCATCAATAGCTTTAAATACCTTTTGTTGTATTAAAATTCCTTTCATTTTTTGTTGCCATATAGAAAAATCGGATTTTCCATTAAACGGTTCAAGGTTATATCCAGAAATTGAAGCCATCACAAATAAGCAGAGAGGCACACACAATTTCAATAACCAATCAGCAGAAGCAAGGACCACAAGGCACAAAACACAATGAAAGAATTAACCAAGCTAAGGGAAGGAAAAATCACTATCACCCACAAGATCACAATACACTCAACGGTGTACGAGCATGGGGCTTCAGATAGAGATTTTCCTACGGGTAAGGGACACAATTACACCTAGAAACAAAATGGTAAAATGATTAAAGGTTGAATAATCACTTACTACCCAGAGACAAAGCTCTAGGGTGACGAAACCACACTGCCCGAAGCACCGAAGCGCCTGCCCGGAATCTGCCCGAGATTCCAGTAGCTGCCCGAGCTCACCAGCCGCTGCCCGAAGCCTACTGCTGCTGCCCAAAACCTACTGCCGCTGCCCGAAGCCCTACCAAAGCACTGCCCGAGACCACCGAGCACACCAGTCGCTGCCCGAGGTCTGCCCGAGCACTCCTGCCGCTGCCCGAAGCCTACTGCCGCTGCCCGAAGTCCACCGAACACTCCCCGAGTCCAAAAGAGCACTGCCCGAGGTCAACCGAGCACTCCACCAGGCACGGAACGCTCTGATACCACTGTAAGGTGTACGTTCCGCTTACAATCCCGATTGGTAACCTGCAAACAAGAAACAACACAATCACAGTATACAATTCCAATATAATACATAAACTGGAATGCAAACAAGATTAAGGGATTAGGGCTCAGGTCGAGCTGGGTATCCAATCAACGTCGTCACCGGGGAACCAAGGTATCGTATCCAACAGATGGAGACACACACTGCCCGAAGCACACAGCCCGAACGCTGCCCGAAGCACTGCCCGAGAGCACAGCCGTGCACACAGCCACAAAAGCACCAAGCTTTTCACACGGCCAGCGACGGGAACCACCCAACGACCGGAGCACAAAACTCACGGCCAACCACCACTGGAACAGGGACACGAAGGAAAGGGGTAGGCAACGAAAATACACAGAGTAATTTTCGGGTTTCAGTGTTGTCTACCTCATCATGAACCATGCCAACATAAAGGCACCGAGGGAGACGAAGAGGAGGGTGCAAGTCCCAAAGAATTGATCCAGTCGAAGAGGCGTTCGAAGCTTCTGGAGAGGGAAGAGCAAGGGTGAAGGGGAAAGGTAAAGGGGCTCGGTTAAGGGTAATAGGGAGAGGGGCCAAAGCCCATCAGACAAATAAAATGGTAATGGGCCAAAACCCAACAACTTTGAGCCATATCTTTTTTGGTAGTTCACTCGCTCTCGTAAAATAGCCAAAATCCATAGGCTCCACTCGATAAACATGTGCATTGTTGGGCATATGTCATACATGACCAAATCAACATAAGCGACTTCCTTACATTTTCTCTTCTATATAAGATAAAAATATTTCAGCTCGAATATCTACGTTCCTTATTTATCTCTTCTGGTCTTACCACGCATTCAACAAAGCATACACATATCTGTCACTCATATCTTTTGGATGTGATTCTTCTTTGGTGTCCAACATTCCGTCCAATACAAAAATGCAATATTAAAATATATTTTATTTAAATAAAAAATTGTAACTAGAATAGCTGGAGATCCAACCTGGGTATATATAAGTATTTTCTGTATCCAACGATACTAAAATTCGGTAATCTCGTCATTATAGGTTAAGAATTTTGAATAAAAGATAAAATATTTTTAGATACATTTTTTACATGTTGATGTATAAAATATGTTGAAGATTAAGCATGTCCTACACAATTTTTTGAATTCCGGTCCATAAGATTATCTGTTTTATATATGTGGTTCACATAAATTGATGTATGACTAATATATTTTACATAATATAATGTAATATATTAAACACGATGAAATATGTCAAATATGATGTAATTTACTTTATGTTTAGGGTCTTTTGCGTAGAAAGTGCAGAATTTGCGTGGTTTTTTTTTTCTTTAATTTTTTAGGGGAGAGGGAAAGAAATGACAGGTAGTATATGTGGATGTCTTGTAGATGTTTGAGATGATAGAGGAGTACCGTAGTTTCTTGAGAGCGATATCAGGTTTATGTTTTTATGTATTGCCTCACAGTTAGTTGATAAACATTTTTTAATAACACATGCAAACGGGTTGCAATAGATAAATTCATTTGATGTCATCTTTAAGGACATCGTCCTTGAGAACACCTACATCACATATTTTGTGTACACAAAATATGCATCAGATATATGATGTACCGCTCTTAAGAACAACAACAACAACAACAACAACAACAATAACAATAAAAAACCAATAGATATATGGGGCTGCCAAATGAGTTGTATGATGCAACTTGAGTTGTTGGTGAGAGGGGCGCCATTATGAATGTATTCAATAATTAAAATTGGTGAGGATTAGAAATTATGAGTAACAGACATGTTCAGAATTAAATTCGTGAAGGTACCAAATGGATAATGATACCCCGATATCCGGTGTGGTTTGGACCGAGCTCTATGGGCTCGACCCGATCTGACAAGATGCAAGGGCCCATCTATCTTGGCCATTAACCTAGGCCCATTCCAGTATTTAGGGGTGGGAATCGGGACGGGTTTCGGGTATTCGGGATATTCGGGTTCGGGTAATCGGGTATCGGGATTACTAAAGGCATACCCGAACCCGAACCCGAATATGTCGGGTACCCGAAATTCGGGTTTTGGGTACCCGAAATCGGGTTCGGGTACCCGAACCTTGAATTTTTATTTTTTTTTAATTTTTTTTAAAGAAACGCTCTTTAGATTTAAACCTAAAAAAAATATTTTTTTTATTTTTAATAGGAAATCGGGTTCGGGTACCCGAACCCGAACAAATTTTCTCTCAAACCTCTACCCGAATCCCGTCCCGAACCCGCCACTACCCGATCGGGAAATACCCGATCGGATCGGGTCGGGACCCGAATTCCCGAACCCGTTTCCCACCCCTACCAGTATTTTATTAACCAATTTGCCAATTAGTTGGCCCATCTAATTAAATTATTTATGGCCCATTCCCCTTAACCCTAATTAAAGGCCCTTAATTGAAAGCCCATTAGGGGGGAATGGAATAAAACAGTAGGTTTAAGATGATTTTAGGCATGGCTTCTTCCCTTCCAAGCAGGAGCTCTTCGGCTCTCCCAGCAGCTTTCCCCATTTTTATTTTTCATTGTTTCCTCCATTGTTGGAAGACAAGTACTGTAAATTCTTGTTCATAGTGAAGATTTAAACTGGACTAGGTCCCGTGGTTTTTCCCTTCGGGGTTTCCACGTAAAAAATCTTGATGTCTATTTATTTTCTGTATATTATTCATTTGTTATCAAATCGAACCAAAAAATGAGGTAACAAATTGGCGCCGTCTGTGGGAAATCGAGCTAAGGCGTAGAGATTGAAAAAAAAAATTTGTTACTGTCGGGAGGGGGTGACGAGTTGCTGGCGGCGAGTGGCTTCTGTGGCGCTTGGTGGGCTTCACAAGGTTGGCTCCGGGCGGCGAGTTCAGGGTTCAATGAGGTGGCGGCTGGGCTGTGTTGCCGCCGCCGGCCTGTGTCGGGTCTGGGCAACAGCCATGGCTGTGGTACGTGAGCTGCGAATCTTCGTTTCACCTGATGCGAGGGATGAAGAGACGTCGATTTTTTGATACCTGGTCTGGTTTGAGCTGAGGTTCCTGGACAGCTCTGGATGACGGGTTCTTGGTCGTGCGTGGCGACTGCGGCAGCGGGGTCATGTTACCCGTCGCAAGGAAACGACAGAGCTGGGCGCATCTTTGATGCGTTCAACTTCGGTACGCTTTTGGCCGGCAGAAGGGCTGGACATCAGCTTCAATGCTATCCTTGGACACCGAGCTGCTATGGTACGGTGTGCTTAGGGGGTGCGGCAGCTGGTTTTGCCACTCTTGTTCTTCCTGAATCCAATCGAGCTTTGCACTTTCTTCTCGGGTCATCTTCAAAAAAGGACAGACCATGTTTTCTCCTTCTTAAGCTTCATTAGTAGTTTATTTTGGGCATGAGCTGTGATATTCTTATATGACCCATAATATGTTGTGGGTCTTGTTGCATGATCCCATATTGCACCATTATCTTCATCGCAACCTTTCCTCTCTTGGCATGAACTGTCCTTTGGGTTTCTTTATGTGTGAAATTAGCTCATGATTCTTCAAGTTTAGTACACGTATAAAAATTCAATATGTCCAGATCTCATCTTCTTCAAATGGACCAAAAGATATTTGGAAAATTTATACCGAGGGGCAGAGAGTCTGGGCGTCATCGAGTCTGGACCATGAAACTGTTTTAGCTATGTAGAGAGAGGCAAACTAGCCGTGTACTGTTGTGCGTGAAGCTTTTGGATAAATTATGGTTCTCGGTTTTGAGAAGAAGTTGAATTGGTCATTTCAAACTCCGAGCTATGTTGCATGAGAATATGATATTGTACTTAGTTCCGTCTTGATTTGTGATTGGATTTAACCCTATATGATGTTATTATCTTCATGAGTTTGTGAGAATTAAGAAATGTTGAAGAGATTATACTGTGGATTGACTGTTATTCACTATTTTGAGAGAGGGGTTTGTTTATTATCGGTGAAAACTATGGGCTGTGTTTGTGGTAAAGCTTCTTCAAGAATTAAAGATGGTGAAGATATGGAGCTCTGTGCATTCAGAACTTCTCCTCGAAGGTACATTTATGTGACACTAGACAAACTTTCACATGAGTATGGTTGTCCAAGTGTGGAGGAGATTGAATCATTCAGTCGTGAATACAAGAAAAAAACTAGATGAAGTAGGTGCGACGGGAGAAGTACCCGATGATTTGGCTCTTGAAGTGTCGAGCTCTGGTGCTGAGGTACTACTTAAAGTACCTGATGACCTGTGGAGGTTTAGAGATGTGCCAATGGTAGTAAGCTATACTGAAGATTCAGACACCAGCTGCTTGGAAAAGAGGAGTATATTTTCTTGACTCCATCGAAGCAGAATCAGTATGGTGCATATGGAAGTTGGCTGACGTAAAGGAGAATAGAGAGCCCACTGCAAAGGGGAGGCCATTGAGCCTTAAGCAGAAAGAATGGAGCCTAAAACAACAAAATCAACTTTAAGTATTCGGAGATGAGAGTTTTAGTATAAAGGAGAATTTGGAGAATCATGAGAATTGGATGGATTGATAAAAAAGTTAACGGATCAAAGAGATTAAGATGATTACTATGACAAGAAAAGAGAGGCCTCTGAAGTTGTGAGCAATTTATCTTTGGTGCCAAATATTCCTAAAGCTGTAGAAGGAGAACAAGTGGCAGCCGCATGGCCATCTTGGCTCGTTGCAGGGGCAGGTGAAAGCTATCCGGGGATGGATACCACGTAAGGCACATTTTCGAAAAACTTGATAAGGGTCGCTACACGACTGAAGTTTAGCTACAATTAGGCTCGGCCTTGGTTCAGTACGGGATAACTCGGGACATGCTATATTTGGCTTTATAGCTGGTACCATATGAATCTCATTCATAGTTCGGACTTGAGTCCTCAGACTCAGCTCGGCCTCGTGTGCCACCAGCTAGACCTCAGCAATCAACCTCAACTTTGGCGCTTAGTCGCCATGCCTTGATTACGGTTATTCCTATCCGATTAATATTAGAATTTCGTAGACATATATTTTGTATCGTGCTATCTTATTATTATTTCACGACAGGATCAACAGCTCGGGCATGCAATCTAGCTGTAAGCCCCTATTACATCAGCTCGGGCGTGCAATCTCGCAGTAAGCCCCTATTACTACAGCTCGGGCATGCAATCTCGCAGTAAGCCCCCTATTATATCAACTCAGGCATGCGATCTCGCAGTAAGGCCTTATTCATCAGCTTTTGATCTTTATTTGATCCGGATTTTGATTAACTTATTCGGATGTGGTGTATCGATGTGGATGTTTGGGAGGTGGTGTGTGAGTGTGGGAGTCGAGGTGAGGAGATATGCCATGGTCCGCCCTGGCAAATACTAGCACAGGTCCGCCCTGATTGCTTAAGCCCAGGTGTATGAGGCCCTGGCAAATATCAGCACAGGTCCGCCCTGTTTGCTTAAGCCCAGGTGCATGAGGCCCTGTGAAATACTAGCACATGTCCGCCCTGATTGCTTAAGCCCAGGTGTATGAGGCCCTGGCAAATATCAGCACAGGTCCGCCCTGATTGCTTAAGCCCAGGTGTATGAGGCCCTGGCAAATACTAGCACAGGTCCGCCCTGATTGCTTAAGCCCAGGTGTATGAGGCTCTGGCAAATACTAGCACAGGTCCGCCCTGATTGCTTAAGCCCAGGTGTATGAGGCCCTGACAAACATTAGCACAGGTCCGCCCTGAATGCTTAAGCCCAGGTGTATGAGGCCCTGGCAAATACTAGCACAGGTCCGCCCTGATTGCTTAAGCCCAGGTGTATGAGGCCCTGGCAAATACTAGCACAGGTCCGCCCTGATTGCTTAAGCCCAGGTGTATGAGGCCCTGGCAAATATCAGCACAGGTCCGCCCTGATTGCTTAAGCCCAGGTGTATGAGGCCCTGGGAAATACTAGCACATGTCCGCCCTGATTGCTTAAGCCCAGGTGTATGAAGCCCTGGCAAATATCAGCACAGGTCCACCCTGATTGCTTAAGCCCAGGTGTATGAGGCCCTGGCAAATACTAGCACAGGTCCGCCCTGATTGCTTAAGCCCAGGTGTATGAGGCTCTGGCAAATACTAGCACATGTCCGCCCTGATTGCTTAAGCCCAGGTGTATGAGGCCCTGGCAAATATTTAGCACAGGTCTTATCCGCTCATATTTATTATCTGGAGTCCAGACCGGACAAGTTGATAAGTGCTATTTTTGCACTTATATTTCTAGGTTTCTTGTAATATTTTACTGTGATTCTTGAACAATATTATGCTTTTTGGTATGATTTTGCATGTTTCAGGAATTTACGTAGAAGTGCGGGAAATATAGAAAAGAGGCCAAAAAGATGGAAAATACACGAACAAGCTGATTGATTATCACAAAAGATTCACGACTATTTGAAGCTCGCACAGTCACGCAATTCAGCATATCTTAAGCCACGTGAGATGAGGGATAGCAAAGGCATGATTCACGTACATCATAAGGAAAAGAATGCATAGTAACTTGTTAAAAGGATAGTCATGTAACTTCAATCAGCACATGGTATATAAAAGATACATCATAGCAGATTATAATTCATCCACGTAAGATGCTTCCAGCCATGAGTTAAGGATGAGATATTTTGAGAATCTTTAAATTAGGAAGTATTGTGAACCGAGGAAAAGAGAGAAAAGTGGGAAGATTATTATTTTAGAAAAAGCTTCAGATTGTTAGAGATTTACTTGGAGAGAGATATCACATGAAATCCCAACACCTTACAGACCCCAACCTCTTTCCATCCAAAAAAGATCTTCCCTCACCAATCACCTTCACTCCTTCACAATCCACACGTCCCCATCTTTTTCTCCATCTCACCCGAACACTTCCTTTACTCCCCTCACCAATTCTCACTTTTCCCCTCACCAATCACCTTCACTCCTTCACAATTATACACGCCCCAATCCTTTTTCTCCCTTCACCAATCTCACGTCCAGCCTCTCAACCCCATCATCATCCTTTAACCTTTAACCCTATGGCTTTGGAACAACTCCAACAAGGCGAATAAAGAGACGATCGAGAAGGAAGCAAGAGAAGGAGCGAGGATCTACAACCGGAGTCGACGCTGGGAGTTTATTCTTACTTTTAAACTTTAGTTTTGTTTTGTTTTGATTATATCATGCTTGGATTGTTGCAAGACATGTTTGAGTATTGGTATTTATTTATGAGTGTGAACTAAGTTTATTTATCGAGGCTAGGCGAATCCTTTGTTATGAACCTTCGATTTGATGATTTAATGATTGAATTCTTATAGTTCTTTGCGTATGTTTTATGTTCTTCATGCTTTTAGAGGATTGATCACCTTTGAATGATGTTAGTATCGTAATTGAGATCGAGAGATGATTTTATGATACTGAATTAATAACTCATACCATGGATTTCAGACCGAGATCGAGAGATGACGTCAAATACATGCGTGATAGCCATAAATATCTAGTAATTGAAAGCTAGGAGGTTTCATGGATCTTATGCAATATTGAGTTGTTAAATAAGTACACGAGAGTGACTTACTGCAATTTGATATTAGGTTTAATATAACTCGAGAGAGTATATTAGATAAATTCGGAGAACTCGTCACCTTAGAAATATTTGGTTATTCAATCGAGAATTGTAGGGGATTGCATTGGTGAGCCAAAGTCTCGATAATCTTCTCTAGTGTATTTTTCTCGTTTACTTTTATTGACTTGGTTGGATTAGTAGTTTATTTTATTTAATTAGTCGTTAATTATAAATTAATTATCGTAGGTTAAATATAGTTAAAAGTGTCTTATTGGTACTTACTTGTTAGTCCCTGTGGGTTCGACAATCCGTATTCTTCCTATCTATACTAAAACTTGACACCGTGCACTTGCGGTCTAAAATCGCTAGATTGGAAATAATTGTTTAAAATAAAAGCGATCACAAGTCTTGTCTACTTATATTTTTTCTCCGGGATCATATGAGACGAGCTTTATTTGCTCAGCATTTTATCATCTCAAGAGCTCAGGACATCTTTCACTTCGTGAATTCATATGAGCTCTATCTTCGCATATCTATTAGCTCTGGAATTCAGGGCGTACGAGCTGTATGTGTTCGGTTTATTATTTCTGAAGCTCAGATTGCCAGGGCATTATCTGCTCGTATTGATTATTTCATGAGCTCAGGTCGGGCGAGACTTATATGCTCGGTTTATCTTCAGAGTTAATGCAGGTCAGCCCTGCACAGATAACATGTCAGCCCTGTTAAGATTTAATTCTTAGAATTATTTCTAGTCATTATTGCGGTCAGCCCTGCCAAGAAAATAGGTCAGCCCTGTTTAAGATTTAATTATGTACTTAGAATTATTTTGAGATATTTACTGCAGGTCAGCCCTGCCAAGAAAATAGGTCAGCCATGTTTTAAGATTTAATTATGTACTTAGAATTATTTCTAGTCATTATTGCAGGTCAGCCCTGTTTAAGATTTAATTCTGTATTTAGAATTATTTCTAGTTGTTATTACAGGTCAGCCATGTATATACAACAGGTCAGCCCTGTTAAGATTTAATTATATACTTCGAATTATTTCTAGTTGTCATTGCAGGTCAGCCCTGCACAAATAACAGGTCAGCCCTGTTAAGATTTAATTCTTAGAATTATTTCTAGTTATTATTGCAGGTCAGCCCTGCACAAATAACATGTCAGCCCTGTTAAGATTTAATTCTTAGAATTATTTCTAGTTATTATGCAGGTCAGCCCTGCACAGATTAATAGGTCAGCCCTGTTAAGATTTAATTTTCTTAGAATTATTCATAGTTGTTATTGCAGGTCAGCCCTGCGCGGATAACAGGTCATCCCTGTTTTATATTTAATCCCATATTAGAATTATTTTAGAACTCTTTCAGAGTCGTTGTTGCAGGTCAGCCCTGCTCAGATAACATGTCATCCTTATAACATGCCAGCTCAGTTTCAACACTATGGAGTCTAATTTGCTCCATGTTTATTGTCTGGAGCTCGACTGTATCTATTTACCCAGAGCATGACTTTATTATTTATGAGTTCAACTCGATATATCTCGTCTCTGGTGCTCACATCAACTTATCTACTCATCGGCTCGGTATTACTTATGGAGCTCAGATAAGCCCGGATTTATTAGCTGTCCATGGATCATTTCTGGAGTTCAGCTGTACTTTGTTTGCTCAGCACGACATATTTATCAAGCTCTGGATGTCCAGATGTTTATTAGCTCTGGAGTTCGGCGAGTTTTATCTGCTATGGAACTGAGCTAGGCTTTATTTATTATGGAGTTCAGGCGAGCATTATTTGCTCTTGCTTATTTCGGAGCTCAGATCAGGTCGGCCGAGCATCATTCACTTATATTTATCATGTGGAGTCCAGCTCAGCTCAGAGCAATATTATTAGCTCATATATATTTCTTTGGAGCTTAGATCGGGTCAGGCGAGTGTAACTTGCTCGGACATATCATCTCATATCAGGTCGAGCGATCAATATTTGTTCATATCAGGTCGGATGGGTATTATTTTCTCATACATTATCTCATGAGCTCATGTTGGGAGATAATTCTTTCACTTATTTTATAAACTCTGGAGCTTAGGTCGGGCGAGTTTTATTTGCTCAGGTCGGCTCAACCAAGATAAACATAGTCTGTACGTCTTATCTGCTCAGAATATTTCTTATTCCTGGAGTTCGGATATATGTTTATTTTCTTCTCAGCTCAGTTTTATCACCTCGGGGCTCCCGATCACCTTTGTCAGCTCCGAATTCTCGATTATAGTAGCTTCAGTTCGGATTCCTACTGCCCAGTATGACCTGCTATTATTGGCAGAAGCTCAGTACCGTGATTACACCGGTTCCTCGTATGGGCTATACGAGCCGCCTATTTTATCAAGGATCGACATTCGAATTGTCATGGCTCTACCGACAGCATGACTCGGGAACTCGGCATGGCGCAAGGTCACATCATGGTTTGGTATATGAAGGACTACCGATCCGGGTCCTCACCTAACCAGTTGGAGTCGATACAGCGCTACTCTAGCTCAACTAGAGGGGGATACTTGTGATACCCCGATATCCGGTGCGGTTTGGACCCGAGCTCTATGGGCTCGACCCGATCTGACAAGATGCAAGGGCCCATCTATCTTGGCCATTAACCTAGGCCCATTCCAGTATTTTATTAACCAATTTGCCAATTAATTGGCCCATCTAATTAAATTATTTATGGCCCATTCCCCTTAACCCTAATTAAAGGCCCTTAATTGAAAGCCCATTAGGGGGGAATGGAATAAAACAGTAGGTTTAAGATGATTTTAGGCATGGCTTCTTCCCTTCCAAGCAGGAGCTCTTCGGTTCTCCCAGCAGCTTTTCCCATTTTTATTTTTCATTGTTTCCTCCATTGTTGGAAGACAAGTACTGTAAATTCTTGTTCATAGTGAAGATTTAAACTGGACTAGGTCCCGTGGTTTTTCCCTTCGCGGTTTCCACGTAAAAAATCTTGATGTCTATTTATTTTCTGTAAATTATTCATTTGTTATCAAATCGAACCAAAAAATGAGGTAGATGTGTATTTCATCCGAGCACCAAACAATATACAAAAAGTAAATGAGACCAGATTTTTTTTACGTGGAAAACCCTAAAAGATGGGGAAAAACCACGGGACCTAGTCCGGTATAAATTTCACTATAAACAAGTGTGTGATTTACAGTGTATTCTTTACAAGAAATGAGCTAAGAAATGAAAATGGTGAAGGGGGAAGACCTCGGCTGCTGCTTGTTCTTGAGGAGGAAGGAGACATGCTCTCTTTCCCCCCCAAGAAAGAGGTGTTGGCCTTCTCCATGCCCTCTCAACCCTCCTGACTGCTCTCTCACGGAAAATCTCTCCCTTCCTTGGTGAGAGTTATCTGGTCTTTATATGAGAATGGAGGAGACAACCTGTAACTACCTACCCAAGGTCTAGGGGACATTGTCTGATGCTGAAGGTAGGGGTCAGAGTCCTAGTGCTGGGGACCACAGACAACTATTGCACTCTTTGTACGATTTCTGCAGCTTTTAAGATATTATTCGTGTACGGAGATATGTTATGTGCCTCTGATTTATGAGATCACTCCTCAGGTGTAGATCTTCCTGGAGGCCGACCTGGGGGTGGCCGAGGTGGAGGTCATCCTCGAGGCCGACCTGGGGTGGCCAAGGTGGAAGTCATCCACGCGGCCGAGCTGGAGGTCATCCTCATGGCCGACCTGGGGTGGCCAGGGTGGAGATCTTCCCGAGGCCGGGCTGGAGGTCATCCTCGTGGCCGCCCTGGGGTGGCCAAGGTGGAGATCTTCCTGAGGCCGACCTGTAGGTCATCCTCGTGGCCGACCTGAGGTGGCCACGGTGGAGATCTTCCCGAGGCCGAGCTGGAGGTCATCCTCGTGGCCGACCTCGGGTGGCCAAGGTGGAGATCTTCCTGAGGCCGACCTGGGGGTGGCCATGGTAGAGGTCTCGGCCAAGTCAGGTCTTGCACAGTCCATACTTTTACCAGGGTAACACCAGTATCCCCCCTCTAGTCGAGCTAGTGTAACGCTGTCTCGATCGTTCGGGTATTTTGGCAAGACCTGATTTGTTACTTGGCAGAAGCTCAGTACCATGATTATACCGGTTCCTCGTATGGCCTATACGAGCCGCCTATTTTATCAAGGATCGACATTCGAATTGTCATGGCTCTACCGACAGCATGACTCGGGAACTTGGCATGGCGCAAGGTCACATCATGGTTTGGTATATGAAGGACTACCGATCCGGGTCCTCACCTAACCAGTTGGAGTCGATACAGCGCTACTCTAGCTCGACTAGAGGGGGATACTTGTGATACCCCGATATCCGGTGCGGTTTGGACCCCAGCTCTATGGGCTCAACCCGATCTGACAAGATGCAAGGGCTCATCTATCTTGGCCATTAACATAGGCCCATTCCAGTATTTTATTAACCAATTTTCCAATTAATTGGCCCATCTAATTAAATTATTTATGGCCCATTCCCCTTAACCCTAATTAAAGGCCCTTAATTGAAAGCCATTAGGGGGGGGGGGGGGGGGGGAATGGAATAAAACAGTAGGTTTAAGATGATTTTAGGCATGGCTTCTTCCCTTCCAAGCAGGAGCTCTTTGGCTCTCCCAGCAGCTTTCCCCATTTTTATTTTTCATTGTTGGAAGACAAGTACTGTAAATTCTTGTTCATAGTGAAGATTTAAACTGGACTAGGTCCCGTGGTTTTTCCCTTCGGGGTTTCCACGTAAAAAATCTTGATGTCTATTTATTTTCTGTATATTATTCATTTGTTATCAAATCGAACCAAAAAATGAGGTAACAGATAAGAATAAAGAGTGGCGGAGCAAGAGATATATGACATTGTTTAGTTCATTGGTATATGTTATCTGAAATTTTGCTATGTTGGTTGCGCTCACTTTTCAGAAGATACTCATCTTTTTCTTTTTTTCTGGAGTATTTATATCATCTTATCGGTTTGTTTGATGATGCCCTTAAGTGAAGTGTCCTTAGGGGCATCATCACCATTCATTTGAAATCTTTTTTTAAAAAAGAAAAAAAAGATTCCACATGAATGATGCCCCAGAGGGCAGTGCCCTTCAGGGCAGCAACAATGTTTCCCATCTTCTCTTCCAAAAAGTATATCCCTCTTGTCATATTATAATTATTGTACTTTCAGTTAATCACTCTCCTCCGATTACGGAAACCATTGCTTGCACGTCATTTTTTATAATGATGATAGTAGGCCCATTTGTTCTTAACCTCTCAGATTTGGACACCTCTCACTTGTTTTTCCAATATATTATTAATCAGTACCTCCCCATGCGAAGTAATCTTCCATACTGTCTGTCAATCATTCCGAGATATCTTATGATCTCTTCCGTGATTCCATGATTCTAGGGATCTTGTTGTTACACATTCATATCCATACTTTAAAATAAGGATATTTCTTCTAGGGACCAGGCCTTATGCCTCTCTCGGGACTAGGCTTTTTGCCTAGGGGTGTAAATGAACCGAATCGAGACGAATATGCAGAAAATTTTAAGGCTCGAAATCGGCTCGAAATAGTTATATTCGGGCTCGAGTTCGATTCGAAGTTTAAATAGATTTAAAAATTTGGCTCGAGTTCGGCTCGAATCAAAGTTCGAGTTCGGTTCGAAAATATTCGAACATGTTCACGAGTTATTCGAATTATTGCTAAAAAATAAATACCCAAAAGGTTCGAAATATATTTATTTAATATATAATTATATTATATTAATAAAATAATAAAGTTCACAAGCGGCTCGTGAACTATCGAACGAAGTAGTTTGGGCTCGAGTTCGGCTCGAAAAAAAGTTCGAACATGTTCGAGTTCTGCTCGAATTCAATAATTTTGAATTCAAATCAGATATTTTTTGAGCCGGCTCGAAAAGTTTGTGAATATGTTCTATTCGTTTATACCCTATTCTGCCTTCTCGGGACATGGGCCTTCCTCTTCTCGGGACATGCCCTTCTCGGGACTAGGTTTCCCCCCAGGCCTAGGCTTTTTGCCTTATCGGGGGTCTTCCCCTTATCGGGATGTACCCTTCTCGGACATGCTATTCTCGGGGCATGCCTTTCTCGGGACTAGGTTTTATATCCTATTCGAAAAGAGCCCCCCCCCCCCCCCCCCCCCCCCCCAAATTTAGTAAAGATTATAATTTAATCCAGTGTTACTCCATAATTTATTCAAGGTATAACACTAGCTTCCCCTCTAGTCGAGCTAGAACAGAGTTCGTTGTCTCGACTTCTAGAGAGTTTCTACTCTCCCACTTTCCCACCTTTATTTTGAATTTTCCAAAAATTGAATTTGACAAGACGCCTCATCATTAGTACTAGTGCTGCATCGAATCATACCTCCAACGAGCGGCATGTGCTTCAACACTTGGAGGCTTTGTACAAGGAGACCGTTGTTCTCGAGAAAATCTCATCCTTTCAAAATGAAGTTAAATGGATGGTAGGCATTTTTATACTATAAATAGCGATGCTTCATAATGCTTCTGGTGTTGTTCCTTACCTGCGAAATTTACTTCTCCCCAGTTTTTAGCGTTCTGAAGCAGCGACGTATCTCTCGAATTCTTCTTAAACTAATCTTTGTAAGTTTTCCTAGGTTATTATTCTCTTTCAAGCTATGGCGACTTCTAAAGGTCATCGGAATGAATTTCCCGCCACTCTAAACCGAAAAAGAAAATAAGGGAGATGGTTCCCAAGAGTGCTATTTGGTACGAGCTCTTGGACTCTACAATGGAGCCCAGTCATGAGGCGTCCCTCCGCTGATTGGGTGGCTTTCCAAATTATCATGAGATCATTTTCCCCAAACCCGGGGATCGGCCGCATCTTCCTCCTCCCAAAAAACCCAAAAAAATTAAATCATCCAAGGGTGGGAAATAGGCTTCTTCTCGTTGTACTTTAATGATCCATGTGCAACCTGAGGATGAATACCTCTCAGCTTTCCTTGCCATCAAGAATCATTGCTAGTACTAGCCTACTAGACACTGCGGCCTCCAATTTGGCCTTTGAAATTATTTGAAACCTGACCCCGCCATTAACTTTTTAGGTGTCTCGGATTCCTACCAAATCCTTGTTCCAGGAAGGTGCGAATTGAGCGCTATCGGTAATAATCTCCAACACCGCTCTTGTTTTATTGCTTTAATCACATATTTGCTTATAATTCTACTTGTGCAGAGCTTAGTGATTTTGGTAGAACCAACAGCTCAATCTTCGAATCAATCGAAGCAATTTGGAAAACTTCAGAAGAAGGACGTTTCCATTTCTTGGAACATTACCCAGGCTTTTGCTGAATCGGAATGTGCCCGACAGTTGCACGGGAGGAAGTTACTTCACTTTCCATGAATTTTGTGTCCTAATGGAAATCCATGTAGGTAATAACACTTGTCCACATTGTGATAATCTCTCGATCACAATAAGAGCAATGCAGCTGTGCTATTTGTTTCTAAACTTGAAGTGCTTGAGTAGTTTTGATGGTTCGATCTGCGAGCATGGCATGATGATTCATGCTCCCATGATTGAGAGACACTTCGACTTGTTTCTCTTGTTGAAGGACCAACGAATACACTCGGCGTGTATCAGACAACGACTGTATCAATAAGATTTGCCCATGCAATGTAGCTGTCATTCAATCCCATGAGGAATTGCATGACTCTCTCATTCTCTTCTTTCTTGTTGAGTTTCTCCAATCCTCCACAGGAACATGATGGAGTCTCATGATAGGAGGAAAGCTCTTTTGTTTTTAGCACTCAAACTAAGTCGCATTGCTCGACTCCATGTGCTGTAGTTGTCCCTTTCAAGCACCTTAGAGACGAGCGTAATCCCTGGATGATCAGAGTGGTGTAGCGAATAAGGGTCTGTGGTGTTTGTGACAGTCTTGGATGGTGTCTCATCGTGGGACTAATCTCCCATGGCGACGGAAAAAAGGTTGCGGAAGCGTTTGAAAAACTTTCAAAGTTACCAGGTCTGGGTTTTTTAATAAAATAACCCATTTTTTTTAACAAAATGGACAGAATAACCTGAAATACAACAAATTTATAAAATGACCCGACACGCCAACTCGATTGACATGTCCAACTGAAGAGTCCAACTTTAAAAGTTGGACATGCCAACCAAGTTGGCGTGTCCAACTCTTTTTATTTATTTTTTATTTTTTAAAGTTGGACACGCCAACCAAGTTTGCGTGTCCAACTCTTTTTTATTTTTTTAGTTTTTTTCTAAATAAACTCAAATTTAAATATAACATATATAAAAATTAAGTCTCATCTTATCAAATTTATTGTAAAAATCGCGTCCATATTTTTTAAATTTTAGTTAACATTTTAATAATTATAAAATCGAAAAAGATAAATATGCAAGAATTGGAGTAATGCATCGTCATGGGGATAATAATTCCATTTGTTGGTTTGAAGTGAAACCATGTGTTGTGGTTGATATCATCAATTGTTAAGAGTAAGGTGACGAGGTAAATGTATAATTATATTTATTTTATATTGAAAAAATCTAAATTTGTTCCGCGAAGGTCGTTCTGTGCCGCAAAATAGTCATTCCTTTCCGCAACGACCGTGAAACATTTTCGTTTTAGCATGGAACATTACCATGGCAGTTGTGGTTCCCGTTCTGACCATTCCGTAATCCGACACCCCATTGTAAAGTTCCATGCTATGTTTCACGATCGTCGCGAAACGGACGACTATTTTGAGTCACAGAACGATCGTCGCTGAACAAATTTAGATTTTTTCAACATGAAATTTATATAATTATAACTCGTCACTTTACTATTAACAATTGATGATGTCAAACACAACGCATGGTTCCACTTCAAACCAATAAATGAAATTAGTATCCCCGTGACTAGGCATTACTCCAATTCTTGCATATTTATCTTTTTCGATTTTATAATTATTAAAAATGTTAACTAAATTTTGAAAAATATAGACGCGATTTTTGCAATAAATCTGAAAAGATGAGACATATTATATATATATTATTTTTAAATTTGAGTTTTTTTTAAAAAAAAACCAAATAAAAAAGTAATAAATTAAAAACCGTGTCCAACTTCGAAAAATAAAAAGAGTTGGACACGCCAACCAAGCGTGTCCAACTTTTGAAGTTGGTTGGCCTCTTCAGTTGGCTACGCCAATCGAGTTGGCGTGCCGGATTATTTTATAAAATTGTCGTATTTCAGGTTATTTTGTCCATTTTTTTTATAAAAAAAAATAGGTCATTTTATTAAAAAGCCCAACCGGGTTTGGTGCTCTGATACCATGTAAAAGATGAATAAATATTTGTGAATATTTTCTGTATATTGAGTTGAATTTGTACAAAGAATAATAGTGCATTTATACATTACATTGATCAACCTATTCTAGAAAAATATATAAGAAAATCATCAACAATATATCATGAATCAATTAATGATCTATCCCTTTTTGATTATTCACTTTCCCATAATAGAATTTGGCATTAACTGATATTAACTTGTCTTGCCATTTTCTGTTTGAATTGCTATATTATAACTATGACATTTGATAATTACATATAACAAATATCTTCAAATAGCACAATTAGCAGCTCGATTTTCGTTATCATGCCCGCAAATTTATGCCGATCAGGGTTCGAAAATGATGTTGACACCGACTTGTTTTTGCCTAATATCCTTACTAGTTTTTATTGGCACCACGCCTTATTGGTTAATTTTTTTCTAATTTGATCGAAAATAACATTTCAAATGACTGAATTTAAACGAGCATGCTATTATAATTGAATGGAAAAAAATAACCAAATGACTGACTCAATTTTTTTTAAAAAAATGATGTCCATCTTACTATAAATTGAAAAAATAATTATTGAAGTTGCGCGAATCAACAACCGATTAATATATTTTTTTTCTATTCTACTCAGGCCAAACTTGCGCATCTAACAAAAAAAAAATTATTTAACAACTTCTTTAATCTATCTAGGAATTTTTTTTAATGAATAGTTTTTACTATTCATTAAAATAGTAATGATCAGTAATCTCTTCATATCTTATCATATATATTAAAATAAATATAAATACTAATGTATAAATAATAATAATAATAATAATAATAAATAAGATAATATATATATATAGGTAAAATTTACCTAGTTACCTCATGTTGTTCAATAATTCAAGAACTTGAAGCAAAATGTGATGAGATAATTGAAACTTCAACCTGTAATTACTGCATTAGTCAAGAAAATAGTCTATTTTTTCCCTATTCTATTACCTATACAAAGACATTAGTACTCGAAACAATTTTCATGCCCAAGATTTTGGAGTTGGTGTGCAGAAACGTTCCGACCATCTTCCATTGTTTAACATCAGCTTGCAGACTCTGAAATACTCTGCAAAGATGGCCGCCATGATTTTGGCCTTCCGGCGCTGGAATTTGCCAGTCCCGTCCTCTGCCGGTGTCTGTCCGATATGCCCTGAAATTGATTTTTTTTTACTTCCATTAGTTTCTTTCAACGGTAAAGATATGGGTCCATAGGATTTGAGTTGTTAATTTGATAACAAGAGTTGATTCGTATGAAAAATAATAGTTTAGAGTTTAATATTTGTATAGTGTTCTGCTCGTATTGTCAGATCGTAGGCCACAGATGCTGACACAACTATTCTAGTACAAGATATGAGTAATATATTGCTAATTTTTGTATTTTTTTCCCTTTAAAATCATAGGATTTATAAACCAAAATCTACTAAAACTCCAAATAACCAAGGATTGGATTACCTGATAATTCTTCTCCAGTCCTGAATTTTCTGCTAGAATCTCAGAACCGGCGCTCTGCAATATCATGTTTTCAGATGAATCTGTCTGGTTTTTCTTCATCTTTGCATTCTTCTTTGCTCTAAGAACTTTCATAACCTCTGCAACAGAAACTATAACCCAATTATCACCAAGTAAATTGAAATCCGGTACACAAATTGATATCCAAATTTCATCTTGGTTGAAAATATTACAAAAACTTAGCATAAAAAAACTGACCTTGAGTGGTGACGAGGCGATAAGCCCGGCCAAGAACCAGAGTATCACTGGACCGGAGAAGCTTCACACGAGTGAACCTCACAGTCCTGCCGCCATCGCCGGAATTATCTTCCCCGGAAGACGGCAACGGAATTATAAGAGAAACATAATATCCTGGATTCATTTTCATCACCTCATTTACAGTAATCGGCCAATACATCCTCTCAAGCTTTCCATTTGGATGCTGTATCACAAGTGCTGCGGCATCAACTGCTTGGCAATTTCCCATCTTTTTTTATCTGAATAAATGAAACCTAAGTCCTTAAAATGAGAGATTTTGTTGGAGATTTTGTTGTTTTTGTGTGATAATGCTTGTGAAGAAGATGAAGGAGATAGATAAGGGAAGATAGAAGAAAGGAAGGAGATGAGTTGGCCAATGGTCCCTTTCTATAGGCGTTGCCCACATGCCAGAACCATGCAGTAAAATAGGCGGTAAATTATAATAATTATTCCTCATTTTAAATATGCTTGATAGCAAAACTTTTTGGCTAATAATTTTTTATTTTGATAACATAATTTTTACTTGTTACTTGTGTATATAGTTTATGTAAACTACAAAAACATAAAAATATTTCTTTTGTTAATTGTTTTATAGCAAGACAACTGTTGAAAGTATTGTATCCGGTCAGGGGCGTAGAAATTTGACCGAGGGGGGCAAAAGTTAATTATATAAAAATTAAACCTAAAGTTCATGATAAACATCCGAGTTTAAAAACTGTAGGTAAAAATATTAGGTAAATAATTAAAATACGATTATTTCAGGAAATGGACTCACTTGATTTCATGAAATAATACGTTTATCGAGTTTAATTAAAACAATATGTTATTACAATGTTTGTTTCATTGATATTCAAGTAAGAAACTTGCTCAATTTTAAGAAAGACGATAGCATTTTTTCATATTAAGAAATCATTTGTTTTACAGATAATAAAAATTTGTTGCGAATTTATCTATCTTTGCGTACGAGCATGTCTTTAATTTATATCTTTGCAAGTGTGATGCATGATATAATATATATAGGTGACTCCCTATAGGATAAGGGAAACGAAACTTGTTTTTGTTATTTGTTTAACGTGAGGAAATACATGTTGCCGCTATGAAGCGAGCAAATGATGAGATGTGGCATTTGACTAGATATCCAAGATATCTACATTCCATTCCCTATTATTATGAATAGGAACAGAGACGTAAGTTAATCAAGGAGTTGATTAATTGGTAATGGAAGTTAAGGAAATCTCTACATGATATCTAGAATTACGATAATTCTTTGATAAAGAAAATGTAATGAGATGTTGTTAATTTGAAACTGGCTAGGGTTAACCAATGTGATGATTAACTGCATATTCAGGATTTGATGATTTATCTGTTTTGAGAACAGTGATATTACAGGGGTACGCTAGGATGAGGATGATACCATCAAGAAGTGTCACATATGTTCCACAATATTTACATTTTTGTAAATTATGTATTATGTCATTATGATTATGAAATTGTGGAATTGGTATGCTCACCCCGTGTGGGGGCTGTCTCTGTTGGGACAGGTGAACAGTTACATCAATGGTTTTGGAGCTGAGCTCGAGCTGTTGATTGGAGGTACTCCCAGGATCGTGGTACCAGGGCTTGATGGAGCACGGTATCGTATAGTGTACTTATATACACCTGAGGATTATATACACATTTATGATGCTCGCATGTGAGCACGATTATACTTGTATATGGGTTGTATATAAAGGCATGATCATTTCTCTCTTTCATTCTATATTGCATGCAATTAGTGGTAGAACTGCTAAATGATATGAGAGGCATTGGTGTATTATGTGGGTGTTGAAACCCACTTTTGTGTCTTATTGTGTGGTGTCTTCCCTGGCTGGGAATTTACTTAGTGTTGCTGTATTCTGTTGAGTATTATGTTTTCCCTAGCCGGGAATTATATTATGTGATGTGCTTTTGTTTCGGGATAGCTCAATTTATGGGGAGACTCTGCCCAAATTTTTAAAAAAGGCCACAATGTGAAAAGTGGCGTAAGGGGAATGGTAAATGGCGAAATCTATGAGTCTACTCGTTGGTAGAGATGATCTTATAGCGTCGAACATTAAAGGAATTTTGTAATTGCCATTCTAGGGTAAAGTATCATCTGAGTTTCCCGATTGATTTTTACTAAAAGCATGCGCCACACATAGTGGATAATACACTAATCGAGGTTTAAGGGCTAGGGGTCCTCCTTAGATATTTGAACTAGGTTACAAAATTTGAAGTCAAATGTGCTAACCACCGGAACAAGGAGACCTTGTTTGCTAAACTATTGATACAAAAAGAAGACAGATGCCTTCGCCACTGGGCCAGATGACCAGTGTTTTGAAAATCTGATCGGACTGGTCGGTTTAACCGGTAACCGGTGCTTGATTCGGTCGGTTGACCCTCTAAAATCGTCATGCTAAAAATTTGGTAGGAACCAGATTGAACCAGTAAAAAACCGGTTGAACGAGTGAATCGATCGACCGATTGAACCAACTGTTTCTTCATTTTTCTTTTTTTTCTTTTTTAAAAGAATAAGTTTAATTTTTTGTTAAAATTATAATTCAAATTTTTTGAACAAAAATATATTATATTACATTAATTGTTATTGAAATAATTACAAATAATATTTAGGTATGTATAAAAACACCCATAAAGATGCATTGTTATTATACATAAATATGTTTATTTTTCTTGTAAATTATAAAAGATGTAAATCGTTTCATAATTTGTTAAATATTTTCTTATGATTTATGGGCATTGTTTGTTATTTTTGATATATTTTATTCTTTCTCTTTTATGTTGGACATCTGGTTTGATCTGATTTTTTAAGTTTGACATGTTATGTTGGTGTAATGATATTTGTTTTACGGTGAACAACATGAAACTATAACAAATACATTACATATATTTTATAAAAAATAAATTAGATATTATATAATGCTGACATCATCAACGGTTGAATCAGTGGTTCAATCGGTTTAACCGATCGAACCTGTAATCAGTAAGAGCATCGATCCGGTCCGATTTGAAATCACTGCAAATGATCATGTTTGCTATATTACTACGAACAGAATATAAAATAACAATCTTTTGACGGGGGCAGCTGCCCATCAACTATATGTACATTCGTCTTTGTATCCAGCAATTCTTATATACGCTCATAGAAGTGCAAAGTCCATAGTCTAACAAACTTGATCTATTGATATACATATGATGCAGTCTTCCACGTATATCAATTGTTTAATATGGTGTTTTGCGCTGTGTTGATATGATGAAGTGCCGATATCATTCGCATGGTATTATTCGATCACGTCAGTAAAAAAATTCTTTAAATTGATGCGTGTTTTTTTTTTCAATTTCTTTTCAACACGTGGCATTTCCTCATTTCAGTTATTTAGGTTAATTAGTTTTAAAAATTTACGGGTTTATTAATTAAATAACCTTAATAAAATAAATAATTTCAAAAATAACCCGAAAAATAAAAACATTTCAAAAGTAACCTAAACCGCCAACTGGGTTGGCGTGTCCAATTGGTGCCCCCTCCTCTTGGTTTTCAACTGCTTCTGCCATCACACCAATATCAACTTCATCATCAGCATCAGTCTCATCATCAGATGAAATCTCCTCTGGTTCAGAATTAATTTGATCACCAAAATCAGCAAAACTGTCTGCTCGTGGCTCAGCGGCAACATTATCAACATCTACTGGATGATCATCTCGGTCTCCACCACTATATGAACCCTCAGCTTGATGTCGAGCAACATACGTCTCTTGAATAACAGATGTCGTCAATCCTTCTGAAAAACTGCCACTCATTGGCATTTCTGGAACATAATCATAATTCCTTGGTTCTGCTTGTATATAAAATTCCAAGCAACTATGACCCTGTTCTGAATCAAGTAGCCATGATAAATTGTAATCATCATCTATGGGTAAAACAGTCTGACGTAACCCCGAAAAATCTTTGAACATATGCCTAGCATATAATTTCAAAAGAAACTGGTTGCGATCGAACCCAGTGATATCATATATTTTATCTAATAATTGTAGAAAATTAATTGTACGCCGTATAGTTGTACCTCTTGATGGACCACGATCATATCGGACGAACTCAGAATCTTGTATAATATTACCCCCCCCAATAAAATAAAACTTGAATAGACATATTTTGATAACTACAGAAAACTATTACTAGTAGCTAATAAAATCTTTTCTGATGTAGAAGATCAGCTAAAGCTGCAACTACAGAGCATAATCAGAATTTTATCATATAATAAAAATATTAAAAGAGAATTTGTGAATTGGTGAGAAAATTAAGAGGCGGACGGCTTTATTTATAGCCATTTAGTGCCGCCAACTCAGTTGGCGGCACTATTAAAATAATGTCACGCCAACTGAGTTGGCGTGACCCTATAAAACAAAGGTCACGCCAACTGAGTTGGCGTGACTACTATTCAACGTTGGTCACGCCAACTGAGTTGGCGTGACCAATATTTTATATGATCACGCCAACTCAGTTGGCGTGACCTATTGGACCCGCCAACTGAGTTGGCGGGTAAGGTTAGTTTTTAAATGTTTTCAGAATTCGGGTTATTTTTGTAATTATTTGTTTTATTGGGGTTATTTAAATAAATAACCCAAAATTTACATTATGTCTTTTTTAATATAAAAATTGTTCGGTTTGCTTGAATCTTGAATCGAGATATTTCCTTGATGCTATCTTAGTTAGGAAATGACGCGACAATGATCGTCGTTTATGATATGTGTCATCATCCTATATATATAAAATTACAATATACGTCGTCGTCCTACTTTACACGGATGCCAAAGAAACGGATTTGAGGATAGCAGACTAGCATTTGTTTTAAGATTAATAGTAATTACTCTTTGCAAATGCCAATTTTTTATTTTATTTTATTATTATTATTTTTTTTTTGGAAGAGTTTTATTTATTTTATTTTTTTGAGCCGGCATTTTGTTTGCTGAAATTCTTGTGGCAGCGCCACGTGGCTTGCCGTAAAAAGCTAGGAATTGAGAGGGGTTGATTGGAGACGGTCATTAATTACATTTTTCTCTGAGAAGACGGCAATGAATTAAAAAAGAAATAGGACAGAAATAATGAGTTTACACAATCTATTTTAAAATTAAAATTCATATTTTCTACGGGTATATTCACTTGAAATACTCCTACCCAAACATAATTTTAACCACATTCATTCCTTTGTCAAAGATTTTTTATTTAAACTCCATCCTACACTTCTTTTCTTTATTTCAACTCCCTACCAACCTTAAATGACATAAAAGCTATTATTTTAATTGCATAAAACTCCCTAATGATTTTATGATTTTTACAAAAACACCCAAAGGCTCATTTTGCTAATAAACAACTCCTAATTCTAGAATAAGGGGATATGCAAATGTAGGGCATTAATAGTAGTATATGAACATACGATCCTTCATTTTCTGTCATCTTGAGAAAACCCAAGAGCATACTTTGCAAAAGGACTCACAGTTCATGATAAATTTGTTGCCCTAAAATTCCCTTATTCTAAGAACATGTGAAAATAAATAACAGGCACATCATGCTTCCGTATTACAATAGAATTTTGATAAACAACTTTATACTTTTTTTTTTACCATAACGGCACCGGGTTAAGTGGGTTGCAAATCCACAAGTCGGAAAATTACTCCCCCCAGACCTTCAGGCGAGGTTAGTCTGCAAGTTATCCGATCCCTTCAAAAACCGCACATCACAGCCCTAATTCGTTTTCTTTCTTAGGGTGTAGAGTATAAACCATCTATATTAAAAGTTTAAAGAAATCTGAGTGATAGATGTACAACAACCTTCGTTTTATTCTGGAAATAGTTATAATATTTATTACATTAACACATCTCCTCCTAGGAGGAGACTAACTTGTTAGCCTATCAAATAATGAGGCTGTACTTGATACATATACTGAATTACAAAACAGAAATATTACAAAGAAAGAAATAGATTATTACCAAATTATGAGAGTTGAAAAGATTACAGCCTGGTGACTATAATTTTTATTTCTGAGAAAACTAGGGAGAATTTTCGATGTCCTTAGCTTCCTCTATGCCTGGCCTTATATAGGCATGAATCCAGACTTCAATTGCAGATTCCAAACTCTCGTTCAATGTTAAGTGCGCCCATGAGTGCGTCTTTATCTCGTGGTCTGACATCTTTTGTCTGAGTGTCCATTACTTTGTCTGAGTGCGTTTAATGGTCCGCACATTTTTCCTTTATCGATGAATCTTTACATTATTGGCTTTTGTGGTACCCGAGCTTTAGGAAAACATGCCCTCTTGTCAGCAGGTCCTTTGTCTTTTCATGTCTCTGATCTGTCGGGTTTGGATCGAAATCCTTTCCCAAATTCTGTTTCTTTCTGCTCCGAGAATGCTTGGTAAATCTGATCTTTCCATCGGCCAATATGCCATATTGTAGAATTTCCGGTAAGTTTCTTTGCTTGCCTGAATCTTGTTCTCCCAAAGAATTCTCATGTTTGTTTTGAAGAGCTTTTTGGCAAATCCTGTTGTTGTTCCTGTCATGGAATTCAGCAAGAAAGTTCCATTGGCTGAATTTTGAAAGAACTTGAATTAATATTTGACTTTGTCCATTTCTGTTAGACAAATACAAAGACCCCACGCTCGTCTGGTTGAAGCTTCATCTTCGGTGATGGCTCCAACTAATACTGGTGCGTCCTCTGGTAGCGCCGTTTTGATATTTTTTAAGGCGTTCCCATCTAGTCGTATGAGTTTGATAAAACGAAAAGCTTCAATAAAGCCTTTCTTTGCTGGTTATGGAGTGGCACTGAAAAAATACAACTCCAAAATATCTCATCGAGCCAAATGTGGATTATTGACCCATGTCTCGTGAACAGCTTCTCTGATCCACTTTGATAATTTGGAGATTTCAAAGAATGCTGGTGCAACAGTAACTATTGTTTTTGTTTGGGTTGATACCGCGTCTGGTAATCAGTTTCTCCAAATACATTGGTAATCCTGCATAGAAGAAGAAACTAAATCCTCGTTAATTTGAACCCTATAAGTGTCTGTCTGTGGCCTAAGGTTCAATTCTCCCTCTTTTACCCCAGAGGTGATGGGTTGACTTGAAGGTTCAGATTGTGATGACACCTAACCCTCAACATTCGCACTACTTTTACATCCTCAATGAATGCATCATCCAGCACCTGTGATAGGAGTATGTGAATCCCTTACCTCCGGGTTAGATGAGCCTCGTTCTCTAAACACCACTTTTTGCACCGTTGGAGATGCGGCCTGGAGGATAGGCCCCCTCAAGACTTCGAACAACCTTTCTTGGGCCTGAAAGCAACCTCGTATATGACCGGAAACTAAGTCCCGATCTGCCTGTTGTAGTCGTCCTGCGACCTCAACATTGAGTCAAAGAGTCCCAAAATCTCGTTCCAGGATCTCCAGGTTTTTTCTGAGATGCCTAACTCGTTTGAGGGGATCGCTAGCAATGTATCCATCCATCTCGTGTTAAGAAATTTGCAAGAACATTTTTATCAAATTTCATGTTGGAACCGAAGAGGGGGGGAGGAGTGAATGAGGTTCCTTGGCTACTTTAGCGTTTTAAAATGAATATGCAAATAATCGAGTTTGAGCTGCGGAAGACTTCAAGTCAATCGAACAATAAATAATAAGAAGTAATAAATAAATGCGTAAAGTAAATAAAGCGATAAACAACACAAATATTTGTTATAGAAGTTCGGCGATGAATCGCCTACGTCTCCTCTTCCAGGCTAGAAAACGTCCAACCGAGGTTCCACTAGAACAACTTTGATCTTGGCCTTAAGGGCTCCAAGTTAGCAACAACACACTCTTCCTGAGTAACACACTCTTCACGAGTCTTCTTGGCCTTAAGGGCTCCAATGATAGCCACACACAAACTCCCCAAGGATAGCCACACACAAACTCTTCACGAGTTACCCACACTCTTCACGAGTCTTCTTGGTCTTAAGGGCTCCAAGGCTAGCCACAACCTTGCACCAACTTCACTTGTTGATGTCTTATACAATTTACAACTTACGTCGGTGTTGGATGACCTTACAATAAATCAAATGACACCTTCACTGTGTAACAACACGAAGAATCAAAAGCTCTCACACAAGAAATAAATTACTAACTCCAATACCACACAAATGTATGAAGTTTGCAATGTTAGAATGATTTTGATTGAACACAACTTTCTTGTAGTTTATACTCTTGTTTCTTCTCTTCAAATTGATCCAAATCATCCATATTTATAGTGTAGAAATCCTGGGTCGATGGTGCGCGGCGTTGGCACGCGTGACTTGGATCGCCTGGGGTGATGGCCCTGATCGCCTGAAACTATTTGCCAGATTTCAATACTCTCAAACTTTGCACTTTTCGACCATCTTAAGCTCGTTTATGGGAAATGTGGTAAACATGAAAGTTGTAGCTATTCCTCTTAGCTACGTGTGGACAAAATTCATTGCATTTCATTAAGGTATGAAGAAGTTATGCCAAAAATGCTACAGCCGCTCAAACCTTGCTACATTCTGCACTTGCTATGACTTCCATGCCATTTTGCCCCATGATGCAATCCGAATTGGACTGAGATGTTTGAATGTGAAATCTAGAATATTGAGTTGGCTTTCCAACCTCTTTAGATTCACATTATTTGGAGCATTGAGCCAAGAGATATAATCAAAACATTGCACTGCGCTCCAAGTGGCTTCTATATGAATTTGCCCACCAACGGACCATTGGTTTGTGGGTCTTCATATCATCATAAAATATTGTTTCAACATAATTCCACACATGTTGAACACTAATTATCATCGTTAATAGATGTCTTTCCTCTCGTTAGCTTCCTTGATAAAATCCACGGTGTCCTATGAACTCGCAAATGGCATTGTGTAACTTGGGTCCTCTTTCATTGGTCTTCCCAACCAATTTATCAATCTAACCCTGTACACTAAGTAGACATATTAGTACAACAAATGCAAGTTTTGTTGATCATCAAAACTCATAAATAATTCGGAGATAAATTAAGCATTAAACTCAACAATGCGTTTAAGGCTCAACATTTCACAATGACAATATCATAATCATAATATCGGCATTCAGCTTGCCATCTTAAAAGTCTAGCATTTTATGGTTTTGATTCAATTTTATTTTTCAAAAAAGAGTTAACACTAATATTATCTATTTTCATGGTAAATTTCCTTGCGAGTAAAAAAAGTGGCCAGTTTTTAACTGCAAAGAATTCTTTATCATTGATGTGTCATCTGATAACTTCGCTACTGTCGAATAAACCACTGCAATATCTGTATGGTACTTCTCCATCTGGTGTGACCTTCATAAGTACTGCATCCCACCAATGATCACTGTCATCTGTGTATAATACCAGTTCATTCTCGTATTGCAAGCTTTGGTAGTTGCCTGCAAACTTCTTTAAGCTGTTTGACAACTTGTCTGTGATCTTCATTCCACTTGAACTTAACATCTTTTTTGAGTAGTGGACTGAACACTTTCCTGTGGTTTGCTAGGTTATTGATGAACATTCCAGCAAAATTAACAACTCCCCGAAAACTCTGAAGTTGCTTTAAATCCTTGAGGTCATCCGGATATCCTTGCACTTTCTCAACAATATGATCTGCAAGATGATTCCAGATTCGTTGATCTCAATTCCAAGGGACTCGATTTGTCTTGTGGCAATTACTGACTTTCTTTCAGAGAGCACTAATCCTTCATTGTGACAAACATCTGAAAAAATTTCCAAATGTTTAAGATGTTCTTTCATGTTTCTTGACGCAATGAGGATAACTTCAATATACACAAACATGAAGCTGAAGTAATCCTTGAAAAGATTGTCCATCTTCCTTTGATATATCCTGGGAGAATTTGCCAATCACATTGGCATGACATTACAGATATAGTGTCCTTGTGGTGTGGAGAATGCCGTGAACCTTTTGCTAGCTTTCTCCATCTTAATCTGGTAGAATCCAGACTTACAATCAAACTTAGAAAACACTTTGGCATTCTTGATGCTATTTACCAAATGTTCTCTACTTGGGATGTAATATCCATCGAATTCCAAGATCTCATTGATACCTTTGTAATTGATCACCAATCTTGGTTTTCCTCTTTTAATTTCTCCATGATTCCAGACGAGAAATCCCAGACTGTTGTATGGAGAAACACTTGCTGATATTAACTTAAGGTCAAGATGTTCAGTATCATCTGCATATCTTTCCGATTTTCCTGGTTCATGGGGATCGGCTTCTATCTCACGAACTCATACTCTCTTCCAATTTTCATCTTCAAAGATGTTGTAAGCTCGTTTCAGCCCCACCATGCCAGAGGATCCTCATTGTAGTTCATCTGAATCTTCCTTTTTACTTCCTCTAGAGTAATCTGCTCTTCGAGGGTAGCTTCAGGTTGCAGGGCCTCCTCATGTAATGCCTTTTTCAGTAACAGTAGGATGTCTGGATTAACTTCTTCTTCATCTCCATCCACATCATCATCATGTTATCTGAATGACATAACATTTATACCATCAAAGTCATTTTACGCTTTTGACCAGTTCCTTGTAGTCTAAGTTGAAGAATCGTTTCGCCAAACTTTTGATGATCCTTCATCTTTGGGTATCAAAGTTTTCCTTCATCACCACGCTTGCTACGAAAACTAATGGGAAATTTCCTATGAAATGCTTCCCTTAGTTGCTGGAAAATGATCTTATGATCACAAAGGGTTGTGAAAATAAGCAGTCGTGTTTCGTTCTCCTGCATGAACCGCTTGAATGTCTGTATGAAATTGTTTCCTAGCAGCATATCAGGTTATGTATCATGGAAATAAATAGGTGGAGTCTTGACTTTGTACCATGGGGTACCACCTGCTAATTCATTAAGAATAAGAATCCGCTTTGAAAAGTCTCTTACGGCAATGACTGTTAATTTCTCACCACTTCTTTAGGGAAGATATCTCGTTTGGCAGTGCATATCTCAGCTCCTGAATCAATATAAGCTGCAAAATATTATGCTTGATATTTCTCGTATAACATCCCGACCGAGATGTATATTGAGAATGGACTGGTGATCATCGAATTCTGTATCTTTTCCTGTCCACCGTGAATTCCATTACATCCTCCAATCTTTCCCAAGGTTTGTATTCCTCAAGAAACTCAATACCCAGAATAATCTATTCTGGGAGTCGTCCTGCTGTCCCGTCAATTGTTAGATCAATTTAACAAATTTTGAGATTTCCTTGATATCTACCAAATGCAGGTTGCTGTAAATAATATAGGACATCACATTAAAAATGTTATCCTTTTCCATAATGTCAGAGATTATTTCAACTTCTCGCCATCCTTCTGACACTTCAGAACTTCCTTTGTTTTGAAAATATCTGAGATTTTCTTTATCCTGCTGAGACCGCCTTTTGTTTTTCCCTGGGATAGTTACTGATTAACCTATCCTATTAGAAAGACATTCATCTTGGCTCGATCATAAGGCTCCTGCTCTGTTCAAAACAGACTGGTCTTGTATCCTCATGTCGATTTCTACAATCGTCGGAGTATTGATAATATCCGGCAATACGGCTTTTGCAAAATCTTCGAAGATTCTAGGGACTTCGATGAATTCCTTTATCAAGAATACTTCTGAATGATGAGTATTTGAGAGCGCGTATGACACATTGTAGGTGATCAAGTAAGGCCTATTTCATTCTTTCATCAAATCACTTCGTTTAAAATCTTGATGAAGAGTAAGAACCTTGTTGAAGTCTCGATCTCCCAAATTGTATGCTATTCTGGATAGATGTTGAAGACCATCTTTCCAGCATACAAATTTTCTGCAAATGCTCCCAAACAAAAATCTTTAAGGTTCGGGATTTTCTTGTCAAAGATCGCCAGATAAAATGGCGAATCAATTCCTTCCTTGAAAGTTGCTTTGATGATAACTCTAATGGCTCCAATATGAATCAATGAGAGCTTATTAGCAACCTCTCTTTTAACCTTGTTCCTAATCTCCTGAATTTATCTAGGGGATTAACTGCATCTCAATTTGGTTTCCCGTGAATTCCACCGGGATCACAAATTCACCTGTTGTTACCTTATGGATAATCTGATGCTTCCTGCTTAGAATACCAATGATATCCATGGCTTTTTCCATTGCTCCAGTTGTATATCCATCATAAATCTGAAGCTTTGGCTCTTCTTTCATGATCCTCATAAGAGTTTTATCAGAAACCGTGGTATGTGAGAAAACCAGACGGTTCTTCTCTGATCATGTGTTGAAGGAATTCTCATTCCTCTGATTCTTTACTGGATTCACCTCCATTATCAGAATAGATTTTTTCATAGATGGTTTCATCTGAGGGAATATCCTCAAATTGATACACCTACACCAAATCATGGAAATAAACAGCATCCTCGAACTCCTTGATATTCTCGAACGGTCTTACTCCTCGATTTTGGTTCTCTGGGCAATCCGTAGAGATATGTCATATTTGCTCCGCATGTCCAGCGGTTACAATCTTTAAAACTTTCATTTGCACGAGTATGAGTGCGTCTAAAAGTTCTCTTTGTTGGAGCTCTACTAGAACTTGCTTGATTAGAACCCGTTGACGATGTTCTACTCCTTGTTGGTCCTGATCTTTGCCCTGATCTGTAACTTCGAGCCTTTGCTTTTACCTGAACTTCCTAGGTCTCCATGAAGACATACTTCATCTCGAAGTACTTCCTCGGGTATAAGGATGACTTCTGTGTTTTTTGACCTTCCGCCTTTGGGTGTAGTTTCCAATTATAGTAGGGACATCATTTCCTGTACAACAAAGAGTTGTTATTTTTTGATTCCTCTTTGCTTCTTGTAATTCTTTTGGAGTTTCTCTTGGTAGCATCACTCCGCAAGCTTCATTTTAAGAAATGACATTCTCCTGACCACTGTCTCCATTTCTTGCGGTGTATACCCTGGATAAGCATTTCTCTCCATGGACTCAGTATTTTGGCAAAGAATAGCTCGGCTACATCCTTTTCAGTCATCTTTGCCTTCCATCTATACTTGTCAAGAGTTTGATATACTCGCCTACATAACAGATATCATGTAGTTCCAGGCTATATAGATCTTGTCTATATTTTTCGTCTTCTCGTGCTCCATTCCTTCGAAGTAGCCCACTCCAATGAAACATATTTTAAAGAATTTGGTAATCTTATCCACAATTGCTTTCAGGGATTCTCCGGCTATAACTTCTTCCTTGGTACCTGGGTATGAGAGTTCCCATACAATTTTGGCTGATCCTTCCAGACTCATATTAAGGAGTAACATGAATCCTTCTTTGCCTAGATCCATCATTCCTGCTGCTATTCTCATTGTTGAAGCCTATTCATCAATAAGCACTTCTCGATTTTTAAAATCCAAGATATCAATGTTGAGCATAAGTCCATTTGGATGAATTGGATCTAACTGAGACTTCCCGTAAGGAGTTTGATGTATATCTGGCCTGTGGGAACGACTTCTTACTCATACTGGAGGATCTAAGTTTACTCCAGTGGTAAAATCATCTTGGTGGGGGCATAATTTGATCTCCTTCGGGTGGTGGATTGTGTGACCCAAAACTCTCTTGTGGTGGAAGTCGCGGAATTCTGCCAACTTGATTTGTTTTAAAGTCTACGAGATTGAATCCCGTAAACGAATCAGCAAGATCGCGTAGATCTTCCAGGTTGATTCTTTCCATTATTTTGTTTGAAGTATTGGATCTCTCGTAGGACTGCAATCATTTCAGTCTCCATCAAAGGCCTTCAGACCTCCTCTGCTTTCCCTTTTTGGTGTAAAAGGGGCTATGTTCCATAGGACGGTGGTAACCATCATCATTTCTCTCTTTCTAAAGAACTTGTTCGTGACTCCAACTCCTTAACTCGGGTTTGAACATCTCGAAGGTTTTCAAGAATTTTCTCATGATGTTTAATCACGATCTCCATCTGACTTTGAATCTGATGGATCTGTGCATGGACATGGTATTGTAAGTATCCATAAGCTGCACTATCTTCTGAATCTCTCTTAGATCTTGGGATATCTTAGAAGTATCTGGCTCGATTTCTCGAAAGGTTGGTTCTCCCATCCTATTTGTCTGGTTCGGACCCTGTTGGATCATTGGGATCGGGAATAACGTCCTCATGTTTAGGATGACCGTCTTCCTTAAATTCGGCTAACTGGAACTGTAGTTTGAGGTTCACTTGATGAAGCCTCTTAGCCATCCTTTCAAGTTTCTTGTAATGGTTTATGTCAGGTAGGCATAATCATGTTCTTCGTAATAATTTTCACTTATGGTTGAAGCGTTGAGCTTCAGCCAAATGTTTTTGATTTAGTGCTTACAATTTTTGAAAGTACCACATATATGAATAACACCTCGAACATTCGTTCGGATCCATTTTCTCGAATTGTCTCCCCCATTTGGATAATATTAATGTTCAAAATATTATTATACAATTTCCAGAATAAACCTAGGCTCTGATACCATTTTCAAACGGCTTATCGCGAAGAAAAGAGGTTATTAGAAAAATGCTAAACTTTGGGTAAAATTTGAAAATATTTAAAACGCTATGGGGTATCAAGCAATTAATCCATTTTCCACTTTGTAAGGGTAAATTGGTAAATTGTTGTGGGGTAGGGAGTTAAGATAAAGATGAAAGTGTTATTGGGGAGTTAGATATAGAATAATGGATAAGATGAGTAAAATTAAAGAAAGTTTGGGTTTAAGAATTTTTTATGAGTTTACCCATTTTGAATCTATATTTTTATAATTTATTTTTCATGATAACATTTCTATTAAATAAAGAAGTCAAAACATTTTGTGTAGGCCATGTACAAAGTTGTGTATAGGTGCAAGGATAGAGCTATCCTAGGGTAAGGGAAGACAAGTGTCATTTTTTGCGGACAAAAAAAAAATTATCTGAACTTGTTATAAACATTAAATTTTGTCTTCTTAAAATTTTTTTCGCCCTCTATTTTTTATTTTAACATGTTTTGCCTCCTACCAAATTTTGTGCATCCACTCTTTTGTTGTGCAAGTGCTACAAACTAATCTTAATTAATTGATATTTATTATGGAGAATAATCTATGGGTGGAACTTCAATAAATTTCACATTTCTTAATTTGGCTATAATAAAACGCGCTTTCAAATATTAGAACTAAACTTACTATTCTTGGTAATTTTTAGCAAAACAATATTCTACTTTCGAAAAATAATTCAGTACGCTTTGTCTAAATTAGAATTGTTGAAAATCTTTGACTTGAACAGTTGAACCCATTGGAAACCCTAGTTATAACAACGAAGAAAAATTGTTAAATTATGCATAAGTCGTGGAATTTTTTATATGAATCGGGTGTTTATAAATATCAATATTTATATTGATGTTTGTAAATACCCGATTCATATAAGAAATTTTTGGTACGAGATAACGAGAACAATTCCGAATTAAATGTCAGTCAAATCAATATTGTAAGCCATGTGACATGTTTGGAATATTAGTTCCAAAACATTAAATGATGAAATGGACATTCATATAACTAAAATTATGGGAAAATGAGCTAAATTATAAAATTATCTTTACATACAATATATGTTAAAAATTATTAATATTTGAGGAAAATTCTAATATTTTAAAAAGTTAAATATATACCTTAAATATTATTTAGAAGAGTAAGAGCGATTTGTCTTAGTAAACTTTCAACAAGAGCCAATTATATATAATTGTGGAGACCAATTATTATTATTATTATTATTATTATATATAAATGAAGAGAGACTCAGTTTTCTACTGTTGGGACAGCTTTAAATTTGGAAATAATTTCAAATACTATTTTGCTCTATGGATCTATATTATGTGGGGGCCAAACTTTACTATATGTTTTATTGGTATACAAACATTCTCTAATCCAGTGGGTACATCTTTGAACCTTGCACATGCCATGCAGCTTCATGGGCATTGCCAATAAATCAATTGAAAAATTTTAATATTTTTTTTATATATTTTTAAAAAAAATATTTTTGTCATCTACATTCATAAAATAAATGAAAGTGTCTTTCTTTTTATATAAGAAAGGAATATATAATAGTTGTTAACTATACAAAGTTTGTTTTTAAAATTTTTTAGGGGAAATATGTTCAAAGTTCATCTAGTTTGGGTTTAGATCTAGTTCAGTCCATAAAATTTTAGTGATATATCTTAATCCCTAAAGTTTAAAAAGAATTTATAATTCACTCCACGACATTAAGTCAGAGAGAGTAAATCAAGAACATGTTTAAAATTTTAGTGACTGAATTGGAAAAAACCATACCGATTAGTTCCTAAAGTTAAAATATTTCTGAATAAGACTCTCTCTATTTAGTTCTCACGTCCGTCTTAATATTGGAGATTGAACCAAGAATTTTTTAAAAACTTTAACGACTAAATCGAGCCATATTTTAGGCACTTAACTGGGAACGATTTCTTCTAAGGAAAACAATATAGAGTTGAATAATTGTTAGTCGATTAGTAGTACACGTACACAAAAAGGGTAAAAGTACGAGACAACTCGACAACCTTTTCCCCACTCATAATTCTCGCAAAAGCCCTCCACTTTCTTCTACACTTTTCATCATCTGATGGGATCTTTCAATTGCAAATTTGCATGCCACGATTTATTTTTATTCTTGTCGAGTAGGTCATCAACGAAGCCAAAAACTTTGTAATTTATTATTAATATAATTTGAAAAGAAAAACATATATTTTTTTAAACCATCAAATCTAAATATTTTAAATCAAATGTATTCAGTTGGTGGAGGGAGCCAGAATTTAAAATTACATTGGATTGGTGAGCTAGACATGAATAGTTTTCACATTATAGAGTGTTGGACTAAAAACAAAATTCCAGAGAATGAACGCTAATATAGTTTTTTTTAATTTGTATTGGGCTGGAGCTCACCATAATCCATAGTTTTGTTCCGCCTTTGGCTGGACATTGTTTGCGAAATGGACCAACCACGAAGCGACACTTATTTGAAATGGTCTTCTTTCCTGGTAAATAATGCGGATGATTTTACTCGAACTTGCATGCTTGCTTGAATATATGGGGACACTAAAGTGTGATAATTAGGATAAATTAACAAAAAGTTACGGGCATAGTGTCATTTCATGTATAATAGTTGTTAGGATTGTAATTGCTTTACGAGACTAAATTCCTATTTTTATCCTTTTTCCATTGTATGATTTCGGACCCCATTGTCCATGTGAAATTTGGAGTTTTGCCTATCGACAAAACTGATGCTGACACATGAATTACTTTATTCCATGAATTAATGTAACACCATTTTGTTTTATACTGCTAAAAGATATTAGAAGTGGGAAATATGAAATACTGCTAAAAGATATTAGAAGTGGGAAATATGAAATACTTCCCTAGGCTAGTTGGTAGGAAAAACGTAACAAGGTTAAAAAGTATTTAAACGAAATTAATTGTGAAGGTGGGCAAAACATTATGATTTGGCCAAAATAAGCAAACTATCAAGCCATGGTTGATTGCATTATTGGTCCTTAACACTCGAGAAAGCACCTATTAGAATCAAGCACTTATAGTGACAGTGCCAAAAACCCATTACTTAGCGACAGATGGACATTAGGGGTTGCACGTGGGTTCTAATATGTCAGACTTGTTATACCATAGACTGTGAGAATCACAAAGGTGTTTAGCCACTCATGACTAATGCAAAAACAACAAAATCTAATAAAAAACACATAAACAAAAGTAGAAGAGAATGTTACTAAAGGATAACACGATTTCGGAGTGTAAAATCCGTTTTCATGCCTTTGAATCTTCAAGTTCTTCTTCCACAATTGAGATAAAATTATTCTCACTCTAAAAATATGATGAATATTCTGATTTGATGTCTTAAATTCGTGTATATAGGGTATAAGTCTGATAGGGTAGGTAAAAATCTATCCAAATATGGTAAAAATCGAGTTTCCATAAAATTCAGGATTCTGCTGGCGATCGATCACTAGCTTATTTTTTCATTTTTCTTGGTTGGCGATCGATCGTTGGAAAGGTGGCGATCGAGCGCTGGCTTGATAATTTTGTTGTCCAACTTTCTGCTCATACGATCGATTTGTCCTTCCGCGGAGATGAGTCTCGAGTCAAAAATCACATTTTAAGCATTTTCTTGGTCTACTTTGATTCCTTAAGATCTCCAATACTTTTCTCGATCTTTATTAATCGTTATTAGCTCTATTTCTCCGATTTCACATACATTTATACAAATATATGATTAAGTAGCATATGCATCAAATTAGTCATTAAAATATACATAATCGTTAACAATTAAACGCCTTAGATGTGTCTATTTCTAGTCACATCATATCATCATCGCGACCCATCATATATAATCGATATAGTGGCGACACAAGCCTACTATCCCCATCGTCACATTATTATCGCGGCCCATCATATATAATCGATATAATGGCAACACCAAGCCTACTATAATCGCTCGTTCCAACGAACATCGTTAATTTATATCATCGATATATTGTAAGCAACATCAATATGAATATCAATACATGCTCGTACGTCAACACGTACCTGATACTCGATAATCAAAATTAGGTTATTCTTGATGTCCCGAGCCTCGTGAAGTATCTATATTAATTTTAACAATTCAATATCAGCTTAGTACAATAACAACAACATATAGATAAAATATCTAATCACATTTTTAAATAGCCTTGATTAATAATATATATCAAAATTATGAAACTACATCAGTTATGCTTTTCACCTGAAATTATACATACAAGTATATTCAACACGCAACAATAACTAATTTAGAATTAATTTCCCCAAAAATCTGATAAATATTTGAAATTTCAAAATTCAATCATTTAATCATTTTGACTACAACTAAACATACCGGTGTATTTAGAATTCAATAATAGTCAATAATACACCATTTTTAACCATCGCTATATAAATTGGCTAAATAAATAACTAACACCAAAATACGAAAGATTAGTGTCAGACAGTAGCCCTTACCTCGCTTATTCCGAATATATAATTTATTTCACCAATATACATGTGTATTTAGAATTCAATAATAGTCAATAATACACAATTTTTAACTATCGCTATATAAATTGGCTAAATAAATAACTAACACAAAAATACGAAAGATTAGTGTCAGACAGTAGCCCTTACCTCGCTGATTCCGAATATATAATTTATTTCACCAAAACACGAACAGATCGGACACATTTTTTTTTTTGTAAACTACTCGAAACCCATTTCGTTCCCCTCTGTTTTTTTTTAGAAAGCATATATCATAGATTAAAGCAAAGTAGCACAATATACAAAGAGTGGTTGATAGCCTACCACAATGAAATCTAAAACCCTTAGATGAAGTACAAGTACAACCAGATCGAGGTAAGGTGGCCAAGCCAAGGAGAAATCATATATTATAGATTAAAGCAAAGTAGCACAATATACAAAGAGTGACACATGTCACTTCTTTGACCTCGATTTTCTCCATTTTCGAGCCACCTTTTGTAAACATATTCAACATAAAAGCTGTAGAACTTTCTGTTATCTTCGCGTGGAGAACTAATTCGCTAAATTCCGACATCATATATAAAAGTTATGACCAAAATACTACCATTTTTCACAATAAACAATTTATTCTGGACACGTGATATATTTTTAAACACAATCTGACCACATGCTTACATAATAAATCTCAGTTATAATCTTATATGATTTCCGAGGCATCACATTTTTTTTCCCCAGAAATGCGAAGTCATTAATCTTGTTTAAAAACTCCGTCTCGACATAGTAAACTATTACGGCCAACTAACAAATTAGAGCTATACATGATCTATTTTTAAATCAAGACTATGGATGGAGTAATGTGTTTATGTTTATAATTGTACCAAAATTGTGTGAATGAAGTTTGTGTTGAATATATTATTCAGGTCGTTGCTATTTTTAGTATGGTTCTTGTACGTTTTGAAATTTGTATTCTAATTAAGAAGTCTTGTTCATTTATTATATCACATTTGTATTCTAGTATGAAGTAATTTGTATTGAGATGAAGAAATGTGGTTAATCAGTTAAAATCTTTTTCTTTATGAACTAATCACGTGGTAGAAATACTTCCGTAACTTGTGACATGGACATAAAAGATGATTATACTGAAGAGGTTTTAGTTATATATCAAATGGTGATACGTTCATTTTTATCTTCTTGAGTCTAGTCTTGTTATTGAAAGGGCATTTGGTCTATTAAAGAAACGATGATGGTTCTTCTGAGTCCCACGTTTTACCCTCTGAAAGTACTTGACCGTATGATCCTTGCATGCATTCTACTACATAACTTTATCATATCAGAATACCTGACCATCCACTCGAAGAAGTTGAAGATGGACTGATACTTGTACCAAAAATACTGAAGACGATTTCATCGAAATAATGGAGTCTTCAGGTGATTGGGACGTGTGGAGAGATGAATTAGCAAATTCGATGTATCATGTTTGATGTATCAAAACTGATAACCATGTAATTTTTAGTTATGTCACAAGATTGTGGCAACACTATGTACTAATGTTTGTTGTTTTAAACCATGAACTGATTTAATTAACTTTATTCATCTTCTTATATTTGATTTTGTTCTATGTTTATGGTGTGATACAACCAAAAAAAAAAGGAGATATGACCATGTTTACAATCTTGTCAAACATTTCTGTCACGCCCCGGGCCCAAACCCGTGCAAGCGCGACTGCACAATGGGCTCTTATAGCAACTACTTTGTATCCGTCCTAGCTCTACGGAAATGGTTAACCCAAGTTGCTATAATAGTCCGTTGTAAGCCTTTATATACCACTTTAAATTTTCATCCACAACCAATGTGGGACAAGGGTATTACAATTTATGTTTCAATTTGTCACGCCCCGAAACCGGGGTCAATAACACCGGCATTGATTTCCAATAACAATTAAAAATCAATAAGCCTCGTAATATCTTAATAACCAAAAGCCAGTCTATATTCCATAAAAGTGAAAACATCGTCTTTACAACTGAATTAAAAACGCGAAATTAAAACTTAACAACTTAAATAGTAAAATCGTACTTAAATAAAGTCTTGGAATCTTAATTCTTAGAAATACGCAGCGGATATATCACCAACCCCAAAGTTGGTGATCTTCTTCGGCTTCAACTTCTTCCTCAGCTTTATCTGGGGATGTAGAGTAAGGGGTGAGTGTTTTGGAAAACACTCAGCAAGCGGGGGCCAATCGATATGACAGTAATATATTTTTCGAAATTTTCCAAAAACATATATCTTAATCAAACATATATTGATATGAATGCATCTTAACATAATTGCTCCATCGAGCCATAATCATAACATATCAATCGTTCATAATTTTTATATACTTAAGCACAGTAAATTTCTAGTTTCCTCTTGGTACTGATATCAGTCTCTAGAATTATCCCTTCTAGAGAAGAGGTCATGCATCGGCTTACCCACGAATAAAGGGTCTGGACATTCCAGAAACAACGGTTAACCACCGTATAACGTCATGTAAACGGTTATATCCCACCGCATCAGGGTCATAAATGAATCCACTTCCAATCTGTTGGAATCGAAGAGGGGGGGTGAATGAGATTCCTTGGCTACTTTAGCTTTTTAAAATGAGTTTGTAAAATAAAAATATTTTGCGCTTGCGGAAGCCTTTAGTCAATCGATAAATGCAAAGAATAAAATAAATAAATGCGTAATGAAAAATAAAGCAATAAAAAAGACAAGGATTTGTTATAGAAGTTCGGCGATGAATCGCCTACGTCTCCTCTTCCCGGTTAGATAACCTCCAACCGAGGTTCCACTAGAAAAATAGATCTTGGCCTTGAGGGCTCCAAGTTAGCCACACAACAACTCTTCCCGAGTTTACAAAGCTCTTCCCGAGCACACTACTCTTCCCGAGTACACAACGCTCTTCCCGAGCACAATACCCTTCACGAGTATACAAAGCTCTTCACGAGCTACCAACACTCTTCACGAGTCTTCTTGGCCTTAAGGGCTCCAAGGATAGCCACACACTTGCACCAACTAGACTTGTTGATGACTTTACAATTTTCCAACTTGCTTTGGTGTTGGAGGACCTTTACAACAAATCAAATCAAAAACACCTTCACGGTGTACTCACACGAAGAAACAAGACTCTAATAAAAGAAGAGAATTACAAGCTCCAATACAACAACAATGTATGGAGATTGCAATGCAATATGAAATAATAATTGATCAAGACTTTGTATAAGTTGTAGGCTTGTTCCTTAGCTTCAAAATGCTCCAAAGCATCCATATTTATAGTGTAGGAGGCCCCCTAGGCTCCTACTAGCCGTTGCTAAACAAAAGGCTTGAATCACTCCTCGATCGCCTCGGAAATCGCCTCGGGCGATCTCCATCGCCACCCTTTAACGGTCAAATCTGGCCCAGATCGCCTCGGGCGATCTCCCCATCGCCTGGGGCGATCATCAATGATAAACAAGGCCGTAGGTAAAGTTCTGGATCGCCTCGGGCGATCCGTGCATCGCCTGGGGCGATCGCCCTTCAAAAAATGGCCTAGGAAGCATTCTGGATCGCCTGGGGCGAGGTTGACCATCGCCTGGGGCGATCTGATCGCCAGCGTGCCCACCGTGCCATCGCTTCAGTCGATGGTGCGCAACATGGCTCGGATCGCCTGAGGTGATGGCCCGGATCGCCTGAGGTGATCTGCCAGATTTCAGTACTCTCAAACTTTGCACTATTCGACCATCTTAAGCTCATTTCTGGGACAAGTGGTAAACATGAAAGTTGTAGATATTCCTCTTAGCTAGGTGTGTACAAAATTTCATTGCATTTCATTAAGGTATGAAGAAGTTATGACCAAAATGCTACAGTCGCTCAAACCTTGCTACAATCTGCACTTGTTATGACTTCCATGACATTTTGCTCCATGATGCAATCCGAATTGGACTGAGATGTTCGAATATGAAATCTAGCATATTGAGTTTTATTTCCAACCCCTTTGGATTCACCTTGTTCGGAGCATCGATCCAAGAGATATGATCAAAACATTGCACTGCGCTCCAATTGGCTTCTATACGAATTTGCCCACCAACGGACCATTGGTTTGTGGGTCTTCATCCCATCATAAGAAATTGTTCCAACATCATTCCACACATGTTGAACACTTAAATTGGTTGTTCATAGATGTCATTCCTTCTCGTCCAAGCTCAATAGATTCCTTTATAAAAATCATCGCTTGTCCTATGAACTCGCATATGTTATTGCATAACTTGGGTTCTCTTCCATTGGTCTTCCCAACCAATTTATCAATCTAACCCTGTACACTAAGTAGACATATTAGTACAACAAATGCAAGTTTTGTTGATCATCAAAACTCAAAAATAACCGGAGATAAATTAAAGCATTAAACACAACCATGTGTTTAAGGCTCAACAATCTCCCCCTTTTTGATGATCACAAAACTTGATAAACTTGAATATGTAATATGCATGAAATGTGAGTAAACATGACTCCCCCTTAAAAATTGCATAGCACATACAAGATTACCAAGTAAAGCATAAAACAAATAACTCTCCCCCTCAAACCATGCATACATAAGCTCTCCCCCTTAAACTATGCATATATTAAGGTTCAAGTTTATCACAAAATTCTCCCCCTTTTTGTGATAATCAAAAAGCATAAAAATCAAATAAACATGGCATAATATAACAATTTTCACATGTCCATCATCAAGCATATAGTAGGCATAACAAGCCTAAGATTAAATCATAGAGATGAATCACAACCATGTGTTTAAGGCACTCAACAATTAATTCTAAAAGTTGCAAAGTGTGCATATGTTCATGCATTCATGCCCAAAACAAAATAATAAAAATATCAAGGCATTAAAACAAATCATATATTTGCACATTTTCAAATTTGAATACAAAGCATATCAAGCTACTTACTATAAAAAGATAAGCATACATCATGCACTTAACAATTATGCTAAGGGGTTATGCATTTTACTCCAATGAATATTGAGCTTCAATAATTTATTGATCACAATTAATTTGTGCCAATGAATTTTGAAATTGCTCTTTTAACATGTAAAACGTAAATTTTACCCTTAATGACAAGAGTTCGTTCTTGTCATTGGTCCAACGCCTCTTGCCTCTTCTATGGTGGTGAATAAAACAAACTCCTCCTTTGAGTTGCTTGGTCCTTCATCCTCCTTCCCATTGTTGACCCTACAAAACAAGTTGGCAATAGAAGGATCTTTGGTACCCATTTGATTTTTGGGTCCTTGATGGTTAGCTACCTTAGGCACCTTTGGGATCCATTTCCACCTTTTGTTAGGTTGGTATTGGATTCTAGCATACCTACATTTGTTCTTGGTATGACCATTTTTGCAACAATAATTACAAGTAGTAGAGTCATGCTTTGCTTTGGCCAACAAGCTTGAAAAAGATTTTGATTTGCTTGAAAAACCTAACCCGGCTTTATCAAAGCTACAACGTTGCAAGCCAAGCAATTCATTCATCTTTATACTACTTTCACTAAACTTGGCAAAAGATGTCTTTAAATTAAGCACTTGGTTTTTCAAAATAGTATTTTCTTCTTCCTTCTTAGCCAAGTCTAGCTTAAGTACTTTGTTGCTCTTCTTGGTTTTACCAAGACAATCAATGAGTTCATTATAAGCATCTAATAATTGATCATAAGAAGGTACCTCATTGTCGCTTTCATCTCCTTCATCTCCAAGGGCTACTAAACAAAGATTGGTGGCTTCTTCTTCATCGGAGTCGCTATCACTCCATGTGGCTATAAACGCCTTCTTCTTGCCTTTGTCCTCATTCTTCTTCCTAGGACACTTGTTAGCATAATGGCCTATTTCTTGACAATTATAACAAGTTACCTCATTTTTGGATTCTTGTTTGGTAGCATTTGAGGTCTTTGACTTGCCATGTTTGGTGAAGAGCTTCTTGAACTTCTTTGTGAATAACCCCATCTCTTCATCATCATCATCTTCTTCATCATCGGAGTGGTCTTTCCTTCCAACCAAGGCGATCCCATTTCTTTTGGATCTATCCTCCTCCTTCACTTCTCTTTTTGTTGCAACTTCAAGCTCATGAGTCACCAAGGTGCCATGGAGCTCATCAAGATCATAAGAAGCATTCTCCCCTTTGTTGGACTCGATAATGGCCGTCCTCTTGGCATCCCATTCCTTAGGCAAAGCTCTTAGGGCTCTCCTCCATATTTGCTTTGGAGGGTACTTCTCTCCAAGTTGGGCAAGCTCATTTATGATAAGAGTGAGCCTCCTAAACATGGAATCAACTTCTTCTCCGGACTCCATCTCAAAGGTTTCATACTTGAGTTGCAATAGATCAATCTTGGTCTCCTTTACTTGATTAGTGCCCTCATGACAAATTTGTAATTTGTCCCAAATTTCCTTTGCCGTTGAGCACATCGAGATCCGGTTGTACTCCTTCATATCTAAAGCACAATGCAAAATATTAATAGCTTTAGCATTTTGAGATATTAAAATCATGTCCGCTCTAGTGAAATCGTCCATATCTTTGGGAACACTAATTCCCCCAACTTCCTTTAAAGGAATATGTGGACTTTTCACTATGATCTTCCATAGGTCATAATCCACGGATTGGATGTATAGAGAAATTCTATTTTTCCAATAGCCGTAATTATCACCCGTGAAGAGCGGAGGGCGATTCGTCGATTGACCTTGAGCAAACTCATTTGCTAGATTAGCCATAAAAAGATTTGATTTAAAAACAAAAAAATCAAATGGCTCTGATACCACTTGTTGGAATCGAAGAGGGGGGGTGAATGAGATTCCTTGGCTACTTTAGCTTTTTAAAATGAGTTTGTAAAATAAAAATATTTTGCGCTTGCGGAAGCCTTTAGTCAATCGATAAATGCAAAGAATAAAATAAATAAATGCGTAATGAAAAATAAAGCAATAAAAAAGACAAGGATTTGTTATAGAAGTTCGGCGATGAATCGCCTACGTCTCCTCTTCCCGGTTAGATAACCTCCAACCGAGGTTCCACTAGAAAAATAGATCTTGGCCTTGAGGGCTCCAAGTTAGCCACACAACAACTCTTCCCGAGTTTACAAAGCTCTTCCCGAGCACACTACTCTTCCCGAGTACACAACGCTCTTCCCGAGCACAATACCCTTCACGAGTATACAAAGCTCTTCACGAGCTACCAACACTCTTCACGAGTCTTCTTGGCCTTAAGGGCTCCAAGGATAGCCACACACTTGCACCAACTAGACTTGTTGATGACTTTACAATTTTCCAACTTGCTTTGGTGTTGGAGGACCTTTACAACAAATCAAATCAAAAACACCTTCACGGTGTACTCACACGAAGAAACAAGACTCTAATAAAAGAAGAGAATTACAAGCTCCAATACAACAACAATGTATGGAGATTGCAATGCAATATGAAATAATAATTGATCAAGACTTTGTATAAGTTGTAGGCTTGTTCCTTAGCTTCAAAATGCTCCAAAGCATCCATATTTATAGTGTAGGAGGCCCCCTAGGCTCCTACTAGCCGTTGCTAAACAAAAGGCTTGAATCACTCCTCGATCGCCTCGGAAATCGCCTCGGGCGATCTCCATCGCCACCCTTTAACGGTCAAATCTGGCCCAGATCGCCTCGGGCGATCTCCCCATCGCCTGGGGCGATCATCAATGATAAACAAGGCCGTAGGTAAAGTTCTGGATCGCCTCGGGCGATCCGTGCATCGCCTGGGGCGATCGCCCTTCAAAAAATGGCCTAGGAAGCATTCTGGATCGCCTGGGGCGAGGTTGACCATCGCCTGGGGCGATCTGATCGCCAGCGTGCCCACCGTGCCATCGCTTCAGTCGATGGTGCGCAACATGGCTCGGATCGCCTGAGGTGATGGCCCGGATCGCCTGAGGTGATCTGCCAGATTTCAGTACTCTCAAACTTTGCACTATTCGACCATCTTAAGCTCATTTCTGGGACAAGTGGTAAACATGAAAGTTGTAGATATTCCTCTTAGCTAGGTGTGTACAAAATTTCATTGCATTTCATTAAGGTATGAAGAAGTTATGACCAAAATGCTACAGTCGCTCAAACCTTGCTACAATCTGCACTTGTTATGACTTCCATGACATTTTGCTCCATGATGCAATCCGAATTGGACTGAGATGTTCGAATATGAAATCTAGCATATTGAGTTTTATTTCCAACCCCTTTGGATTCACCTTGTTCGGAGCATCGATCCAAGAGATATGATCAAAACATTGCACTGCGCTCCAATTGGCTTCTATACGAATTTGCCCACCAACGGACCATTGGTTTGTGGGTCTTCATCCCATCATAAGAAATTGTTCCAACATCATTCCACACATGTTGAACACTTAAATTGGTTGTTCATAGATGTCATTCCTTCTCGTCCAAGCTCAATAGATTCCTTTATAAAAATCATCGCTTGTCCTATGAACTCGCATATGTTATTGCATAACTTGGGTTCTCTTCCATTGGTCTTCCCAACCAATTTATCAATCTAACCCTGTACACTAAGTAGACATATTAGTACAACAAATGCAAGTTTTGTTGATCATCAAAACTCAAAAATAACCGGAGATAAATTAAAGCATTAAACACAACCATGTGTTTAAGGCTCAACACAATCAGATTTCAAAGTTTAAAGTGCTTAAAAAAATACTACTTGCATAATTTCAAAATAAATTCATATCGATTGAGATTTAAAAGCATACATACAATCATTTTTAGAAAACGAAACGAATAACTAGCAAAAACCCACTTACAGCGATTATCGAAGAAAGAATGAATTCGGTTGCAAAAGCACGATGAATCCTTTTCCTTAAAGCTAACAAGTAATACTCCTCCTTATTTTTTTTAAAGGTGATCGAAAGCTACTGCACAAAATTCATAAAGTCTTCGAAGGAGAGAGGCTGAATTTTGCTCAAGAATTTAATTATGATCACACGAAAGAAGTACTGATCTCTTTTCCTTTCTTTTCTTTTTCAAATCCTTTATGGTTGACTATAGTATTATGAAGCCAAGTTTTGAACATAAAGGGTTTGATATTCTCGAAATTTATGGTATAAAATCTGAAAATAATGATGCAGATTTTATTGCTAAAGGGGTGGAGATTTGGTGAAAATAAGATGCATAATTTTCGAAAAAATGAGGCTGAGATTCTTGAATTTATGGTATAAAAATCTTTCCCCAAAACTCTTGATAAATAATGAAATTTTTGATTTTTAGTTGCTAGAAAAATAGGATGGAAATCTTTGAATTAATGATATCAATACTTGCATAGATTGTGATGGTAATTATAGAACCTAGGAATATTTAATTCTACAAGGAAATTAAACAATAAAGTTTAAGTCATCTTATACCATTTAATAATAATAAAATAAATAAGGTTTTAACTTGAGCCAAAATATTTTAATTTAATGAATACCTCAAATTTTCGGGTCTTTACATCCCTCCTTCCTTATTGGAAGTTTCGTACTCGAAACTCGAGTCAACTTGATCATGGAAAAGGTAGGGGTATTTTCCCGCATCAATTCTTCTACTTCCCATGTCGCTTCTCTTTTCGTATGGTTTGACCATTGGACTTTGACATAAGAAATTGTCCTTCGTCGCAATACATGGTCCTTTGAATCCACGATCCGAATCGAAACTTCTTCGTATTTTAGAGTTTCGTCCAAGTTCCCTTTAGCTACTAGGGGTTCTGCTTCAAGTACATGGCTTGGGTCAGCAATGTATTTCCTTAGTTGTGATACGTGGAAAACATTGTGAATCCTTGACAGATTTGGTGGTAGTGCTACTCTATATGCTAGCGTTCCCACCTTCTCTAGAACTTCAAATGGTCCCACGTATCTTGGATTCAACTTTCCCCTTTTGTCAAATCGAATTACTCCTTTCATTGGTGAAATCTTTACATAGACTTTTTCGCCAATCTCAATATCCACTGGTCTCCTTTTCAAATCAGCCCAACTTTTTTGTCGGTCATGGGCTGTCTTAAGTCTATCCCTGATGATAGCTATCTTGTCAGTAGTAGCTTGCACTAACTCAGGTCCTGTGATGGCTCTTTCTCCTACTTCATCCCAGTATAACGGTGATCGGCATTTGCGCCCATAGAGTGCTTCGTATGGCGTCATCCCAATGCTACTATGATAGCTGTTATTGTAAGCAAACTCGACTAGAGGCAAAAGCTCGCTCCAATTTGCAGTAAAATCCAATACACAAGCTCTTAGCATATCTTCGAGGGTTTGGATAGTCCTCTCTGTCTGGCCATCGGTCTGTGGGTGATAGGCCGTACTAAGAGTTACTTTACTTCCCATAGCCTGCTGAAAACTTTTCCAGAAACGCGACACGAATCTAGGATCTCTGTCGGATAGGATGCTCACTGGGACTCCATGCAGTCTCACTATATTGTCCATATATAGCGTTGTCAACTTGTCCAAGTTATAGTTCATACGGACAGGTAGAAAATGTGCCGATTTAGTTAGTCTATCAACAATTACCCATATTCCGTCATGGCTCTGTCTTGACTTTGGTAGTCCTACGACGAAATCCATGGAGATGTGTTCCCATTTCCATTCAGGGATTTTCAGAGGTTGAAGAAGTCCTCCGGGTCTTTGATGCTCAGCTTTAACTTGCTGACATACTAAGCATCGGGCGACGAATTCTGCTACGTCCTTCTTCATGGCATTCCACCAGAAACTGTCCTTCAAATCCTTGTACATCTTTGTACTCCCAGGGTGGACTGAAATTTGGATTTATGTGCTTCAGACATCAGCTCTTGTCTTATGTTGTCCACATTTGGTACGCACAATCGTATCTTCATCCACAGAATTCCATTACCATCAGTCTCGAAGTCAGTGATTTTTCCATCTTTGACTTGCTCTTATAACTTTGTCAGACTAGGATCCTGATCTTGACTCAATTTGATGGTCTCTCGAAGACAAGGTTGAGCTGAGACCGAAGCTAAGATCATTTTTCCTTTGCCTTTCCGACTCAATGCATCTGCTACTTTGTTTGCCTTGCCGGGATGGTAACTAATAGTGAGATCGTAGTCCTTCAAGAGTTCAATCCATCGTCTCTGCCTCATGTTTAGTTCTTTTTGAGTGAACAAGTACTTAAGGCTTTGATGGTCTGTGAACACTTCACACTTGGCGCCATAAAGGTAGTGCCTCCAAATTTTTAAGGCGAAAACCACTGCGGCTAATTCGAGGTCATGCGTAGGGTAGTTTTGCTCGTGAGGCTTGAGCTGTCTTGAAGCATACGCAATTACTCTTCCTTCTTGCATGAGTACACATCCCAGTCCTTCTTTCGATGCATCACTATAAATAGTGAAACCCATGCCTTCAGTTGGTAGTACCAGTACCGGTGCAGATGAAAGCTTTTCCTTCAAGATCGATGCATCACTATAAATAGTGAAACCCATGCCTTCAGTTGGTAGTACCAGTACCGGTGCAGATGAAAGCTTTTCCTTCAAGATCTCAAAACTTTTCTCACACTCTTCACTACAGATGAATTTTGAGTTCTTCTGTGTGAGCTTTGTAAGAGGTACTGCTATTGAGGAAAATCCTTCAACAAACTTCCGGTAATAACCAGCTAGTCCCAAGAAGCTTCGAATTTCTGTTACGGTCGTTGGCCTTTGCCAGTCCAAAACTGCTTCTACCTTCTTAGGGTCTACGGACACGCCTGCTTTTGATATGATGTGTCCTAAGAAAGGTACGTTCTCTAGCCAAAATTCACATTTATTAAATTTGGCATAAAGCTCTTTCTCTCTCAGTGTCTGGAGAGTGAGGCGAAGATGTTGTTCGTGTTCCTCTTTGCTCGACGAATAAATGAGAATGTCGTCGATGAACACCACTACAAAGTTATCCAAGAATGGCTTGAATATCCGATTCATCAAATCCATGAACACTGCTGGGGCGTTTGTCAAGCCAAAAGGCATCACCATGAACTCGTAATGCCCATACCTCGTTCTGAATGCGGTTTTCGGTACATCCTCTACTTTTATCTTGAGTTGATGATAGCCTGACCTTAGATCGAGCTTAGAAAAGACTTTAGCTCCTTTGAGTTGATCGAACATGTCATCTATCCTTGGAAGGGGGTATTTGTTCTTGATTGTGATCTTATTCAGTTCTCGATAGTCGATGCACAATCTCATGCTCCCATCTTTCTTCTTCACAAACAATACTGGAGCTCCCCATGGGGATACACTTGGTCTAATTTGTCTCTTGTCTAAGAGCTCCTGCAGTTGTTCCTTGAGTTCCTTCAATTCGGCTGGCGCCATACGGTATGGTGCCTTTGAAATAGGTGCAGCCCCTGGTACCAATTTGATTTCAAACTCCAATTCACGGTTTGGGACAGAACCTGGCAGCTCTTCAGGGAAGACATCCAGAAATTCTTGTACTATCGCTATGTCCTCTACCCTGAGTTCGTCTTCTTCTTTTACCTCGCTTATTGTTGCTAGGTATACTTCTTCACCGTTCTTCACGGCTTTCCAAGTTTGTGCTGCCGATAGTAGGAATTTTCGTTCCTTGGTTTTACCGTGATACACGATCTCTCCTTCGTCTGGGGTTCGTAGTTTAACATTCTTGTTACGACAGTCGACTACCCCATGGTGTTTGGATAACCAATCCATTCCGAGTATAATATCGAAATCTACCATGTTGAGTTGAATTAACTCAGCACTAAACACCGTTTTGTTAATACTGAGATTACAATCTCGGTGTATACTGTGTGCTAATAAGGTTTTATTGGCGGGTGTTGCTACATTGTATGGTTTACTAAGCAATTCCGGTTTAAGAGCTAGTTTCTTAGCAAACCTCTTAGATATAAACGAATGCGTGGCACCACAGTCAAACAATGCATAAGCAGATAATTCGTTTAATAAAATGGTACCTGCCACGACGTCATTTGTTGTCTTCTGCCTCCTCATTTGATATGGCAAAGACACGGGCATTCGGTTTGTTCTCCCTGGGTTTGATCGGAGGACCGCCATTTCTTGCAGTTGTCCCCTTTACATCAGGTTCAGGGCATTCAGCTATCCTGTGTCCTAACTTTCCACATCGGAAACAGGCTCCCTTTCCCTTAAGGCATTCTCCGGGATGATGATAGCCACAGTTTGAACATTTTGGAAACCTCTGTTGGTTTGGGCCGAGTATTGGTACTTTTCGCTGATTACTGGACTGCTTAGGCCGCTTGGAATTGTGACCAATAGTAGCATGCTGGTTAGGGGAAGGTCACTTGCGCTTGAATTCCTCTTCGCGACGCTTTATATCAGCTTCAGCCCTGATGGCTGCTCCCATTAGATCTCCAAAATTTGCGGTTTCAAAGATTGCGAGAGCGGATTGGATACGGCTGTTCAGTCCAATCCTAAAGCGATGGAGCTTCAAGGTCTCATCTGCCATGATACTAGGTGCATACGTTCCCAGTGCGTTGAACTTTGCGGTATATTCTACCACTGACATGTCGGAAGTTTGAGTCAAGTTCTCAAATTCTCTCAGCTTCTGGTTTTGTACCGCTGTTGGGAAGTACTGCTTTAGAAATGTACTTCGGAACCTTTGCCATGTGATAGGTCCCGCTTCTAACATCAGTGGTGACACATTCTCCCACCATATACCTGCCTGATCAACAAGGAAAGATGTTGTGACTTCCACCTTGATGTGCTCCGGCACTTCCAGTAGCCTGTGGTGATTTTCCACTTGCTTAAGCCAGTTTTGGGCCATCTCTGGGTCTGAGTTGCCGTCAAAGGTTGGAACTCTGTTCTTTCGCAGTGATTCATAATGGTACTTCACTCCCTGCGGATGTGGTGCTGGCTGTTGCTGTTGCTGATTAATAGCGGGGTTAGCCAGACCTTGTAGTGTCGTGGCCACAATGGTGGCTATAGCTGTCAAGTCCTCACGACTTAGACCCATCCTCGGGGGTTCTGGAGGATTTTGGTTTCCATTCGATCTTCCCTCATTAGTGTTAGGAGGGGCAGCGTAGTTGGGGTTACGGTTGTTACGCACAGGACGACCGGCCATCTCCTACAATACATAAAGATCTAAGGTCCAAGCGCAGTAGAAAGGTTGATAACAGAATATAACGAAGACATGATAAAAGGAAATTGATAATTTTATTAATAACTTGAAATTGTTTGAATCAAAACAAAAGGGAACTACTGAACATCAAAATAACTCTTAAATAAAAACTCTAAAAAACAAAGCTTCCTAGAAAACTACGGATCTACTATATCTCCATTTCCTAAATCCTCTTCCACATCATCTTCTATTGGTTCCTCTTCAGGGTCCTCCTCTGGTTCTTCATATGACTCTACAACGTCCAGAAGATCTCGCATGTGACCATTGGCTTCCCGTAGGTCACTATTGACGTTCTGAAGGTGAGTGATGATACTCCAGTATCCATTGCTTCTTACTGTCAAGCGCTGGTTCGTAGCTTGGAGTGAGAGAACTCGCTCTGCCATTTGCTCCAGCTGTTGCCTTTGCACTACGCTTTTCTCGGCAGCAGTCCTATAGAGTTCATCCAATCGAGCAACTTCTTTTTTAGCTTCCTTACTCTGCTCGTCGGCTTGATGGTGATAGTAGCCGAGTCTATGAACATCGCCACGCAGGTGGTCTACTACTTCAAGTAGTTCAGAATTAGCTTCATTGAGCTTTTCAACTTCTTGCTCCAGGCTAAATATCTTGATGGTTTGGGCTCGGGTCGACATCACCTAAACCCAATTACGGAACTAGTTTAGTCAAATGAAATACTTGACAAAATCATTTTAAAAACAAGAATTAATAGCATGAAGCAAAAATTTCCAATTTTGCATTCTGGAATTTTTTTTTTTTTTTTAAAAAAAATCAAAAATTAGGGTTCATAACCAGAAACTAGGGTTCCAAAATTAGCCCTAAATCGAAGACTGGAATTCAAAATTGGCAGAGGGCTTATGATCGAAATGGAATAAGGATCGTAATTACAAATTTAATTCGAACAAAAATGTTTCGGAACTCAAGAAATCGAGAAAAGAAATTTCGTGGCTGATAGGGTTCTTGGACTCGAATTCGATCTGAATTCTGGAAATCTTCCAGTGGTCGAATTTTGAAATTGATAAAGGGCTTTTGATCGACGTGTTCAGACGATCAGAATACAATTTTTAATTTTCAAAACGATCAAGATATGATCAGAAAATCGGGAAACGAGATAATTTGGGGATTAGGGTTCTTAGATTTAAAATGCGAAATTGATCGGGCAAATGAAGTCCGATCGATCTGAAATTTGGACAGTGAGATCGACTGGAAGAGACAATTCCAATGATACACTGGTCGAAGGTTATCGTGGCGGCAATCGGCGGCGGCGGCGAGGAGCCTAGGGTTTCGGATTTTTCCTAAATTCGATTTCCGAAAAAAAAAAATTTAAAATTTTCGAAATAATTAAAAAAATCAGAACTAAATTTTTTTAAAAGTTAACAAATTTCGTATTCACGTGATCAATCAGATTGAACTTCCGATTATCGTAATTATCGTGAATCGATCTTTTCCCAGCGGGATTATGGAACCTGGCTAGCTCTGATAACACTAAAATGTCACGCCCCGAAACCGGGGTCAATAACACCGGCATTGATTTCCAATAACAATTAAAAATCAATAAGCCTCGTAATATCTTAATAACCAAAAGCCAGTCTATATTCCATAAAAGTGAAAACATCGTCTTTACAATTGAATTAAAAACGCGAAATTAAAACTTAACAACTTAAATAGTAAAATCGTACTTAAATAAAGTCTTGGAATCTTATTTCTTAGAAATACGCAGCGGATATATCACCAACCCCAAAATTGGTGATCTTCTTCGGCTTCAACTTCTTCCTCAGCTTTATCTGGGGATGTAGAGTAAGGAGTGAGTGTTTTGGAAAACACTCAGCAAGCGGGGGCCAATCGATATGACAGTAATATATTTTTCATAATTTTCCAAAAAACATATATCTTAATCAAACATATATTGATATGAATGCATCTTAACATAATTGCTCCATCGAGCCATAATCATAACATATCAATCGTTCATAATTTTCATATACTTAAGCACAGTAAATTTCTAGTTTCCTCTTGGTACTGATATCAGTCTCTAGAATTATCCCTCCTAGAGAAGAGGTCATGCATCGGCTTACCCACGATAAAGGGTCTGGACATTCCAGAAACAACGATTAACCACCGTATAAGGTCATGTAAACGGTTATATCCCACCGCATCAGGGTCATAAATGAATCCACTTCCAATCAGATTTCAAAGTTTAAAGTGCTTAAAAAAATACTACTTGCATAATTTCAAAATAAATTCATATCGATTGAGATTTAAAAGCATACATACAATCATTTTTAGAAAACGAAACGAATAACTAGCAAAAACCCACTTAAAGCGATTATCGAAGAAAGAATGAATTCGGTTGCAAAAGCACGATGAATCCTTTTCCTTAAAGCTAACAAGTAATACTCCTCCTTATTATTTTTTTAAAGGTGATCGAAAGCTACTGCACAAAATTCATAAAGTCTTCGAAGGAGAGAGGCTGAATTTTGCACAAGAATTTAATTATGATCACACGAAAGAAGTACTGATCTCTTTTCCTTTCTTTTCTTTTTCAAATCCTTTATGGTTGACTATAGTATTATAAAGACAAGTTTTGAACATAAAGGGTTTGATATTCTCGAAATTTATGGTATAAAATCTGAAAATAATGATGCAGATTTTATTGCTAAAGGGGTGGAGATTTGGTGAAAATAAGATGCATAATTTTCGAAAAAATGAAGCTGATATTCTTGAATTTATGGTATAAAAATCTTTCCCCAAAACTCTTGATAAATAATGAAATTTTTGATTTTTAGTTGCTAGAAAAATAGGATGAAAAACTTTGAATTAATGATATCAATACTTGCATAGATTGTGATGGTAATTATAGAACCTATGAATATTTAATTCTACAAGGAAATTAAATAATAAAGTTTAAGTCATCTTATACCATTTAATAATAATAAAATAAATAAGGTTTTAACTTGAGCCAAAATATTTTAATTTAATGAATACCTCAAATTTTCGGGTCTTTACACCAAGAAATTGCTTAATCAAATAGACGATTTTGTGAGGTGTTTGGTGTGATGGAAATTTTTTTTGTAACATTTTGTATTACAGAACAATGTTTAAGGAACATTAATCAACCTAGGACATATATATGCTTGTGTGTAGTGCATTTAGTAGTGCATTTCTATCCTTGCTTGTATGTTTTAATGTTTGGATATGTATAATGGCAGTAGGGATTGTATTAAGATGCACAATCGCAGGCGATATTTACGTGTTATAATTTTACTAGGTTGTCCAAATTTAATGTTTAAAGGTGTATAAGTTGTTTATTAATTCCTTCATTCCCTTCGGTTATTTTTTGTTTCTAAATTACTTAAGAATCTGTACACATTTTTTTTAATCTTTTATCAATCTTTTTGAAGTTTGATTTTATCGAAATGGAGAAGCACGTAGGATCGAGAGCTTACCGCTTTACCAATAACTATATACTCAATTCATGTGAATCGAACACGAGACCTTGACTCTACAACTCATGGGAATCGAACACGAGACCTTAATTGTAATTTTGTAATTTCAAGTTATTTATAAATGTAATCCTCACACAATCACCAACACCAAACAAAAGTTTACATTATAATATAGTTTGTAATCTTGCAAATCAAACATCGTATACATTATCATACTAAATTATTTATCCATATTTATCATCTATCTATCACTCTTATTATTAATCATTTAATTATTATATCCACGTACCAACGGAAGCAGAGAATATGTCGTATAATTCCTAACAACACCGCTTTTTAATTTTAAGGATAATGTTATGATAATGTAATATGCAATTTAATAAAATAAAAAACACAACTTCCATATTGATTTTTGAAAAATCTGAAAATTTTCTTCCGAAAGAATTCTTGCCTAATTTTTTTCTTTCCAGATATTAAATTTATGGATTTGATCTTATATTAATTTATTTATTATTTCACCTATTATTTAACTTGAAATAATTAAAAAAAATTCAAAAACTAAAAATAATTTTTTATATTTATATGCGTTGACATTCACGTTGACACATCGCAACCCTTTTATTACACACAACTTGTTCGAAGAACGTGGATTGCACGTTAAGACTAGTGATTAATATACAATTAATATGGCACTATCGTTGTCGCAACAAGTTCCCTAACAAATAACAAAATGATAGTCAATATCAATATATTAGGAGAGAGATTTTGTGACCGGGCTAGAAGCAATGAATATGGCACTATTGTTGTTGCATAAGATTCTCGGAGGAGAGTGGAGAGTGATCTTGAGTTCCTGAAGAAGTTGAAGTGTCCATGATATTTCCGGAGCTACAGAGGCAAGGGCACGGTACTCGGCCTCAGCGCTAGAACGTGCAACGGTAGTTTGCTTTTTGGAACACCGTGAAATTAAGTTTCGGCCATTATAAACAGCAAATTCAGTTGTTGAACGAAAAGTGACGGGACATCCAGCCCAATCAATATCGGAATAGCCGAGTAAAGTCTGGGAGGAGTCGTGTGAGAGTTGCAGGCCACAGTGATGAGTTCCTTTGACATAGCGTAGAATATGCTTTAAAGCTCTAAAATGATCTACTGTGGGAGCATGTATATATTGACAGACAGTTCACACTGTAGGATAAATCGGCTGTGTAAGAGTCAAATATTGTAATGCACCAGCTAATGAACGAAAGTGAGTAGCATCCGCATAAGAAGTACCAGAATCTATTAGATGTGAACCCACCAAACAAGGAGTGGAGATAGGCTTGCACTCAACTCTTTCTGTGCGAGTTAACAAATCTAAGCATATTTAACTTGGCTAAGAAAGAGGCCCTTGTCATCTCTAATAACCTCAATCCCCATAAAATAGTGTAGATCACCAAGATCTTTCATGGAAAATTCTTTTGCTAGTCGATCAATGAGGGAATGTAACATAGAAGAATTGCTTCCTGTTATTACCTTGTCATCGACCTATATAGAAGAAGATAAATAACCTGTGAGGACTATGGTGGATGAAGAGAGAAGAATCGGCATGACTAGCAGTAAAGCCTATACTAAGTAAATATTGATTCAAAGAAACGCTGAAACCATGCTCGTAGAGCCTGCTTAAGACCATAGAGGGCATGCTATAAGCGGCAGATGTGATTTGGAAATTGAGGATCAATATAGCCAGGAGGTTGCTCCATGTAGACCTCCTCGGAGAGAGTCATGAAGGAATACATTTTTTACGTCAAGTTGATGTAGAAACCAACTATTCATAGCAGCAAGTGACAAAATAATGTGAATAGAGGCTAGTCGAACAACAGGACTAAAAGTTTCCTCAAAATCAATACCATATTTTTGAGAAAAACCTCGTGCCACAAGACGAGCTTTGTATCCGGCGAGCTTTGTATCCGGATGAAGAGGGAATTGGCAAGGACCCCAAAAACCGCAGTGAATCCGTTCAAATAAATAAGAGCAACGTTTATTCATATTCAGAAAAGGTAAGCGATGACTTTTTTTCTAATTGATAATCAAAACACGGTTTTGAATGAATATTCCTTTTATTGGAAAAATTTATTACAACATGCTTATTCAAGGATGAAACAATACGAAAAGAAGGGTGTACTAATCGTGCATGCCAAATGGCAGAGGATGCACAAGTACATACAGAAAGACTAGAGAAAAAACTTGCATGGCCACGATCAAGAATATAGAGCCCGTTCTCACATCGGCCGACTCCCACCACCGTTCTTATTGTCAGATCCTGTATGGTGAAACCAGAAGAAGAAAATATCACTAAAATAATTGTTGTCACGAGTTACTTACTAATGGACAATAATTTTTTAGTAATGTGAGGAACAATAAGAACATCAGGTCATTTTTACAGGATGAGACTCAACAAGAGAGTTTATAGAACCAATGCGAGAAATAGGAAAGGATTGACTGTTACCCAAAAAAACCTGTTGATTACCAGTGTAAGGGATAGATTTATCAAGCGCAGTAGCATCATTAGTCATTTGAGAAGTTACTACCAGTACCACTCAATATCTTGAGAATAATCAAAAGAGGTGGCAGTACAAGCTTCAATCAAACCTTCACCCTTAGCTTTCTTCAAGATTTTGCCAAGTTTATGCATTTCTTGGCAGTGCGTCGGTCTTTGCCACACCTTTAGCATCTATATCCAGATGTTGGAGGGGCTGATTTGAAACGACCATAAGAAAGTCCACATTGAGCAACCATAGCCGACTGACAAGAATCTCCCATGATTGATCGAGAAAAAAACTCATGACTGATAGCTTTTGGGACTAGATTGGCCAAGGAGGACAGGGGAAACTGAGACAACATTGAAGTTGAGAAAATTTTAAAATCAGAACCGAGGCCCCTTAGGAAACAATGAACCTTATCTGTGTCATCAATTGGTTTACCAATAGTACTAAGTTGATCACATAAGGATCTGAAAGAACGTGCATATTCAGCAACACCACGAGAGCCGCGCTGCATCAATTAAACTTCATCCTTGAGTTGAAGTTCTTTGGTTTTTGAACTATGAGAAAAGGAAACTTCAAGGGCAATCCAAGCATCACGAGCTGTAGTGCAATTAACAACTTCACCCATACATTTCTCGGTGAGATAGGCATATAAGAGGCCGAGTAAAATGCGATCCCGCGTGAGCCATTTTTGATAGTCAAGATTAGGAACAAGGTCATTTCCAGCCTGGGTTTGGACAGTAGGCGCAGGCAAGGAGCCATCGAAGAAACCTATAAGATTCTGACTTTCGAGCAGAGGAATAAACTAGCGAGTAGCGAAGCCACAAAAGATAATTTTTGGGAGTGAATTTGACATTCACCATGTGAACCATCGTATTAAGCGGAAGCATAGAAGTGTTTGAATTGGCCATTTTAAAGTGAGAAGGAAAAAAAAAATTAACACAATGGTTGTGATACCATGTAAAGGAAATGACTTGAAGTTATGGTTAACTTGCTTGGTGGGCGTCGGACGAGCGCCCTGCGATAGCTTGTCTGTAGGAGTGTCTCAAACAATGTGCTGTGAGAATAGCTTGTCTGTAGGAGTGTCTCAAACAATGTGCTGTGAGAAGATTCATATATATACACAAAGGTTTACAAGTGTAAGTATGGAAAACCAATATACAAGGATAATATCTTGATCACAATCAGAGGATTCTGATTTTCCTTATTGTACTACTGGTTGTACTCTAACAAGGGCTTTATTTCCAATATCTATCTTATAGGTACTTCAAAAATATGTTTTTGAAAATTATATTGAAATATGATACGTATTTAGTCTTGTTTTCTAAATAAAATATTTGTTTAATTATAGATTATAGATCTTATATCATCTAAAGATTGAATTATTGAATTTGTAGTAGCTTGTAGGTATTATAAAATTTTAAAAATAATCTATTGGACTAGAATATAATTTAATAATTGAGGTAAAAATTGAATTGGACAAAATATTTACATTGAGAAATATGAATGGAGATAAGAATATGTTTTGAAAATTTTAATATATAATAAGTGAGCAAGATTCACTATTGCTATGAACAGTAATTAACCTATATAATTAATTAACCTATATAATAAGTGAGCAAGATTCACTATTGCTATGAACAGTAATACAGTGTCAATTTTTTTTTTTTGAATTTTTTTTATTTTTCCCATCATTTTTTCGTGGCATGGGTCATCATTGTTATGAACAGTAAGTACAATGCCAATTCTGATTTTTTAATTATTCACTATTGTTATGAACGGTAATACACTGCCAATTCTTATTTTTCTAAATTTCTTTGAATATTTTTTTATTTTTCCCATTATTTTTTCGTGAACTATTGTTATGAACAGTAAGTACAATGCCAATTCTGATTTTTTTAATTTTTTAATTTTTAATTAATAAATATTTTTTAATAAATATTTTTAATTATATATAAGTGTGTCCATTGTTTTCTTATTTTTTATTTAATAATTAATAAATATTTTTATTTTTAATTAATAATTAATAATTTTTATTATTTTATTTTTAATTATATAAGTGTGTCCATTATTTGTATGTGTTTTTTTTAATTGCTTCCATCACCATCCACGCAATTTTGTTGCCTTGATTTTGGCCCCTCGGGTTGGTATTGATAGGGTCGACTATTGCCACTATTGAATAATGTTACTCTGTTCCTTGCGTGATATGGTGAGGGGACATATTCACCTGAGAGGGCGACGTTCGTAGGCCGTTGGGTGAGTTCTTTCTCCACGAAAGTATTTTTATATTATTCTTTGGTTTGTAGGTCTGTAGCATATCACGCCGATGAGGGGTTCACCATGCCTTTAGTTCAGGGTGGGTCACTTTACGTCTTGCTATGGCTCTCTATGTTTTGGTAGGTTGAGATTTGTTGTTTTGCATGAGGCGAGTCACGACAAAAAAAAACCTGATGATGCGCCTCTTTCTGTTTATTAATCACATCATATGACTGGTGGATGGTGGAAATAAGGTGGTCTGTTTGAAAGGTCTACCCCTTTCGCTTTACTTCTCTCGAAATTCTTTGTTCTTTCCATTTTCTTTAATTTTAAGTGATTATATTTATTTTGATTGGGAGAACCAAGTGAAAGGAAATGCTTAAATTCAAACATTAATGAGATAAATGATTGATTATCTTCTAAATCGATCTAAATTTTATAATTATAAATTGGACTTTAGTGGGTATTTTGAGTTGTCATGAGCACAATTCTTTCAATTGTTTTTTTTTATGTTTTCATTAATCTATTTGGTTACATTTTAGATGTCGGTTAAACTTTTTTTCTTAGTCTTATATATTTACTAATTTAAGCTTGATCCTTGTTAAAATTATTAAATATGCCTCTTCATGTATATTTAATGGCACCATATGCATGGTGAATGGTGCAAATCAGCTGATTTCTTTGGAATGCCAAAATCCCATTCGCTTTACTTATTGTATCACATTTATTTTGTTCTTTCAATTTTACTTTTGTTGTGATGACTATATAGTCTATATTATTTTCTGGTTAGGGACAATCTAACATGTTTATTTTTCTCATCTCTGATCACTAAGTGGTCAATGCTTGTAAGGTTTAACAAGAATTCCATTTGTTTACTTAGAAGATGTGATCGAGCCATGTAGTATTAAATGAATTGAAGAAGTGTGATGGTATTATGATGGTAGTTGGCTGGCTTCACATTTTCTTGTGTAGCTACTAAGTGAGCTACAAGACATGTCGAGTTGGAGGTTTGCATTTAAATTTTTGTTTCTCTTTTTTGGGTCAGGGTAATTAATTCTAAAATGATCTAGATGTGGTTGTATTTTGATAGCTTTTCTTATGATGAATTCGGCTTACTTTCATTTTGGATTAGCCTGGAATTAAAGTGAGATCGAGAATCTTATTATTTAGGTTTTAAAAAAGAATGAAATACAACATATATTTAACATATGTACAAAATTAAATATTTAAAAGTTGCACTTTCTTTTGTTTTTTTGTTTAGTTAATAGTTTTTCGACAAGATTTTTGGGTGTCATCCCTCCAAACTTACATTACCATCAAATTGATTTTCGAAAGTTTATGTTGCAGAATGTGCTGTTTTAAATTTATGGGTGCAGTTTTTTTCCCTGCCAGCAATTTCGATCCACTAACATGAGCACAATGCTTAGATATAGGGTCTCGATGTCCAAACATCAATTTTAGGTGTGGTGAGCCTTTGATTATATAAAAAATCATTATACAAAATATTATAATAAAACCTCATAAATAAAAGGTTTATCCAAAGATCGAACTTTTCAATACAAAAAACTACTTTTCTTCAAAAAAATTTATTTATTTTTTGAAACTAATCTTGGTTATTTGGTATAGGAAATTATTTTATTATAATATGATAAAATTATTCTTAGATTGGTAATTGTTTATACTTCCATTTTTTTTTATAGTTTTTTGCTACAAAGGATAAAATTATGGGATAATTAAATATATATGTATGTGTGGAAAAAGTATATCGAATTTGAGAACTTATCTCCTTTTTGCTCTCGATCCGTTTTAGTATCTTGAATGTTTAGACTTTCGAAGTTTACATTGGTAATTTATTTAATAACTTGATTAGAATTGTGTTGTTATTAAACTTTGCTATATGTTTAGTTATTCAAATATATATTCAAGTTTAGAATTTTGAAATGTGTCAACCACTAACTGTTAGCCAAATGTTATGTTGTAGGATATCTAGTCAAAAAATGCCCACAGGCACCGTGCCTTGCACGGTGCCACTACAACTAGTAAATTGATAAAAGTGAACATGTATTTTTTTAAAATTTCCAAAAAGCAAGACATGTTTTAAAGGAAAAAAAGTATATAAAAGTATTATTTTTTTTAAAACTTTTCTACATGGTGATAAAATTTGAATAAATTGGATTTTGTATTTATTGAATCATAAATATATCATCTTTTGTTTCTCCTAATCATAAGCAATTTTTATTTGATATATACAAAACAAATGACCAAATTTGCCAAACAAGAAATATACATGACTATTGCTCAATTTTTGACAATATAGCAAATCAAAGCGCGGAGAGATACAATATAACGAAGACTCTAGCCAGCCTAGCTGGTTAAGGGGATAGTTTGTAAAAATGAGCTTGCTCAAACTTTTTTTTTATTTGTGACATTATTTAAAGATTTGTTTTGCAAAATGACATTCAAACACATAAAAAAACAAAGGTCAAACAAAGATTAAAAATTAAAAATGTTATATTTCAAAATCATGGTCAAACAAAGGTTATTTGTTTAAATTGGAGAGGTCTCGGTATGAGACGGGCAAGTGTCCCAAAAACTTTGTTATAAAAACCCCTAAAAAAATTGATAATATAGTGAATCAAATCGCGTAGAATCAACAGAGAATACTCCCTTTAAATAATACATGAGTACCATAGGATTCTCTTGGAGAAAATATGATATTGGGTATTCTTTGCCCTAGGAAACACTAATAATATATTTGATTAGCTAACAAAGTAAAGCAAGTGTTGCCACACCAAAGCACACACTAAGCACTTAAAAAACCAACCAACAAAAAAAAAGTGACTTCACGGCTTTAGTTTCACAAAATGTCTCTACATCTACACAGATGGGAAGAATTTGTTGAGATTGCAAGGCAAGGAATAAAACTCTTCACTTCTTGTATCGGTTTTGTAGGAATGAAACTTATCCCACCAATGCATGCCTCTATCTTTCCTCGTCGTGCTGTCTTTTGGAGGCAATGTGACATCCAAAATCAGTGCCAACACCCCAGCAACAAATGGTTCAGACGAGAAAGGAATGTTGATCATGTCATTAAACTGCCAAGACGAGCCAATGATCAAATTCTCGAATTCATTTTATGTAAAAATTGATATTATTTTTTAAAAAATGCAACTGTTGTTGTTCGTAAATGTGTAGTTTACACACATATGGTTTGAAATGTATTTTACCCATATGGTTTGCAAAACATAGCACATTATCCACTTAGATGGAATTATCCACTTAGATGGAGGGGTTTTGCATCTATTCACAAACCACGAGAGATAAACTGCCTATTAAACATGGGAGGTAAACTACCTATTTGGAAAACCACATAGGGTTTTTTCGTTGACAAAAAATCCAGATTTTTGAGTCTGCCCCTGATTATAATGTATGTTCTTAGTGCTTACCCATTTTGCTGAGGAATGGATTGGCCCGAAGCCTTTTACAGAGCGGTACTCATTGAAATATTGTGGTATCGATAAGCCCATGAAGATTGAGAACGCAAGAATGAACTTTGTTCTGAAGGCATTCATGTTGCAGAATTGAAGGAAACTGAGACCTCCTACCCCTGTATTTACATTAATAGTCATCAATTTTTTGAATTTCAATGGGATAATTCGTGTGAGATGTATAGAAAAATATAAACAAACTTTGAATGATCATACATACCAGCATAGGCAAACATAATGCAATACAATGCAGCAACGATTGGAGCTGGAATTGAAGCAAAGACAGCTCCAAATTTGCCTGAATTACATCAAATTTAGCATTTTAAACATCATAGAGAAGTTTCGTGCTAGTTTCATTTGAGAAGAAAAGGAAAAAATTAACTGATTACTTGCCTAGTATTGAAAAGAATATCATAAAAACAGCAGAAATCTGTATAACTCTTCGGCTTCCAACTCGTGTCAACCCGAGCAAACCAGCATTTTCACTGTTCCATACGAGAGCTCAGAGTTTACAAGTGCAAGTTTATGCTAAAACCGGAGAACAAAACGAAGAATCTTACATAGACACAGATGATCCGTTTCCAGTTCCAAACATTCCAGAAAACAATATGCCGATACCCTAAAAGAAACAGACCAGTCTGTAATCTTTTTAACCACAGAAACTCAAAAAAAACATGAGAATTTGAATTCAAGACTTGATATTTTTGCGAGATTTTGGTCAAGTCTATGTAAGCAAAGTATATGACTTTAAGCCCAGTTACCTGCCAGCCAACGCCTCGGCTAAGAATTGAATGCGGCATAGGAGTTGCACTGGCATACCTTGACACAGCAATGAAAGCACCAGTGGACTACCAATTGTTAAAGAAAAAGAAATGTCAATATTTATTGTGATACTATAAGGATTCCTACAACTTCGGGTGCAAATGAATCGAGTCAAAGTCGATTCTGCTACTTCATGGGTTCTAGCTGGATTGAATCTGCCAATGAATATAAAGTCAAGAATGCACCTCAACTAGAGCAACAAATGAAGTCGCCATCATGGCGAATGCTTCACCAGCATGGAAAGTAGGAGCTCCCCACTGAAATGGATATGGAACTCTGATCCTATAAAAGGAGAGAATTTATCAAGTAGAAGTTATAAGCTCCAAGATCAGAGAAATTTATTGCACTTTTCGCCTCACGTAACCTTGGAACAAAAGGTGCAATTTTACCCGGTTTTCGTAACATATCGGATCTTCATTTTCAAATGCAACTAGCCTTACCAGGGGGCGGCAGTTATGATTCCGGCACGGTCTGTTCTGCAGCTTAATTGAGTTGATTGTGCTGCATTTTTGTATGCTCCACCAACGGTGAGTAAATGAGCATAAATCCACACTATTATGACTGAGAATAGCACAGCAAAACGAGTAAAGACGTGTTTTCCACCTTTCATCAGATGAGGTAAGTACTGCAGAAGTCATTCAGCAAATTATATTATACACTTTCCAAGCATTGAGAGAATTGAGGAGTATGCTATGAAACTCACTTGTGAAAAGATCACTAGTAAGATAATCTGAGGGAGTCCAATCTCCACACATTTTGCTACCTGGAAATGCAGAAAATCAGGGAATAGTTCACGTTTAGATAAGCAATGAGTGACACTAAATTTTGGAACACTTGATTTCATTTCCTAAAACAACCCTTCAATGGTTACCAGAGGAAAACCAAGTTCATAAAGCCCAAATCCAGTCAGAGCTACCAAAGGGACTGTAGAAAGTGGACTCAAGAACCTGGATTTTGAACATGAAAGGAAACTGATTTAGTAACTTCTTCACTGAAAAAATATATGAAAATTATTTCATTAACATATGAAGATAGACAAGTCACCTTGTAACGTTTCTCCAAAGGCCACTAAAGCCGATAACAATCTGAAGAGTGGAAGCTACAATCATAGCCCCCTGAATTCCTCTCATAATCCTCTTGAATTTCTACACACAACACCAATTACCGAATCAAATTAGAAAATAAAACTCTTTTTACGAAGGCTAAAAACAACTCGAGGGCTTATTGATCACCTCGGCAGGTTCCAAAATGTCACTATATCGACCAGCCAGGACAATTGACAAAGTCGCGGGGACGTATGTATAAGAACCTCCGATCACAGCAGGCAGTCGAGTCCCGAGTAACGTCTGAGACAGCGTATTCAAACCAGCAACAAATTGTAGTGTCTGAATCATTATAGCCTTCTCTTCCTAACCAATGAACCATTTTTCTTCCAGTCAGAATCAAGAAACCATCTTAGTTATTGAGAACTAATCAAAATTGAGCCTTTTTTCGGTCAATAAAGTGTTCACCTTTCCTCCTCCCATTTGAGGAGCAAGAAAGGAGGGTATGAGAACTGTAGTACCAAGCATCACAATGTAGTGCTGGAAACCAAGCAGTATTGCCTCAGCTGCATTAATCATCAATGCAATATTGAAACAAGAATTTAGCAAACATGACACATTGGCCGATTAAAGATTTTGATCAAGTGCGCGACCTTTAAAACTTCGGGAGCAAAAATTGCAAGCTAAAGTTTAAGGTTTACTGATTTGACACCAGTTAAAAATTGTGTTGCTTTACATAAGCTCGAGCTTTAAGAGAAGCAACTTTAATATGTTATCAGATTGGGAAGGCAACATGTTAAAGAAACTAGAGCAGAATCCTTGCATATTTTGTTAACATGAGTGCCCTTTTGAACTCATTAACCACACATCAAAACACATAAAAAACAAAAATATATTTCATAAAGAAAACCACATAAATTTGAAGCTTTTTCGCCCCTACAAAAATAATTGCATGGCAGTAAAAGGAAAAAAAAAAGAAAGAGAAAAAAGACTAACGCCATGGAGGTGGGCTTGTAATGCAGTAAGAAACACCAGGGAGCTGATCTTTGACTGGATGTGGTACCAATTCATCTTGTTTTGGTGGTGGTGCAGCTGCTCCACCTCCTGCCATTATTTACTTTACCTTTTTTTTTAACTCACTGTAAAAAGAAAATAAATGAATAAACTTCAAAATCGTACAAATTCTCACAGATGGCAGATTTACACACAAACAAAACAATAACTAAAAATCTCCAAAATATAGAATTCCCACCAAGAAGTTCCACTCTGCTATGATCTGCAGTGGTCTTCACTCTTCAGTTACAAAAATCTCATGAAATGCAAGGCTATTGTAGTTAATGATAAAAACATTTTCCAAGGTCGCTTATTGTGTAGCAGAACAAAATGCCATAACACCATTTCAAGAAAAACATAAAGCAAATGTGAATTATGGACTTAAAACGCAAAGTAGGGTGAATAAAGAGAAAAAGCAACAGCAAGTGAACCAAAAGTGAGAATAAATCAAAATGAACCATTCCTAGGGAATATAATTAATTTCTCTCACACATACTATGCATTTAAAGAAAACATTACAGGTTTCTTTTCTTTCTTTAGAGGTGTTATTAACTAGGCATTTGCAGAATCAAGCACTTTCCTTTGTTCTTCTCTCAAGTAAAAGATAAAGTTAATTGGCATCTGCCACCTTTATTTTCTCACAATTTGTTGGACATTATTAGTCCATTTAACCACAAACAGAATAAAATATGCATTTTTATAAGTTTTGTATAAATTATGCTGAGCTAATTTAATTTGAAATACATAGCATGTCACTTACACCACAAATGCTTATTATTTTCTTCAAATGGAAAAAAATTTGAAATACCAATATACATAATATGTATACCCTGGAGTAGCATGCTGCATGCATTTGTTCTCCAATTATGATCTTCAATGCATCCCATGTTTACGTGTTTACGTGCATGTGAGTTATTTTTTTCCTTTTTACTGCAAAATTTTCCAGCTAAACACTATGTTATATATTTTGCTGTCATTTTCTGTTTTTATTGTTCAACGTGAAAATGAGAAATTGTTGTATGTATCGGGTGCAGGTCCCGTGCATGCATCCACACATATAAATCTAGATATATGAATGTATATATATGTATGTGTAGATGCATATGTTAGAAATTCTAACATGAATACTTAATAGATTTTCAATGTACCTAAACATATGGCACACAAAATCGAATATGCGAAAATATAAATGTTCAGGATCGGGTTACCTCCAGCCATTGATTTGCTTTTGATCCAGGAACCTGAAAAGCTGTAGTTGTAAGGGTACTTCTAAACCTTTATCAATCTCCTTTAGATGGTGTGTTGAGGACTTAATAGATTGATTAGCTTAGGGACCCAAACATCTAGTATATATAAGCTCAATACCATCAATGAGCATATGAAGATGAATGTGAAATATTATGGGCCACTTAAATGAACAAACACTTAAATGAGCACTTTAATTAACACTTAAATGAACACTAAATGGAAGTGTTACAAAAATAAATGTTAACATTCTCCCACTTGGTCCATATATTTCATCATTCGCCACAGTAAGAACCAAAATACATGGATCATGGCGATAGGTTCTCTGAATACGAGTATTATCTTCCATGTATCACAATGCATCATGTTCCTCAAATACTAACTTATTTACTTAATGAATAAACCATATGTTTATTCAAGGTCCAAACATCAATGATATTTCTCAAAATAAATGTGTACACAAGTCCAAATATGAGACAATATCACAAACAGAGTTTCACAAACATTCGTTCTTACAACGAAATCACATAAATGAACCAAGTCGCATTCTTTCACATGATCCTTAAATTTTAATAGTGGCATGCCTTTTGACAAGGATCAACAATCATTAATTCAGTACTAACGTGTTAAACCACTGTTCCATCTTTAACACGTTCTCTTATGGCCAGATACTTGATGTCGATAAACTAGCTTCGACTACCACTTATATTGTTCTTAGCCATAAAGACTGCAGCTGAATTGTCACAATATATTCTCAATGGCCTAGAAATCGAATCTACGACTCTAAGTACAGAAATGAAACTCTTCATCCATACACCATGCATGATAGCCTCAAAACAAATACGAACATAGCCTCCATAGTGGAAATACATTAGTAGTTTGTTTACATATATAAGCATGTAATCTTTGGTCCCCATAAAGTACTTCATTACTTTCTTTGCAGCTTTCCAGTGGTATTTACTAGGATTACTCTGATATATTCCCAAACATTCCCACAACAAATGCAATATCAGGTCTAATACAGACTTGAGCATACATTAGGCTTCCAACACAAGAAGCATATGGAATGTTTTTCATTTGTTCCTTTTAAACTCATTTCTTGGACATTGATTCAAATTGAATCTATCACTTTTCACAATGGGTGCTACACTTGGTGAACAATCACTCATCCGAAACCTCTCCAGCACTTTGTTTATATAGGTTTCTTGCGATAAACCCAAAAATGTATTTGGATCTATCCCTATGGATTTTAATACCAATGACATAAGATGCCTCACCCATATCCTTCATATCAAAGTTATTAGAGAGAAATTGTTTCACCTCATATAGAAACCCCTTATCATTGGTTGCAAGTAATATATCATCTACATACAACACCAATAAACAAATTTTACTCCCACTAACCTTATGGTATATACATTGATCCATTACGTTCTCAACAAAACCAAATGAAGAGATAACGTGATGAAATTTTAAATACCATTGATGGGAGGTTTGTTTCAATCTGTACGTAGATTTCTTAAACTTACACACCAAATGCTCACCATTACTAGAGGAGAATCCTTTAGATTGTTTCATATAAACCTCTCCCTCAATGTCATCATTGAGGAATGCCGTTTTCACATCTATTTGATGTAATCCATATCAAAATGGATTACTAATGCCATAACTACACAGAGAAAATCTTTCTTAGATACATGAGAACATGTCTCTGTATAATCAATTCCTTCCTTTTGACTGGATCCTTTTGCAACGAGTCTAGTCTTATATTGTTCATTGTTACCTAGTGAGTCTTTCTTTGTTTTCAAGACCCATCTTATCAAATGGCTTTTACACCATCAGGTAACTGAACCAACTCCTAGACTCCGTTATGTGCCATTTAATCCATCTCATCATTCATGGCATCAAACCATAATTTGGATTCCTTACTTTCCATCGCTTGTGAAAACGTCTCAGGATCATTCTAGTTATCACTTTTGAGCTCAGGAACTGTACATATCATATCAGATAAATTAACAGGTTGAATAGCCGCAATAAAAATCCAAAATACATGGTTACCACAAATTCTGAAGCAAATAACCAAATGACATGCTTTACCAATGTAACCAATGCAATAACAAATGAATCCATGACATAGAAATTACCTGTGGGCTAAATTTCTAATTCAAATAAATTCATGTAACTTTATGATAAAACTATCGAATTATCCGACATTCTTAATACCTGTGGGCAAATTAAGAAAATAATTCAATATCTCATCCTAATTAAACATATTTAATATAATAAAATTTACTGTGGGATAAATTCCATTATATCAAATATAATTAATTACAAGTAATGTCTATTTAGCTTTATGTGATGTTTGAGAATTTAATGCATAATTTAATTAATTAAGGCTACTGTGGCGACACTTTAATCAATCATATAATGCATATCACATAGACATTTAATCTGAATGCATAAAACCATGTCATAGTTGAATTAATGTAATGTCTATTATACTTTAAGTGATCCACAAAATTAATGTATAATTCAATCAATTAACGCTGATGTGGCTATACTTTAATTAATTAAACTATACGAATCACTTAGACATTTATTCTGAATGCATAAAAATATTTTAAGCTATATCTTAATTCATATAAATATTGTCTATTGTACTTTATGTAATTCACATGATTAATGAATAATTTAATCAATTAAAGCTGTTGTGGCTATACTTTAATCAATTAAACTATACGAATTACTTAGACATCTTAATGATTCATGCATAAAAATATTTTATGCTTTACGTAAACTATGGTGCATTTATCCATAATAAAACAATCAAAATTACACATAAAGATTGCATAAAATAAAATTTTTTATTTTTTTTTAAAATAATGCAGAATTTCGAATTTCAGAATGAAACAGAACCAAACATGCCTTAAAATTAAACATGCCAAATCAGAAAAATCAGCACCAAACAAGACCTTAAATTGAACCAACCCTAATTCCCAAAATCACCAAATCCCTAACCCTAACCCTAATGAAATTAGTGCCGCCGCCGCCATCTTTCCGGCAAAATCGCGGTCGACCAACGTCGACCATTGCCATGAGAGCACCTCCGAACGATCGCCTCCCAAAATCCGTAGCGGACTGCCGCGAATCGGCCTCCAAATTTTTGGGATTTAATTTCTCACGCAGGGCGCGATTACTGGGCCAAAATCCGTTCGATCGACGGCCTTATGCTATCGAATACCAACGCCCAGATCCTTGGATTCACTTAATTGACGATTACATGCAGAGCCGCAAACAAAATGGTCGGAAATAAATCGATCAAAAGAGACAGATCGCGCGCACTAAAAACGCTATCCATTCCCGGCCGATTTTCCGATATACGATTCCGTCCAGCGGCGTCCGATGGCCTTCCTTTCATGGTGGTTTGACCGGTACCATTTATCGTTGGAAATGGGTTCCAATCAGCGGCCAATTTCATAATTTCAAAAGCCGGGGTTTCAACAAAATTGAAATTGGGAATTTTTTTTTTTTTTTAAAGTTCATGATAATTTCCATATCTGATTTGAGGTTTTATTTCGAAAATTGTGCAAATATTCATGATAGAAATTAAATTTGTATCATGACAATTTTTCAGAATTTTTGGCCTAGATCAAAAATCTCAAATTTATCAAAGCAAAGGCAAAAACCGTTCTGATATCAACTGTTAGAAATTCTAACATGAATACTTAATAGATTTTCAATGTACCTAAACATATGGCACACAAAATCGAATATGCGGAAATATAAATGTTCAGGATCGGGTTACCTACAGCCATTGATTTGCTTTTGATCCAGGAACCTGAAAAGGTGTAGTTGTAAGGGTACTTCTAAACCTTTATCAATCTCCTTTAGATGGTGTGTTGAGGACTTAATAGATTGATTAGCTTAGGGATCCAAACATCTAGTATATATAAGCTCAATAACATCAATGAGCATATGAAGATGAATGTGAAATATTATGGACCACTTAAATGAACAAACACTTAAATGAGCACTTTAATTAACACTTAAATGAATAAACACTTAAATGAACACTAAATGGAAGTGTTACAAAAATAAATATTAACAGCATACACCAAGACCTACACCCGATGCGTGTCAGGATTTTCCCGTAAAACTATATTTTAAAAAAAAGATTGTGAAAACGGAATAATTTGTTAGACCGTAAATCAAATTCATATCCTAATGCCAGGAATTAGGTTCTCAGGCCACTTGATTAGTAGTTCTGAAGACTGTCCAATTAAGGACACTTGCCATAAGATGATTGGCTTCAATGCTGTACAATCAGGAAGTCCCTTTTTAAATGGACTAGGTTCATCCTAGAATATAAAGATGTGTGTTTCGTGTGACCCATTTTTCAAACGAGCCGTGTTATTTTTTAAGCTGGGCTCAGCACGGTTTACATTGATTTTTTATATTTTTTATTGTTTAATTTTTTTTAAAAAAAATGTACGGGTCTACTCTCGGCACAGCCTGCGGGTCAAAACCTACGGTTATGCCTTGTTTGAATCGTGCCAAGCACTGTTTTTTAAGATAATAAAGCGGACCGTGTCGGTCCACGGGCGGCTCGGTGACCACCCATCCCAATCTTGACCCCACCATCCCCAGTTGAAACCCCACTAATTGCTCTCAACATCTCTTCGCAAATCAACGAGAAGCTCACTCCTTCGACTTTTTCTCAATGGCATGCACAATTTGAGTCTCCCTCATTGGCTATAATCTTCTAGATTATTTAACCGGTGATCATCAGTGTCCTGTGCCTAATGACAATCCTGCATCTTCTCTTCAAAAACTGCATTGGTTTCGACAGGATAAACTCATCCTCAGTGCAATATTAGCCTCCACAACTTCATCAATTACTCCTTTCATCTCGGTTGCTAAAACTTCCAAGGAAGCATGGCAAACATTAACACTAGCAAGTCTCGCACCAGAGCAATGCATCTTAAAGAAGAACTCACCTGATAAAATGAGAAAATAAAACAATTCAGGAGTATCTTCATACAATCAAGTCTCTTGCCGATGAAATTGCCTTGGTTGATCATCCCATTTTCGATGACGACCTTACCCTTTACATTATCAACGGTCTCAGATCTGACTATCGTGAAATTGCTGCACCGATTACCGATTCGAGCCAGTGAAAAGCCCCTAACGTTTGAATACTCTGCGATATGCTCGTGGGTCATGAGACATATATCCGTCATCTTGATTCAACCACACAGCAGCTTGTGGCAACATCGAACTATTCACATCGCTCTGTTGGAAATCGTCCAGGTGCAAACACCTTGACAACAATTCTTATCGAGGATTTCCCAAAAACCAAGGTAGCAGGAATCAAAATTGGTCAACAGACAACAAGAAGCAACCCAATTACGGAGGAAAACATCCAAGCCAGCGCAGATACCAGCCAAAGTGTCAGCTATGTGACCAAATCTGTCATGTTGCAAAACAATGTTCCAAACTCAATTTTTTGGAGCCCATTGCCAACTGTGTTTCAACTAGTAACCAAAACAGAGGAAATGGTTAATTGATTCAGCTGCATATCACAATATTACTGGTGATTTGACAAATTTATCAGTTCACACAGACTATGATGGCACATATCAAGTTGTCATCGGTGATGGTTCAGGTTTGCATGTCTCACATATTGGTTCATTGGTATTTTCCTCCCCAACACGCACCTTTAAATTAGATGACACTCTTGGTGTTCCAAGCATTCATAAAAATTTGGTTTTCGTCCATCAGTTCACCTCCCAATATAATGTTTTTATTGAATTTCACCCCTCTTACTTTCTTGTCAAGGATCAGATCACGGGGGCGATACTTCTCAAAGGCGCATGTGAAAACGGCGTGTACACAATCCCTGACTCATTCGTGGATTCCAAAATGGTTGCAAATGTGCATGAGAGGACGTTAATTGATGGGTGGCACAAACGTCTTGTGCATCCTTCTTCAATTATTTTCAATCACCTTTTTCTCTTCCAATAAAAAAAGAACATCATATGTCAAATCTTTGTACTTCATGTTGTATCAATAAAGCGCACCAACAACCTTTCTGCTCAACTAGCCTTCAAAGTCACGCTCCTCTTGATCTTATTTATACCGATGTTTGGGGTCCTACACATATTCTTTGTCTTGATGGTTCATGCTACTACTTAATCTTGGTTGACCATTTCACTAACTATATGTGGATCTACTGTATGCCGAACAAATCCAGTGTTAGTCGCATATTTCCCCAATTCAAGAATTTAGTGGAAACTCGTTTTCAAACAAAAATAAAAGTGTTTACTCTGACAATGGTGGGGAGTTTGTTGCCCTTAAAAGTTATTTTTCAACTCATGGGATTAGCCATTACACCACAGCACCTCATATGCCAGCCCCTGCCCCCCCCCCCCCAACAAAATGGCGTTGCCGAACATCGTCATTGCCATGTTGTGGAAACGAGGCTCACACTTTTAAAGGATTCTTCCCTACCACTATCTTTTTGGCCACACACTTTTCAAACCGTTGTTTATCTAATAAATCGTCAACCCACCCCACTTTTATAAATAAATCACCTTTTGAATTCTTATTTAACCAAGCACCAAACTATCTTAAGTTGCGCAAATTTTGTTGCTTGTGTTTTCCCTTCACCCGCCCTATAATACTCACAAACTACAGCCCAAAGCAGCCCCATGTGTTTTTCTAGGCTACTCTCAAACACAATGTGCATATAAATGTTTGGACTTGGCCAACAATCGCTTATACATATCACGCCATGTTATCTTTCATGAATATCAAACTCCATTTGATACTTCTTCTACAGAACACCTCGGACAATCCTCTCAAACGCAAGTGTCATTCATTTCTGACTCTCATTTGACGCAACCACCACCAGTCAGTATGGATGATCATCCTGTTTTCACATCGCCTCCAGGTATTTCCCCTAATCCTTCATTTCCTGATTTAACTAACACTGCATCTATCACACATACAGCACCTCAGATACCACCCTTAAGAACCAACTCCTTTCCTAATGCCATAGAAAACTAACCCACGTCTGAACCACAACACATGCACTCCATGACAACCCGTTCAATGCACAACATATTCAAGCCCAAACAACTGCACATTTTTACGAAGCACTCTATCCCACCCGCCATTGAACCAACCTGTGTAACTAAAGAAATACGTGATCCTAACTGGCGAAATGCCATGTCTGACGAGCTCACAGCTCTCATGAAACACAACACATGCGAATTAGTTTCCCCACCTACAAATTGTCATCCAGTGGATTGCAAATGGGTTTCCAGGGTCAAAAGAAAACCCGATGTATCTATTGATCGCTTCAAAGCGAGATTGGTTGCCAAAGGATTGAATCAGTCGTTAAACCAGCAACCATTCAAATAGTTTTGACAATTGTTGTGATGAACGGGTGGTCCTTGAAACAATTAGACGTCAACAACACGTTCCTACATGGGAAATTGCATGAAACCGTGTACATGACCCAACCCCCAGGCTTCAAAGATTTGTCACATCCTAACCGTGTTTGCATGTTACAAAGGAGCATCTACGGTCTAAAACAAGCTCCACCGGAGTGGTACTCGACCTTAAAGCAAATAATTTTGGCTCTTGGCTTTGCTAGTTCAAAAGCAGATAGCTTCTTGTTTATTTATAAATCTGCCAATGTTTTCTGCTTCCTACTGGTTTATGTTGATGATTTAGTTACCACAGGTGGTGACACAAGGCTTGTTGATTCAACTATTGAGAAACTTGGAGCTTCTTTTTTCTCTCAAGGACATGGGACAACTTCATTCTTTCTAGGAGTAGAAGTCATTCCGACCACTGTTGGTCTCTTTTTATCTCAGCACAAATACATCCATGATCTACTCTCCAAGACAAACATGCTTGGTTCCAAAGAGGTGTTCACTCCACTATCCCAAACCACGGTTCTTAAACTCATTGATGGTACTTCAAGGTCAGATGGCACTGAGTTTCGGCGTGTCATTGGAGCACTTCAATACCTCTCTCTCAAACGCCCAAACATATCTTTTGCAGTCAATAAACCCACTACTACAATTTGGACGGCTGCGAAAAGGCTTCTTCGCTATTTGAAACAAACAATTTATCATGGTCTTCATATACGCAAAAGCTCAGATACCACCCTAAATGCCTATACAGATGCTGATTAGGCTGGTAATTTAGATGATAGAAGCTCCACCTCGGCCTACATATGCTTCCTTGGTGACATCCAATTTCATGGAATTCAAAAAAAAAAAAAACAACGAGCTATTGCCCGATCATCTTCTGAATCCAAGTATCGGGCACTTGCAAATGTTGCATCTGAAACCATTTGGTTATTATCACTATTTAAGGAACTCGGATTACCCATTCCTTCTCCACCAAAACTGCTCTGTGTCAACTTGGGTTCAACACATCTTAGCTTCAATCTTCAACACTCAGGATGAAGCACATCCAAATCAATCTACATTTTGTTCGCGATATGGTTCAAAAAGGAGTGCTAAGAGTTCATCATGTAAACACCCATGATCAGCTTGCTGACCTTCTCACCAAGCCTTTGTCCAGACAGCACATGGAATACCTTCGAGACAAGATTGGACTTGCGGATGGCAGCCCTATCTTGCGGGGCGTATTAAGGAAGTTACCTTCAGTAAAGCAACAGATAATATCAAAGATGACTAGCCACACAGTTAGCCGATGATCAAACCCTATAACAGCTCCAATCAAGTCCTATAACAGCTCCAATATTACAGCTGTATACATAGCTACTTTCCTCGAATAGTTATGTAGTTTCTTTGTATATATTTAGCACATTACTTCCTTGTAATAAGTGTGCTTAAATTTGTCAATACAATTGTATCAAATATACATCCTTATTCAAACTTCAATAAAGGAAACCTCGTGATCACATGCAAAAGTTATGGCAACAATCTGGAGCAAAGTTATGGGATCTTGGCAACAATCTGGAGCAGGAGTTATGGGGTCATTTCCTTATAGATACAGTGTAAAGTTTGGAAACCTCCTCTATATATATTGTACAATTCGATGAGATTAAATAAGAATGAATTAAAACTTCTTTTGAATTTTCATATGGTATCAGAGCCGCATACTCGCAAGCTGTAATAAAAATTCAAATGTATACATCAGTCAAAACCAAAGAGCCAGAATTAAGCATCCAAGCTTTTTCACCAATGCTCTAGTCTCGTCCCAGCTAAACTAACCTCTGCCAATTATCTATTATGGCGTTCTCAAATCATTCATTTGGTTCGCAGCTTAGGAATACTTCATCACCTTCACTCTGATGAAAAACCATCCACTGAACTTGAAGATGACAAAGGGAATAAGGAGGTAAATCCAGAATACTCTCCATGGATTGTCAATGATGGTCTTCTTCTCTCTTGGCTTCTTAATGAAAGAAGATACTCTCGGGCTAAATCTTGATACTGAAATGGCTTATGAGTTGTGGTCTTCCCTTGGAGAACATTTGCTGCCAGTAACTATTGAAAAGGATGGGCATTTAAAAAATCAATTGATGACACTAAGAAAGGATCACGATCTCTAGATGAGTACTGAAAAGAATTCAAGGCTATATCTGACATGCTTGCTGCCATTAAAAGCCTATTGCTGATCTGGACAAAGTGTTCCAGTTTGCCAGAGCACTGGGGCCAAAGTATGAGAACTTTCGTTTGGCAATGCTTTCCAAACCACCATATCCATCTTTCAGTCAATTTGTGCTTTCACTCCAAGGACATGAGCAGGCCCTGAATACTCAAAAAGATGAAGAAAAAGTTTTTCTTGAACATGCTCAAGTTTATTATAGCCAACGTGGACGAGGAAGACCTGAAAGGCATGGTAGAGGCCAATCAACTCCAGAGGAAGGGACTTCACTCCAGCTGCTCTATATAATCCACAAAATGGTCGCAACAACAATCAAAGACAAGTGGGGCACTTCAACAATACTCAAATCAAGGACAAAATCCAACATGGGCAACCAACACAGCCACCAAATAATTCAAACAACGAAAAAGAACCATGCCAAATTTGTGGTAGATCTAACCATATTACTATTGATTGTTGGCATAGATTTGACTATTCTTATCAATCTGATGACTTCCCACAAGCTCTTGCGGCCATGGTTATTAAAGGTGTAAATGATGACACCTTCTATGTCGACTCAGGTGAAACATCTCACATGACTAATGATCCAGGTAAACTCTCACATTTAAGGCCATATAAAGGAAGTGATGTTATTTATGTTGGAAATGGAGAAAGTTTGCTTATAACTCGTACATGGGACATATGTATTAATTCCAAAGTGGGATGTTTGAATCTTAAAAATGTTCTATTTGTTCCAGAATTGAAAAAGAATATGTTGTCTGTTGGTAAGCTTACATCAGATAATATGTGCACTCTTGATTCATTGCATCTGATTTTGTTGTTAAGGATCGACTCAAAAGGACAATAGCGAGAGGGCATAAGAAGGGACAGCTCTATGCTTTGGAAGAAAATTCTCAAGTGGCTTTAAGTGCAATAAGGAATGGAAGCTCTTCTCCAAATATATGGCATCAACGTCTTGGACATACTAGTTCTAAGATTTTATCTATCTTAAAAAAGAGAAGAAAATTATTGATATAACTCATTGGATAACTAAATCTACAGTTTGTGTTAGTGTCAAATGGGAAAGAGCTGTAAATTACCATTCAAAAAATTGAATAAAATTTCAAACTATCCTCTTGAGAAGATTCATTGTGACTTATGGGGTGTAATGGCCCAATTTTAAAGGAATATATTGACTCAAGTATTGTGTAAGTTATAAATAATAATAATAATAATAAATAATAATAATAATAATAATTAATAGTAATTAGTACGATAATTAGTGGAATAAACAAGGTGAGAGCCAAACACATTCTTTCAATTTCATTTCAGTTTCGTCGTTTCACCTTCGCTTCTTCGCCTTTCTTCTTCACTTCGCCTTCTTCATCTCACTCGTTTCACCTTCACCGAAAACCGATCGATCTTCTCGTCCCTCACCTACTCACCGATTAGCTATTTATTCCCTACCAACAGAAACCCAAATCCATTTTTCCGTCTGTTTCAACTCAGAGAAGAAAATTTCCAGATTTCGTTGATTTCGATTTTTAGCTTCGGGAGTCATTCCAAATCCGAGTAGTAGCAAGCAACAGAGAGGAAAATGGAATTGGAGCCAAAATCGTAAAAGATTGGTATGGAAATTCGATATATATTTGAAGTTTGAATTTCGATTTTTAATTTTCTGTTTTTGATTTTTGGTTTTGGTTAGGTTAATTGAAGTGTGTTGGTTTAATTTTTGGTCAAGAACATCAATTTTGAGTATGGAGTTTGAAGAGTTCATATGGTTTGAGTTCGAAGATTTTTCTGAAAATTTGAAGACTTTGTTCGAAGTTTTCTGGAAGTGATAGCATTTCGAAAATATTTCTAAAATTTGAGGATGGAATTAAGTATGGAATTCGAAAATATGTTACTGGAAATTGTTATTGGATTTTGGAAGAATTGAAATGGCATTTTTTTTTGGTTCGAAAAATATTCTGGGAATTTGTTTTCGAAGATGTTATGTATTTTAGTTCGAAAATGGTGATGGATTTCAAAGAGTTAGGATGTAATTTGAGGATTTGATATGGTAATTTCGAAGATGGAATTCTGTTTTGTTAGAAGATGATGAGATTTTTCGAAAACAAATTGGTGTTCATTCCTTAAGCATGTTGAATAACATAAGTTAGAATTATGTTAGGTTATTATAGAACCAAGTTAAATGAATATGGTTTTGATAATGTTGAAATGGATAATAGGAAATCCTTGATATCTTGGAGATTTTGGGAAGGTTTGTAGATTGATCGTTGATAGGAAGCTTTGAGGTACGTAAAGGAGGTTGCATTTTCACAAATTACTTTGAGTATTTTACGTTATTTATTTTTGTAATGTTTTGAATAGTAAGCATGCAAGAATTGTTTTTGAAATATGATTTTTGATAAGAAATGTATTTTGTTGAAAAATAGAATTTTGAGTAACATTTTATTGTGTGTGAAAAACTATTTTGAATGGCCATGTTTGTCTGGATTCGGTGAATACGATTTGAGGTTTGTGAACTGTGGACATTTTCGTTTCGTTGTGTCTCGCATTGCGACGAGAATAAAAACACGCATACTTTTGGCTCGTTGGCGACGAGAATAAAGAAACGCATTTCGTTTTGCCCGAAGACAGAGGGGGTATAATATATGTCGATACCCTTCCAGCGGGTATATTCTGGAATGATATCATTGTGTCACATCCGTATTTGAGTATGCATTTGTTTCCTTACAGCATGGCTATGGCTAATGGTTAATTCTATATGGCTAAGACATTATATGATTATGATATGTTATTCGTTTCTGTTACGTTTCGTTGGTTATCTGTGCAGTTATTTCCGTTGTGATTCCGTTTTGTGAAATTTTGATTCCGTTAACTGCTCGGATTAAACCATATATGTGTGAAAGTTATTTTGATATGAAATCGTATTATTTTTCGTCACATTATGAAAAATGATGTTTTGACATTTTATTAAATGTTTATTATGCTTACTATAAAAATGCTGCAACTTACCTTTACGTGTAATGTGACATATTACAGATGTAGTTGAAGATTTAGATGATGCGGAGAATATTTAGATATGCAATGGGAGTTTAGTTATGATTATGTTGAGAAGTTTATATTTTGAAGACATGAGTACTTTATTATGATTTTAGTTGTTTTTGGATATTGAGACTTCAGTTGGGTTTAGTTATTTTGATTTTATGATTTTGTTATTGATGTTGTAGTGATCTGGTAGATCACAGGGCACAATTTTTAAGTGGAGACTCTGCCCAAATTTTTCTAAAATAAAAGTCACGGGTAAAAGAAAAAATTTATTAAGTCAAACATCCGATAAGAATTAAAACGTTTCCGCTAAACAAAAGTTCAAAGTGATAATTAAGTTTGAATTGAGTGAAGCCTTGTGTTCAAGCAATTGAGCACGGCGGGCGACCCGTCTGGGCGGGCTGTCACAGTTGGTATCAGAGCCTTAGTTTATAAGTTTGGGATTAGACTTTTGGACTTAAGAATGAAGTTATTTAGGTTTGACTATCTATCTTCTTTGTTTACGACTCTTACGATAAATTTCACTTTCGTTTTAAGATTTCAAATGGCTAGAGGAAGGACCAGTAGCAATCGGAGTGGTAGCCAAGAGCAGGGCTCGAATCACGACTCAGGAGATGGTCAAGATAGGAATGTGAATCAAGATCAAGGTGGAATCCCAAATATAAATGTGGGAATAATGAATGAGGTGGACATCACGAACATATGTCGCATCATAACTGGAGTGTTGCAAGTTGCAACAAAATGTTGTTTCGGCACCACTACAGCCGGAACCACCGAGAAGGACAGAATTTGAGAGATTCCGGGCACTTCGACCACCGTACTTTGGAAACGAGACTGATCCAATGAAAGCTGAGGAATGGCTGACTAAGATTGAAGAATTATTGAAGGCTATAAACATTGCTGATGGAGAAGAGTTGCAGTGGTGACTCCATTTCTGGAAGGAAATGCAAAACACTGGTGGAATTCAGTGGAAGTAAGTACGGAACGAAACTCCATTACCTGGACGAGTTTTAGAGAGAAATTTCTGCAACAGTATTTCCCTGACGCTGTCCGAATGGCTAAAGAAGATGCATTTTTTAGGCTGAGGCAAACCGAGAATATGACTGTGCTGGAATATCTGAGGAAGTTCCAAGTGCTGGGCAGATTCTGTCCTCTATATCTGCAATCGGAGAATAGCAAGATTACACGGTTCAGACAAGGCCATCGCACTGGCATCAGGCTCAAAGTAGCACCTCTCATGGATACCAAATTTGATATACTCATGGAGAGGGCATTGTTCGTGGAATCTGAACTGAGGAATCTAGAGACTCCTCAAAATCGAAAGAGAAAGCCTGAATTCAGAAACAGAGATCAGAGACCGCCAGCTCGCAGACAGATGATAGTTGAAACTAAGAAGAATGAAGTTTGTCCCAAGTGCAATCGGAGTCATACAGGGGAATATTATTGGAACACTGGAGGTTGCTTTAAATGTGGATCTAAAGATCATCGGATTAGAGATTGTCCCAGTCTGAAACAAACCTCAGGAACAAATCAACCACGTGGACAACAATAGTGCAATCCAACTAGATTGTATGTTGTCCGTGCTGAAGAGGATCATGAGTTGATCGGAGGTAAATTTAAATTCTTGAATCAAGATGTTTACGTGTTATTTGATTCTGGCGCCTCAAATTCCTTTATCTCTGAATCTTGTGTGGAGAAACTTGATTTGCACTTCAGGCCACTGTTATATTTAATGCAAGTATTGAGTCCATTAGGAAAGACAGTCACAATTAAATATGTATATGCAATGATGTAACACTGATTGTGGAAAGCGAAGAATTCAAAGCCAACCTCCTCATCATCAACATGAAAGAATTTGACATAATTCTTGGAATGGATTGGTTGAGTAGTGCAAAGGCTTGCATTGACTGTTATCGAAATATCATAATCCTACAAACGAATTCGGGTAAAGAGATCTGTTATGAAGGCGTGAGCTTGCATGAACGATTTTGTGGCAATGTCTCTGAAGTGGAAGCAAAAATAAATAAGATTTGCACGGTGAAAGAATTCTCAGATGTTTTCCCAGAGGATTTGCCAGGACTGCCACCAATTCGAAGCACGGAATTTTCTATTGATATTATTCCGGGATCAGAACCGATATCCAAAGCACCTTACAGGATGGCACCAGCAGAGCTAAAAGAATTAAAAGGCAATTGAAGGAACTACAAGATAAAGGTTTCATAAGGCCTAGTGTGTCACCTTTGGGAGCACCGGTACTGTTTGTAAGAAAAAGGACGGTAGCATGAGAATGTGCATTGACTACAGGGAGTTGAATCGAATCACTGTGAAGAATAAATATCCGCTACCAAGGATTGACGATTTGTTCGATCAATTACAAGGTGCACAAATATTCTCGAAGATTGATTTGAGATCTGGGTATCATCAACTCGGAATTAAAGAGCAAGATATTCATAAAACTGCATTTCGAACCAGATACGGACATTATGAATTCCTAGTGATGCCTTTCGGACTTACGAATGCACCTGCATCATTTATGGCATTAATGAATCACGTATTCCGAGAATGGCTCGACAAATTCATCATAGTATTCATTGATGATATATTGATCTATTCCAAATCAAAGGAAGAACATGAAGAACATTTGAAGATGACATTGGAGAGACTATGACAACAACAATTATTTGCAAAGTTTGAGAAATGTGACTTCTGGTTGGATTCTGTATCATTTCTTGGACACATCATTGATACTCAAGGAATCCGAGTAGACTCAGCAAAGATTCAAGCCATTACCAATTGGAAAGTTCCGACATCAGTAACATAAATTCGAAGTTTTCTGGGACTGGCTGGATATTACCGAAAATTTGTGGAAGGATTTTCTCGAGTTGCATTACCCCTTACAAAGTTAACTAGAAAGGGAGTAAAGTTTGAATGGGATTCTAAGTGTCAGGCAAGTTTTGAGAAGTTGAAAGATTTACTTGTGTCGGCACCTATTCTTACATTGCTTGATGGACATGAAGGATTTTGTATCTACAGCGATGCATCAAAGGAGGGGTTAGGCTGTGTGCTTATGCAAAATGGAAAAGTGATTGCATATGCTTCACGACAGTTGAAAGAACACGAAATAAGGTACCCCACTCATGACCTGGAACTGGCAGCAGTGGTTTGCACTGAAATTATGGCGACACTACTTATATGGAACCACATGTGATATCTACACTGATCACAAGAGTTTAAAGTATATTTTTACTCAAAAGGAGTTGAATACGAGACAAAGAAGATGGTTAGAGCTGATCAAGGGCTATGATGTGAAATTGCACTATCATCCTGGAAAGAGTAACGCGGTAGGTGATGCACTAAGCAGGAAGAGTTATGGATCAATGCTATTGACTACGCAACAGAAACTCATTGATGAGATGTTCAAGTTAAATCTGAATGTCGAATCAAGAGACGACCAGAATGGGACGACGATATTGTGTAATCTCATGGTACAACCTGGTCTTATTCTCAGGATTAAAGAAGCACAATCAAAGGATCATATGTGGCAGACTTTATCACAAAAGGCTCAATCAAACCAAGAAAATTTTAGAATGCATGAAGATGGGACATTGAGATTCAATGATAGACTATTCGTTCCAGCTGTATCAACACTCAGGGGCGAAGTCTTACAAGATTCACATCAGACAATATTGGCCATGCATCCAGGACATAATAAAATGTATCAAGATATGAAACAATTATTTTGGTGGCCAGGAATGAAGCAAGATGTCGTAAAGTTTGTGTCTAAGTGTTTAGTGTGTCAACAAGTGAAAGTTGGAAGACAAAAGCCAGCAGGGACACTGAGAAACTTGGACATACCAAACTGGAAATGGGAGCATATTACTATGGACATTGTGACCGGATTACCCAAGACTACGACACAAAAAGATTCAGTTTGGGTTATTGTTGATCGACTTACTAAGTGTGCTCACTTTATACCGATGAAGAAGACTACATCAATGAACGATTTAGCACGGCTTTACATTGATCAAGTGGTGTGTTTGCATGGGATACCAATCAGTATCATATCTGATCGAGATGCTCGATTCACATCACAATTCTGGAAGAGTTTACAATCTGTGTTGGGAACAAATTTGAAGTACAGTACAATTTTCCATCCACAGACGGACGGACAGTCTGAGAGAACGATTCAGATCCTCGAGGATTTACTTAGAACATGTGTTTTGGATTTTCAAGGACAGTGGGATCGTCATCTGAAACTGGCAGAGTTTGTGTACAATAACAGTTATCAATCCAGTATTCAAATGGCACCATTCAAAGCTTTGTATGGGAGAAATTGTCGAACACCGCAGTGTTGGTTTGATGTTGGCGAGAAGGTATTGGAAGGACCAGAGTTGATCAAACTCACGAATAAAAATGTTTCCATCATCAAACAGAGGTTACTTACAGCTCAGAGTCGACAGAAAAGTTGGGCTGATGTTCGCATAAGAGATTTAGAATTTGAGCAAGGGGATAAGGTATACTTGAAAGTATCACCTTTCAGAGGAGTAATGAGGTTTGGCAAGCATGGGAAGTTAAGTCCGAGATTCATAGGACCATATGAAATCTTGGAAAGAATAGGAACTTTGGCTTATCGGCTTGCTCTACCTCCGGAATTAGACCGAGTACATAATGTATTTCACGTTTCGATGCTCAGGAAGTATGTTTCAGATGAAAGTCATGTGCTTAAGGCAACAGAGATTGAGATATCCAAGGAGTGTACATATTCAGAATATCCTATCAAGATACTCGACCGTCAAGAAAGAATTCTACGAACTAAGATAATTCCCTTTGTAAAGGTTCAATGGAGCAATCATTCACCTGACGAAGCGACATGGGAAAAAGAAAAAGAACTATATGCTAAGTATCCAGATATAAATGTGGTACAAGTTTCAAGGACGAAACTTTTTAGAATGTATGGAGATTGTAATGGCCCAATTTTAAAGGAATATATTGACTCAAGTATTGTGTAAGTTATAAATAATAATAATAATAATAATAAATAATAATAATAATAATAATAATTAATAGTAATTAGTACGATAATTAGTGGAATGAACAAGGTGAGAGCCGAACACATTCTTTCAATTTCACTTCAGTTTCGTTCGTTTCACCTTCGCTTCTTCGCCTTCTTCATCTCACTCGTTTCACCTTCACCGAAAACCAATCGATCTTCTCATCCCTTCACCTACTCACCGATTAGCTATTTATTCCCTACCAACAGAAACCCAAATCCATTTTTCCGTCTGTTTCAACTTAGAGAAGAAAATTTCCAGATTTCGTTGATTTCGATTTTTAGCTTCGGGAGTCATTCCAAATTTGAGTAGTAGCAAGCAACAGAGAGGAAAATGGAATTGGAGCTGAAATCGTAAAAGATTGGTATGGAAATTCGATATATATTTGAAGTTTGAATTTTGATTTTTAATTTTCTGTTTTTGATTTTTGGTTTTGGTTAGGTTAATTGAAGTGTGTTGGTTTAATTTTTGGTCAAGAACATCAATTTTGAGTATGGAGTTCGAAGAGTTCATATGGTTTGAGTTCGAAGATTTTTCTGAAAATTTGAAGACTTTGTTCGAAGTTTTCTGGAAGTGATAGCATTTCGAAAATATTTCTAAAATCTGAGGATGGAATTAAGTATGGAATTCGAAAATATGTTACTGGAAATTGTTATTGGATTTTGGAAGAATTGAAATGGCATTTTTTTTTGGTTCGAAAAATATTCTGGGAATTATTTTTCGAAGATGTTATGTATTTTAGTTCGAAAATGGTGATGGATTTCAAAGAGTTAGGATGTAATTTGAGGATTTGATATGGTAATTTCGAAGATGGAATTCTGTTTTGTTAGAAGATGATGAGATTTTTCGAAAACAAATTGGTGTTCATTCCTTGAGCATGTTGAATAACATAAGTTAGAATTATGTTAGGTTATTATAGAACCAAGTTAAATGAATATGGTTTTGATAATGTTGAAATGGATAATAGAAAACCCTTGATATCTTGGAGATTTTGGGAAGGTTTGCAGATTGATCGTTGATAGGAAGCTTTGAGGTACGTAAAGGAGGTTGCATTTTCACAAATTACTTTGAGTATTTTACGTTATTTATTTTTGAAATGTTTTGAATAGTAAGCATGCAAGAATTGTTTTTGAAATATGATTTTTGATAAGAAATGTATTTTGTTGAAAAATAGAATTTTGAGTAACATTTTATTGTGTGTGAAAAACTATTTTGAAAGGCCATGTTTGTCTTGATTCGGTGAATACGATTTGAGGTTTGTGAACTGTGGACATTTTCGTTTCGTTGTGTCTCGCATTGCGACGAGAATAAAAACGCCCATACTTTCGGCTCGTTGGCGACGAGAATAATAAAACGCATTTCGTTTTGCCCGAAGACAGAGGGGGCATAATATCTGTCGATACCCTTCCAGCGGGTATAGTCTGGAATGATATCATTGTGTCACATCCGTATTTGAGTATGCATTTGTTTCATTACAGCATGACTATGACTAATGGTTAATTCTATATGGCTAAGACATTATATGATTATGATATTGTTATTCGTTTCTGTTATGTTTCGTTGGTTATCTGTGCAGTTATTTCCGTTATGATTCCGTTTTGTGAAATTTTGATTCCGTTAACTGCTCGGATTAAACCATATATGTGTGAAAGTTATTTTGATATGAAATCGTATTCTTTTTCGTCACATTATGAAAAATGATGTTTTTGACATTTTATTAAATGTTTATTATGCTTACTATAAAAATGCTGCAACTTACATTTGCCTGTAATGTGATATATTACAGATTGAGTTGAAGATTTAGATGATGCGGAGAATATTTAGATATGCAATGGAAGTTTAGTTATGATTATGTTGAGAAGTTTATATTTTGAGGACATGAGTACTTTATTATGATTTTAGTTGTTTTTGGATATTGAGATTTCAGTTGGGTTTAATTATTTTGATTTTATGATTTTGTTATTGTTGTTGTGGTGATCTGGTAGATCACATGGCACAATTTTTAAGAGGAGACTTTGCCCAAAGTTTTCTAAAATAAAAGTCACGGGTAAAAAAAAAATTTTATTAAGTCAAACATCCGATAAGAATTAAAACGTTTCCGCTAAACAAAAGTTCAAAGTGATAATTAAGTTTGAATTGAGTGAAGCCTTGTGTTCAAGCAATTGAGCACGGCGGGCGACCCGTCTGGGTGGGCTGTCACATGGGGTCCTGCGCCTTTGTCATCTAATCAAAACTGTCGCTATTATATGATTTTTGTGGATGATTTTTCAAGATTCGCGTGGCTTTATCCTTTGAAAAGGAAATCAGCATTTTTGATTACTTCATAAAGTTCCAAAGATTGGTAGAAAATCAATTTGATAGAAAAATCAAAGTGTTTCAATGTGATGGTGGAGGTGAATTCAGCTCTCTACTTTCTGTCTCTCCTTAGTAACCTTGGAATTGAGCTTCATGTCTCATGTCCTGGAACTCCAGAACAAAACGGTGTTGCCGAACACAAACATCATCATATTGTTGAAATGGGATGAACAACGATGTTTCACGCCAATATGCATATGTCTCTTTGGGTTGAAGCTTTTCTTACAGCAGCTTATTTAATAAATTGATTGCCTTCTCAAATATTTGTGGGGTCCTCGTTACTTAATCCGTTATGTATCAGTTCATTATATATATGTGAGTAAGAATTAAGTAAATCATTCACTGATTAAGAGTTTATTTATGTAGGTCGTTACAAGTTGACAAAACCATGTCATAATATACATCATATGTACAACAAAACAACCTAGAGCAATATAACTCCTAAGCAGTGGTTCAGCTCGCAGCGGAATAAGACTCACAATCCCGTCCTCCCACGTCTATGAGTCCCTACATAAACAATCACACAATATGAGTATAGATAAACAACCATCTCAGTGCGATATCAATAAGAAATATAAACGATAAAGCACTATAAACATCAATTGTGATTGTTTTGTATCATGCATCATCAAATGCAATTATGTCATGACAAGTCTCATACAATCATCCTGTTATAACGAGACCGATATGATATGCCTATCTCAGCTCAATATGTCAGTGGAACCTCCTCACATCTTCATATTAGAAGCACATATCATAGGACCGTCCTCATACGTTATAACAACCAGAGCATATACTCAACCGGAGTATACCTCTCATGCCAAAGCATATACAACATACCTATCATGGCAATAATCCCAGCCAAAACATATGCCCAACACTGGCATACCTATCGTGGCACTGATCTCAGCCAAAGCATATGCTATATACCTATTGTGGCATCCATCCCAACACTATGAACTTTATGAATGTACATGCATATGATACCACAACTCATATGATACAATGTCCATGTCATCATTACAATCATATCATATACTTGTACGTTAACATGTACCTGTTATGCGGCACAACAGAAAGAAATCAGGCGTCAGTGTTTACACGCCTCGTTCTCCCGTCCCCTGTGATGATGCTACATAAATACCAACAATAATGTCATCAACCATACTATGAAACCATTACTAAGAAAATATAACATATTTCATACTCTGTTTCTTGCGATCGATCGGTCACTCCTAGCGATCGATCGCTCACCCTAGCAATCGATCGGTACAAAGTTAGCAATCGATCGGTATTAAATCTGAATTTCATACAAAATCCACATCATTCAAGCGATCGATCGGTCACTTGTAGCGATCGATCGCTACATGAACCGTCTTATTCCCCTGTTTCACCGATCGATCGGTACGCTCCATAAAAACTTGGACACTAGATAACCTAGCATCATATACACATCTTCTCATCATTTTATACTTCAAATGATTACTTTAAACTCATAGCAATTCATATGCAATTAATAACTTCACATGCTTCAAGTTTGATAAACTAAGCACATATATCCATCAACTAGGATAACAAACCATGGAAATTCTACCTTACTTACCAATTTATGCACTTCCATGTTGTTCTTGCAAGTCCAACTCCAAAGTCAACTCAATGAGTGTTAGAGAGAGAGTGTATAGATTACTAGGTGAGTTGAGGTGTATTATGTGAGTCAAAAATCTGATTTTCAACTATATGGGCACCTCCAACTCATATGCACATCACATCAACTCCCAAATGCATGGTAAATGCATAGCAAAGTTCACATCCCACTATACACCTCATGCATTTTAGTTCTCTTGTCTATGCATATGCACCAACATTCCAAGTCAAAAGATACATATTATCTATATGTTCAATTCACATCTCTACTATGCTTCTCATATATCAAGATGTATGATACCAAGTCTAACAATACCATACAATTGGCCCTCTTTCATGCCACTCCATATGATACTTGATTTATCACATATGCACATTATTTCCTTTCTTTCATTGTTTCAAATTCTATTTCAGGCATGTCAACATTCTTACTCGGTTCAACCGGAACCCGAGTTCATCTCATACCGTCATTATTTCATAATTACTCCGTAATCAAATAAAACATGGATGATTAAGGTCTAGGCATTACAATATTACTGAATGACAATCCCTACTATAAAATTTACAAGAAGCATCCAAATTATAGCAGCTTGCTGGTTTTAGGATGCCAATGTCTCCCATCACTTCGATATCGGGTGGAACAAAATTCTGTAAGAAAACTTATCCTTGTGTTTTTTGTTGGTTACAGCCCCATTCACAAGGGTTATTATTGCTTAGAACCCAAGACTCGACAAGTGTTTATCTCCCGACATGTGATTTTTAATGAAGAAGTGTTTCCCTACAGACCTTACACCACTTCTCCTCCATCTTCTGGACTTATCTTATCTGAAATTTCCACTGCATATGAATGGATTGGAGTCCATCAAAAGGAGATCTGTAAACAAATTGGTCCAGTTTCTGATTCAGAACATCTTTTACCTAACCACAATATAGACTGCTATGATCATATTTTCCTTGCAGGTCCATCACCACCTGCTACTTTGCCTACCACACATGCAGAGTCTCAATTTGTTTACAATTCTGTCCAGCAACACCAAAGTGATCCTGCTAATCCTCCTACTGATAAGTGTGATTTTTACACTTAATTTGATATAAGATTAGGGGCGTTTTTGTATTGATTCTTGGAAAATATTACGCGTTTTGGTATATATTTGTATATTTCAGGAATCTTGGTCCAAATGCATAAAAGTGGAGGAAATATGCTTAAAATGATGAAAAATGACCAAACTTAGCAAACATGAAAAAGGAGGGACGAAATCGTAATTTGCTGAAAATCAGAGGAAGCGATAGATCGCTGCAAATGAGGCGATAGATCGCCTCGAGACAGAACGTTATGGCGATCAATTTCCACTTATTGCCGATCGATCGCTAGGACTCGAAAAATTTGGGATTTTATTTCCATCTTGGTTATTTGGTGTCCAAACTTGGTGAAACTCTTCCTACCATAAATATGGATTACCATGGACGTTTTTGGAACTTTTTGGCTCATATTGAACCCTACATATGCAGCCTCCATCATTCTCCTTCATCTCCAACCATCCATACACCATTGAAGAAGAGATGCATCGGAAGAGACGGGACGACGGAGCAACACAAGGAGTCAACGCCTCTCGTTATTTTCATATTTCTAACTTTAGTTCTATATTTTCATTAGATTTTAATGTTTAAATTGTTGCAAAACAAGTTTATGCATTGTTATTTGATGGAAATTGGTGAATAGGTTTGTTGTCAAGACTTAGGGAACCCTTTGTATGAACCCATGATTTAAATTGAATGTTTTGATTGATTCTTATATATTGAAGTGTATAGATCATTGTTCTTCATGATTTTAAGGGTTTGGCCATCCTTGAATGATAGTAAATTACAATTGAGGTCGAGAGATAAAATTGTGATTCGACATAGTGATTTATGCCATGGATTTCAGACTGATATCGAGAGATGAAGTCAAATACACGTGTGATAGCTATAGATATCTAGTAATCGAAAGCTAGAAGATTTCATAGATCAACTTACAATATTAATTGTTCAATAAGGATATGGGAGTAGCTTATTGCAACGTTAGTATTAGATTTGTTATAGCTGAATCAAGGTATAATAAGTGCTTTAGGAAAACTCGTCGCCTTAGATTGTTTGAATTCGATTATTAACTAATAGGCGAATTATGGGGGATTACATAGGTAAACCGAAAGTCTTGATAATTGTTTCTTTTGATTATTAATCTTATTCACTTCTGTTTGTTTGGGTTAATTATTGAGTTAATTTGGCACGTTAGTTTAATTAATCACAACCAGTTATCGTAGACTAAATATTGTTAAACTGATTGAGTTTGGTACTTATTTCCTAGTCCTCGTGGGTTCGACACTAGTACTTTTAAAATCGTTATACTAAAACTTGACACCTTGCACATGCGGTACGCAATCGCTACACTAGAAATACTATTTAAATAAATAGTAATCAAGTTTTTGGCGCCGTTGCCAGGGATTAGTTTAATAATATCAAACGAGCTTAGTTGACTGTAATTTAGTCATTTGTTTTTTTTCTTTTGTTATTTTCAATTTTCTTTCTTTTCTACTGTTCTTGTTCTTGTGTGAATTGTTTTGGTATGTTGTTATCTCTTGGTGCATGCTACGGAGTAGCAACCCTACACTTGAGCCCTTTGATCCCTAGATCGAACGCACCTGTCAAAGGAGGCTAAGAGAGGCAAGAGCACTAATGGCTAATAATTAGGAGATTCCAGTACCACCAGATGCAAGATCACTCATGGACTATGCCCATCCTTCATTCCATGGATCACTGTCTAGTATCACGAGACCCACCATCCAGTCTAACAATTTCAAGATCAAGCCTGCTATCATACAAATGATCCAACATTCGGTCCAGTTTGGGGGAGCAGCTACTAATGATCCAAATGATCACATCTCCAACTTCTTGGAGATTTGTGATACATTCAAACATAATGGTGTCACTGATGATGCCATCAGGTTACGTTTCTTTCCCTTTTCTTTACTTGAAAAGGTTAAACCTTGGTTATAATCGTTGCCTGCAGGTTCTATTACCACGTGGGATAGGATGGCGCGGTTATTCTTATCCAAATTCTTTCCACCATCCAAGACGGCCAAGATGCGCAATGACATCATGAGTTTTGCCCAATACGATCCCGAGACATTGTTTGAAGCATGAGAGCGCTTCGAGGATCTACTGCGGATCATGGCCTCCCTATCTGGCTGCAGGTACAAACTTTCTACAACGGTTTATTTGTTGATAACCGTTATATGATTGATGCAGCATCGGGAGGTACTGTGATGAGGAAGACACCCGAGGATGCTTATACGCTATTGGAGGATATGGATGCTAATAGCTGTCAATGGCAGTCCGAGAGGAACGTGCCAAAGAAGCAAGCTGGATTGCATCAAGTGAGTGAAGTCATTGCCCACGCTGCCCAGTTGGAAGAGCTGAACATGAAGATGGATAGTTTGAGCATGCATGCAATGCAAGTTCAAACTGTTACATGCGAGCTTTGCCAAGGAGGACATCATGGCACTGACTGCCAAGTAGGTAACCCTTTCATTACAACTAATGAAGCTGTTAATTTTGTATGGAACCGACCACCACCGACCTACCCCTACCAACACACATACAATACAGGGCCGATGAACTATCCCCAACCACCATCAGGGTATGCACCAAAGCCAAGCATGGAGGAGCTGTTGACCAAGTTCATCACGGCGACGGAGACTAGATTCCAAAATCACGAGGCGCTGATAAAGAACTTGGAAGTCCAAGTGGGACAGTTAGCAAATATCTTAGCCGGACGAGCACAAGGATCACCATCTGGTGACACTGAGACAAACCCTAGGGAGCAAGTCCATGCAATCACACTGAGGAGCGGAAAGGATGTCGCTGTGAAGAAGGATGCACCGTTGAGTTAAAAGGTGAGGCAGACATCAAGCAAGAAGATGAACAAACACGCGACAAAGGTAAGTCTACTAAGACCCCTACACCCATCATACCTGCTAAGGTAGATATCCCACCCCCATTCCCCGCTACATATAAGAGAGCAAAGTTAGATGCTAAATTTGCTAAGTTTTTAGATTTGATAAAGAATCTGCATATTGAGATGCAATGTTATTCGGCACATGCCGAATTATGCTATGTTTTTAAAGGAGATTCTATCCAAAAAGCGAAAACTGAGAGAGCATGAGATGATAAACTTAACTGAGGAGTGTTCTGCTGTCATTCAAAATGATTCACCTCCAAAGTTAAAGGATCCAAGGAGTTTCACTATACCTTACAAAATCAATTCTAATATAATAAATCGTTGTGTGAGTTGGGGTCAAGTGTCAATTTAATGCCTTTGTCTGTGTACAGGAAGCTGGGCTTATGAGAGCTCAAAGCGATCAATGTTTCACTGCAGATGGCAGACAAGTTCATCAAGTACCCTCATGGGATAGTGGATGATGTACTGGTCAAGGTTGATAAATTCACCATTCCGGTGGATTTTATCGTGTTGGACATAACTGAAGATGCAGACATGCCTCTGATTCTAGGAGGACCGTTCCTAGCTACTGGAAGGGCATTGCTTGGTGTCCAAGAAGGGAAGTTGATCCTCCGAGTAGGGGGGACCAAGTTACTTTTGACATGTTTAAAGCTTTGAACACTACACACACTGAGCATCGATATTTTAGTATCAATATAATTGATACACTGTATGTTGATGCGATGCAGGTTAAGAGCGAGAAGAAAGTGGAGTTCACACCGAAGGCCCATCAAAGAGGAGGCAAATTCTGTGAAGGTGACTTAGTTCAAATGAATAGGAAAAAGATGCGACTATTTCCATGGAAGTCTGATGCACCATGGGTTGGACCGTTCAAATGTGTCGATGTTCTACCATTCGATACCTTCAAACTGGGAGAGGACCACGAGGCACTATTCACTGTGAAAGAAAAGTGGTTACAACGTTACCACATCACGGACAAAAAATCGTCCCCCACTGGCCCTTGCGGCACTTGAGCCTACATGGTAAAAAGTCCAGCTTGGGACTATAAATCAAGAACTTTTTCTTATCATTTTGCTTTTTTGTTGTTTGTTTTGTTTGTTTTTGTTTTGCGTTTGTTTTTGTTTTGATTATGGTGAGAGACTCCATGCGAGTTGTGACGGGTTCCAACAATATGCACCACAAGCTGACGATGAATTGGACAACGATCACTGACGATCGTTGTCAAAGGTAAATGTTTTGTCTCATTTTCCATGACCATTACATTGAGGACAATGCATGAATTAAGTTTGGGGGAGTGCATTATTGTGTCATGCTTCTTATTTGGAAATTTATCGTTCTTTGAGCACCAACAAAATTTTTTTCTTGAAAATGAGTTCAGTTAGTAAGATAAGAATGAATCATAGTAGTGGTCTCTATTCCATGATGATATTAGTCTCACTATGCATGCCAACTTGAGTTTTGATGATTGTAAGACTTGTTTGTGAATATCTTGTTTTGAGTAGCATGTCTAAGATGAGGAATTTATTAAGCACATTTGAGTCATAATCTTGTGAATTACATTTGGAGTAGTGAAATTTTTTGTGAACTTGATGAATTGTTTTTGAGAATCTTAGAGTACCTTAGAACTTATTTGATGAGGACACTTCAATGCAAAATTTTATAGTCATAAACTTGATTTGGAGATGATCTAGGCGATCTTTTGACCGTTTGAGCCTTTCAAGCTTACCATGTTTACATCAATCCCTAATATCCACTTTTGAGCTTTGTTGAAAAAGAATTGAGTATGTTTAACATAATATTAGCCTCTATTCAATATTTTTTGGCAACTCATTATACCCACCTACTTTTGAGCTTAAATTGAAAAACATTTATCCTTACCCTAAGGGAGTATAATGATTCTCATTAGATGCACTTGAATGGCTACATTTGGATGAGCTTATTATTGAAAAAAAAATGAATGAGAAAAGAAAAAAGATAGATAAAGCCTTGTGAAAAAAGTGACTAAATAAGACCCAAAGTGGCCAAGGCTAAAAGAAAAAGAAGAGAAACTCAATTTTGTGTTAAAAATATGAAGATTACATGCTTATACTCTCTTCTTTGTGCTATTCTATCTTTTCTTTGAAGCCAAACACCTAGGCCTAACTTTACAATCTTAAAATGACCTATTGATTCAAGTTGAGGGAGTGACTACATGAGTGGAGAAGTGATTGAAAATAGGACTATGGGGTGCTCAAGGATAATCTTAACTTTCATTACCTAGCATGATTTGATCTACGAAAATTGCATGAAACTTGAAAGTGACAATAACACACACGCACGTTCTGATTTGGAGACATGTTGCTTGATCTAGGAGAAAACACAACATGTTGAACTTTCTGATTGACTGTTGTTTGTCTGTAAGTGAGATGTCTGAGTTAATTGATTTACTACGAATTGGTTTATTTGAATCTTCAATATTGAACTCTACTGTGTGATCTTATTTCTTGCTCAAGACGATCAAGTTTAAGTTTGGGGGAGTTGATAAGTGTGATTTTACACTTCTTTTGATATAAGATTAGGGGCGTTTTTGTATTGATTCTTGGAAAATATTACGTATTTTGGTATATATTTGTATATTTCAGGAATCTTGGTCCAAATGCATAAAAGTGGAGGAAATAGGCTTAAAATGATGAAAAATGACCGAACCGAACAAACATGGAAAAGGAGGGACGAAATCGTAATTTACTGAAAATCAGAGGAAGCGATTGATAACTTCAAATGAGGCGATAGATCGCCTCGAGGCAGAATGTCATTGCGATTGATCGCCACTTATTGCTGATTGACCGCCATGACTCGAGAAATTCGGGATTTTATTTCCATCTTGGTTATTTGGTGTCCAAACTTGGTGAAACTCCTCCTACCATAAATATGGATTACCATGGAGGACTTTTTGGCCCATATTAAACCCTACATAAGCAGCCTCCTTCATCTCCAACCATCCATACACCATAACCATTGAAGAAGAGACGCATCGGAAGAGATGGGACGACGGAGCAACGCAAGGAGTCAATGCCTCTCGTTATTTCCGTATTTCTAACTCTAGTTCTATATTTTCATTAGATTTTAATGTTTAGATTATTGCAAAACAACTTTATGCATTGTTATTTGATGGAAATTGTTGGCTGGGTTTGTTGTTAAGACTTAGGGGATTCTTTGTATGAACCCATGATTTAAATTGAATATTTTGATTGATTCTTATATATTTAAGTGCATAGATCATTGTTCTTCATGCTTTTAAGGGTTTGGGCATCCTTGAATGATAGTAAATTACAATTGAGATCGACAGATAAAATTGTGATTCGATATAGTGATTTATGCCATGGATTTCAGACTGATATCGAGAGATGAAGTCAAATACACGTGTGATAGCTATAGATATCTATTAATCGAAAGCTAGAAGATTTCATAGATCAACTTACAATATTAATTGTTCAATAAGGATATGGGAGTAGCTTATTGCAACGTTAGTATTAGATTTGTTATAGCCGAACCAAGGTATAATAAGTGCTTTAGGAAAACTCGTCACCTTAGATTGTTTGAATTCAATTATTAACTAATAAGCGAATTATGGAGGATTACATAGACCGAAAGTCTTGATAATTGTTTCTTTTCATTATTAATCTTATTCACTTCTGTTTGTTAGGGTTAATTATTGAGTTATTTTGCCACGTTAGTTTAATTAATCACAACCAGTTATCGTAGACTAAATATAGTTAAATTTTTTGAGTTTGATACTTATTTCCTAGTCCTCGTGGGTTAACACTCATACTTTTAAATTCATTATACTAAAACATGACACTGTGCACTTGCGGTACGCAATCGGTACAATGAAAAATACTATTTAAATAAATAGCGATCACCTACCACACATGCACAGTCTCAATCTCTTCACAATTTTGTCCAGCAACAACAAAGTGATGCAATACATTCCATTGAAGTCTCATTCTCACAAAATTCTGCTTGTAATTTGTCTTCTCCATCGACACCACATAATGAGCAGATTGATGTGCATCATGTTTCGCCCCCTCCACAGCCCAGTTTGAGGGGAAATGTTAAGGAAACCTCATAATCACATGCAAAAGTTATGGCGACAATCTGGAGCAGAAGTTATGGGATCTTATTCTCTACAAATCTCTGGAAGAATTGATGACATAATTATTGCTCATTTCCTTATGTAAAGTTTGGAAAACTCCTCTATATATATATTTGTACAATTCGATGAGATTAAGTAAGAATGAATTACAACTTCTTTTGACTTTTCATACTCGGTCCATTGGGCATGTCCACTAGAATCTTATTGATATTAATTTTCTTTTTATTATCAAGTATGTTTTAATTTTACGTTTTTTTTTATCATATCTAAGTAATATTTAATGATTAGTATATATATTAGTTATTCGACATATTAAAAAAAAATTCTTCATAGGATGTAAACACAATCTTCCACCAATGGCAGCTGGAAATTTTATATAAGAGATAAATTTAAAAATCGTTAAATGGCAATTTTTTTAGATATCACTATATAATACACAAATAAAATTGTTGAGATAGTTTTTGGATGTGAATATTTTTTATAACATAATATCTAATGAAATCATAATTCATAAAACAAGATGAAGAAAAGTATAATAATATTTACTCTGACAATATCGTAACATTTGTCTCTTGCTCAACTCGGCTAAAAACACTAGCTGTTTACTCTGGGCTCGAACAATTATTAAGCTACTGGGGCAGGATCGTCAATATATGAGGTAATAAGCCCACACCTTCTCCTAATTAGCCAATTGAGTGTAAGCTACAGGCCCTTTGGCACTTTACCCCTACTCCAAGTCCTCAACAAAAATTTTATATTGCAATTAACGTGAATCAAAATCAGTTAAAATCTGTATTTTCAAGACATAAAACCAATGTTCTTACGGATTATATGTTCGATCAATTCGATCGGTTGAACCACTTTGAACCAATTGTTCAATCGATAATGACTTCAACATTATGTAGTATCTATGTTTAATTTTTATAAAATGTATGTATATAATGTAATTGTCATAGTTTCAAGTTGCTCATAATAAAAGAAGTATTATTACACCAACATAACATACCAAATATCAGACATAAAAGGAAAACAATAAAGATCTTCAAAACAAGCAATGCAAAAATATATAAAATAATGTTTTACGTATATCTTACCAATAAATCCATATAATTCCATAGGATATTAGTAAATTCAGATTATTTATTAGCAAAGAATTAATGACATAGTGTGTTACTGTGGGGATAAGACTATTTTGTGTGTTTGTGTTATGAGGGAGCAAATAGGATTAATACGTACACAACTCCTAATTAAGGACTTAAACAATGAAGATTTATCATGTGGTAGTAACATATATCTCCTAATTATGGATTATCAGGATATGTGTTTTGCCTAAATGGAGGTGATGTAAGCTGGAAGAGTTCAAAGCAAGAGACAGTAGTCGATTCTACAACCGAAGCTGAATACATTGCTGCCTCAGATGCAGCAAAGGAAGTTGTTTGGATCAAGAAGTTCATTTCTGAACTTGGGGTGATGCCTAGCATACTAGATCCGATTGAACTCTATTGTGACAACAATGGAGCCATCGCATTGGCTAAGGAACCTAGATCTCACCAATGATCCAAGCACATACTTCGGCGCTTTCATTTCATTCGAGAAATCGTTGAAAGAGGAGATGTAAAAATATGCAAAGTACCAACTGATGATAATGTGTCTGACCCACTGACGAAGCCACTATCACAGCAAAAGCATGATCGCCATACTAGATCTCTAGGCATTAAGTATATGTCTGATTGGTCTTAGTGTAAGTGGGAGATTTGTTGGGATATGCCCTAAGACAACTCATTAGATGATTGTTTATGACATACAATGTATTATGGCTTTATTAATGGCAATTCATTATTATATATTATTCGAGTATCTGTGTAATATGAATTAATATATAAGTTAATGTCCTTAGAATAATATTGTATTGTTCTTAAAGATTGTCCCTAGTCAAGTATTATCATGAATCGGGATGATGATAATGCATTGAGACTAGTATATTTTGATTGATGAATTGTTCATAGATATGAGATATCAAATCAACACATGGGTGCATGTTAGAGAACGATGTACTGGATAGACCCACCATGAGAATGCTACATGGATAGTTATATGAACATCATAAGCAATTCTCATAGTGATAATAATGTATGTAATCCTTACGACTTGAGATCACCAGAGATCTCAACATAAGGAGTCATGTATCTTGATATTGTCAAACGTTACCTGTAACAGGGTAAACTATAAAGACAATCATTGGATACACCACGAATTATGTAGAGGGATGTTGAGTGATCAAGAAAGGATTTGTCCCTCCTATATAACAGGATAAGTGTTTGGGCCCTTGATCAAGTAAGACTAAAATGCATGGCCATCCTCGAATGAGTCGATATATGATATCGAGCTTATTCGTTTATTGTAGTTCTACTTGGGGATCAAGAAATAAAAGATTGAATATACGAGTATGACTATCCATGACTCGTGTTCAATCTAAACACATTGGACAAATGGATTAAGTTACATGGTTAATATTATCACAGTCCGTAGGTTATGTCGAGTCAATGACATTCTTGTAATTTGGGTAGCCTTGATGTTGCTAGATACTGCTCGCTTATGACATAAAATTAGATTTTATGTCACTGCCAACATTGCAAGATCCTATCGGGTTGCACAAAAGATTAAATCAATAAAGGGGATACAATTCATTGGATAAATTAATTAATTAAGAAGAGTCTTAATTACAAATATTAGATATATGGATTTAATTAAGATATTTGGTATGGGCCAATATAGCAAGAAATTGTTCAAAACCACGTGAAGAGCCTGCAGTTGAGCAAACCAGGTCTAATGGATTTACTCCTAATAGAGGCAGAGGTCGATGAAGATTTGGTATGGGCGATGAAGATTTGGTATGGGCAGAGGTATCGGTACAGAGGAAAGTAAAGCCAATAATCAGGCTCGAGTTTTTGATAGACACAGGAAGAAGCTAATACTGCACCAGCTGTAAGTACTAGGGGTGTTCACTGGTTCGGTTAACCGACCGAACCGGGCAGAACCGAAAAAGTTTGGTTCAAACCGAACCGAAAAAATTCGGCTCGGTTTTCGGTTTTTTTTTTTTTAAAAAAGTCGGTTTTCGGTTACGGGTCCGGTTAACCGAACCGAAAACCGAAATTTTAAAAAAAAAATTGAATTTTTTTTTATGGTTTAAATATTTTTTAATGGTTTCGCTCATGATTGTATTAATAAAAACTCGTAAATTAACAACGTGTTTTAAGTATAATATAATTTATATTGTTGTCTCATTTAAACTCGATTTTTTGTATTAAATAGTTCAAAATAAAATTAGAAGTTTAAAATTAAAAGGTCAAAGGTTCAGAATTCATTTGAATCCAATAAATGATGTAATAGTGTTTGTATTAGTAATTAATCATACAATTTAAAAAAAATTGAAAAATTGAAAAAAAAAACTATGGTTCGAACCGAACCGAATCGAAACCGAACCGAAGAAGTTCGGTTAAAACTGAAACCGAACAATTTCGGTTCGATTTTCGATTTTGAAATTTCAAAACCGAAATTCCGGTTCGGTTCGGTTTGAACCGAATGAACACCCCTAGTAATTACTGGTAATGTTTCCATTTCTGGTACAAATGCTTATGTAGTTTGAAACGTGAGTGTTGTGAAGCATATTTAGCTCACATTATCGATAGTATATTATGTAGTTTGAAACTTGAGGATATTCGAGTGGTTAGAGAATATCCAGGTGTATTTCCAGATGATTTACCTGGATTACCCCCAGATAGAGATACTGAGTTTACAATCGAATTACTAGTAGGTACTGCGCCAATTTCTATTTCTCCTTATAGAATGGCACCTGTTGAATTAAAATAATTTAAAACTCAGTTACAAGAACCACTGGATAAATGATTCATTAGACCGAGTGTTTCACCATGGGGAGCATCAGTATTGTTTGTTAAAAAAAGAGGATGGTACATTGAGGTTATGCATATATTATCGACAGTTAAATCGAGTGACTATAACGAATAAGTACCCACTGCCACGGATTGATGATTTATTTGATCAGTTACAAGATGCTACAGTCTTCTCGAAAATTGATCTAAGATCAAGGTATCCTCAGTTAAAAATTGCTGAGTCTGGTATTCCAAAAACAGCTTTCAGGACCAGGTATGTCCACTATGAATTTTTGGTAATGCCTTTTGGTGCCATTAATGCACCTGCTGCATTTATGGCATTGATGAATAATGTGTTTAGACCATACCTGGATAGATTTGTGATTGTCTTTGTTGATGACATTCTGATATATTCTAAATCTACTGAAGAACATGAGCAACATTTGAGAATCGTATTACAAACCTTACTTGAGAAACATTTGTATGCAAAACTCAGCATGTGAATTTTGTCTAGATCAGTTTGTCTTTTTGGGACATGTTGTTTGTAGTGATGGTATTAAAGTTGATCCAGTGAAAATTGAAGCAGTAACTAAATGGGAGAGTCCAAAAAATATCGCAGAAGTTCGTAGTTTTCTTGGTTTAGCTGGATATTATCGACGATTTGTTGAGAATTTTTCTCTTATTGCCACTCCATTAACAAAATTGTTGCGCAAGGTTATTCCTTTTAAATGGAAAGATGAATGTCAAAAGAGTTTTGATGAACTAAAAGAACGACTCACAATTGCTCCAGTTTTAACAATTCCTTCAGGTACTGATGGTTTTGTTATTTATAGTGATGCTTCTTACCAAAGTTTGGTATGTGTTTTAATGCAACACGGTAAAGTTATAGCTTATGCTTCTCGACAACTGAAACCATATGAGATGTCTTATCCTACACATGATTTAGAACTTGTTGCGGTTGTTTTTGCTTTAAATATATGGAGGCATTACTTGTATGGTACGACATTCCAAATTTTCACTGACCATAAAAGTTTGAAGTATTTATTGAGTCAGAAAGAGTTGAACATGCGACAAATGAGATGGCTTGAATTATTAAAAGATTATGATTGCACTATTGAGTATCACCCTTTAAAGGCAAATGTTGTTGCTGATGCTTTAAGCAGAAAATCATATGGTACTGTTTCTTATCACATTACCACTTCTTGAACCAACCCCCAGGGAAACCTCGATTTATTTGTACCAGAAGGCCCGTTCGTAGTGAACGTGAACCTTGAAAGCAGTCTAGGAGCTGCTTGCCCAGTCAGAAAGCTAGGGTCAATCTCTGTCCACTTTAAAGTAAGGAAGCCCCGTCTCAGGCGAAGGTTGCTTTGTATTCTCTTCTTTCAGAGAGCCTCTCCCCCGTGGAGGAATGAATGAGCTCATCTCGTTAAGAATAAGGCCATGATCTGCCGTCCAATCTACATACATTCATTCTACTCGGTAAATATGGCTTTACAGGCTCTCTGTCCGCTTCTCCTTTATTGATAGGCTCGGTAAGCTAAGTAAGTACTTCCATTGGCCAGTACTTCTCTTGTCAGGCTACCTAGTAAGTAACGTAAACGTAGTTGGTAAGGCTTTCGTGTGTCCGATTTAATGTACGGATTTTACTGAAAAGGCACTTAGTTGTGATTTTATCTGGAGCACATAATAGTTTCTTTCATGATATCAGAACTTTTAGCCTTGTGTAAAAAGGCTTTTATGGCTGAGTTGAGTGGAGGGGCTAAGCGCTACTGCAGTTCAGGTGCTATTTGAAAAAAAAAATAGGAATTATTGGAATATAGCAATAGAACTCATTACCAGGTTGTTTTTTCATCCTTGACTCTTTAGCCTTGGCGGCGCTGTTAAGGGAATATCACCAGTTGTTCTCCTCCCTTGTGGGGAGGTCGGTAAAGTATAAAGTAAAGGCTGTCAGCTCCTCTTTTCCAAGTTAGCTAGTATGTGCTTTTACTGTTCTCGAGCATTTTATATAAATAGCCATTCTCTTACGTAAGCTTCTGGTAGGGGGAATACAAATATATAGATAGGTACGGGCCCATAAGGTAAGGCAATCTGTAAGGCTAGCCTTACAGTTATTCGTATGACAATCCGAGGTACTCTCTCAGATTATCTGAGTGAGTGCCTTTCTTAAGAATATTAATAGCATCTTTCCATGTTAGGAGCCTTTTTTGTTCCTGCAGTTGTTTTTCAGTGTATTCTTTACCATATTTGCTAGATTTGAGAAAGATGAATAGTGTCATTAAATGTTATGCTATATGCATCATATGTGTGTGTTATGTGTAAGGGTGTTGCAACCATGGTTCCCACGAGTTGTAAGTATTACGGTTATCGAGTGTCAACCGGACCGGAGCAAGCACATATTGAACCTGCCGGTCCGGTTTAAAAGTGGCTAAAATATCAGAATCGAAAGTTGAAACCAAATCAAAAACTTTTCCTAATTGTTTTTTTTTAAAACCTCCTAATTTTTTGTTTTACGAGTACAAAAAATTGAAAAAAATGTATGTGCTTTTACGTGCATAACTTAAATTTAATATATTGTATATAGTAAATTTTTTTTGTAAGAAATTCAATGATATTAGAGTAATTTATGGGAGACTTGGTTGAAAATCCATAAAGCAACTTTTAACTTTATAATCAATCCCTATATAAATTATTTTTAACTACACTCTCTATCTTAATTTTGTTTTAGTTTACACTTCCTAATGCTATCAAAAGATATAAATATCCTTACTTTTTACACTTGTTTTGCGCATGACCTTCTTCTTCCCTAAAATTTTCTTTTATCCTATTTTCATGCCATTACTAATGGCTTTTGATTGTTCCTAGTTTTGAATATTAAACAATTTTTTTTTATTGTCCAAATACCACTCTACCTTTCTCGGTTTACATATTGTTCTTTTACATTGCTAACAAGAACCACCTACTTGTGCTGAAACGATGCAATAATCGCACTCGCAAATACGATTAATATGCAGAAGCTGCATCAATTGCCCTCTGATTTCTCCAAACATGAGTGATCAGCAGTAACGACCAATAACAGTGCGTCTGCCGTCTAGAGCATCCATTCGGTGTAATTAAACTGGGGTAAGTAAAATTCTGGATTTCATCTATCAATGGTGTTCAACTTGCCATATTTCTGTGTAAATGGTATCACATCTTTTCTTAAATAGTACTACATTTACATGTTCAGGGTACCACGAGCTAATACAAATAGTACAAGATAGCATAATCTGTGGAACTATATAACATTATTTGTGGCACTATATACTGATTTGTGGTACTAATTTATGATACTATATAAACTAATTTGTGGTAATATTTAACCTAATTTGTGGTACTATATAACCTAATTGTGGTCACTTGTATATAAAATGTCATTAATTTGTATACGCAATCTAAAATAGATAGTTAACATCTTAGCTTATTTAGTATCAATTTATCATACATTTAATATATAGTAATGATATATATAACTTGATATTTCTTACTTGTATTAGCTCGTTATACCCTGAGCATGTAAATGTAGTACTATTTATGAAAAGATGTGGTATCATTTACACATGAATGTTGTACTATATTATCTATCATTAGGTATAATTGTAAAATAACATATAATGCAATCAACACTTAGGTTTGATATAACTTCATCTATGATATGGTTTTATTTCCATATTATTTGTGTTAGTAACTCGGAGTAACTATATCAAATAATATATAATTAACATTGTAATAATTGTATCACATACCATATACAAACATATTAATGACTATGTAAAATAGTATAAATATAACGTTGTAGAAATTGAATCACATCTTATATATAAATATAGCAGTCATAATATCATATCTTATATAGAAAGGTATTAGGGATATGTAAAAATTATATCAAATAGTATATATATTTAATGTGGTACTATTTGTATTATCTCATTGTACCCTAAACATATAAATGTGGTACTATTTAAGAAAAAGATGTGGTACCATTTACACATAAATATAATACTATATTATATATGATTATATACTATTGTATTGCAATCAAGACTTAGATTTCATATAATATCATCTATAATATGATTTTATTTTCACATTATTTGTATAAGTAACTCGTAGTAACTCTATCAAATAGTGTATATTTAAATTGATACTAATTGTTGAAGATGGTTACAAATAGATTTGTGTAACAATCATATCTTATGTTAAATAATACCATAATTTTGTGATGCATGTTATAATAGTAACTTGTAGTAACTCTATCAAATAGTACTTTGTCATACATCTTATTTTACAATAGTAGCTTATATAGTACCACAAATTAGCTTATATAGTACAACAAATTAGCTTATATAATACCACGAATTAATAGATATAGTACCAAAAATTAACATATGGTATCACAAATTATGTTCTATAGTACCAAAAGCTTATTTAGTACCACAAATTAGTATATATATAATATAATATGTGGTACTACATAAGCTAATTTATGGTACAAGATATACTGATTTGTGGTACTATATATAATAATGAGTGGTACTACATAATCTAATTTGTGGTACTATATATACTAATTTGTGGTACTATATAACCTAATTGTGGTACTGTATACTATATACACTAATTTATGGTACTACATATATTGATTTGTGGTACTATATGAGCTAAATTATGGTACTATATATACTAATTTGTGGTACTATATAAGCTAATTTGTAGTACTATAAATACTAAATTGTGGTACTATATAAATTAATTTATGGTACTATATATACTAATTTATGGTACTGCATATACTGATTTATGATACTATATAACATAAATTGTGGTACTATATAAGCTAATTGGTGGTACTATATATACTAATTTATGGTGCTATATAAGCTAAATGAAGAAAGATCATTAAATTAGTTTTTTTGTTCAAGAAAGCTTCAGTATATAATAAGAAACTTGAAAGAATTACGCAGTGCATTAGCAGTTAAGTATGTAGTCTCATTATTCAACAACATGAACATATAACAGTTCAAAATTGTCCACAGTTGTACATCAGACCTAGCTTGGAGGGAAATTCTTAGCAACATAATATTGTATGTCCAACCAACACATTGCACCGACTAATATGAGATAATCGAATTGAATAAACAAAATCAATTACATCAGGATCAAGAATGATCAGCCAAGATCCAATCGTAGGATGTGTTTCACCTGCTCGAATAAACTCCAAAACTGTAAGTTTACACTGCCATGTCCTCCAGTTATTCACGGGAGAGGTTGTTAATAAAAGAATTGGACTAAATAATCTGGTAGAGCAACTCATCTTTTCATCATTGCTAATTCTTGAAAATGTTTTCCTTTTTTTTGACGCATAGAGATGTTGATCCACTGTCCTTACGAAGCCGCAAAATGTATTCCGTAAGGATCCAATAAACATAGTAGACAGAGCACAAATACTATGATCAAAATCTTTATGAGTATAGATATCAAAATTTCGATCGAGTCACAGTTTGACAATATATATAATTACAAAATAAATAAATTTAATTATTTTGATGGTTTGATACCTAGCGTACCAAACCATTGCCTCTTTTCCGTTCAAAGTAGCATAATAAATGGAACCATAATAAATTGAAATTTTAAGCATCGATTTTGAAAAGGTGATCAATCCTAATTGCACAGCCCATCATGAAATATCATTCAATGCATAAAAGCCTAATTGCACAATCCATATGCCATAGGAAATTCTATCGTGCAGCGGAAATTCTGTTACTCCCGGTGTGGATACAATCATTGAATGTAGTAGATCCCACCACTACATGAGGAGTAACATTCACATGTAGGATAACATTTTCTATGTATAATGACATAAAGGCCTAATTGCAGCATCAATCAAAGAAATAACATTTCAATACCATATATACATACATTACATGTACGTAACAAGTGCATAAAAACCGTAGTAGTTACAGGTTCCAGACTGAGGGAATTTTAGTAGAACTTTTTAAAACCGTAAAAACATTTTACTGACCGACATAAATCAATCACTTAATATAGTACGTAGTGTATTAAAAATGGGGAAAATTAAATATTTGATAAACTTCATCTGTCAAACGTAAGCGTGAAGACAACGAGATCAGACAAGATCATGAATCAAACAAACATTACATTTAGAGTATCTGTTCAACTATATACAAAAGCAATGGAGATTTATCATCATTGTCAACATTTGCCAATCTGAACTTGGCAGGAAAATTTTCCCAAGAGGCTCTTTCTTCACTAAAGATTTCCACACCCCACCGAGCCACACAAGAAGATCCAAGCTACAATAAATCTTGTATTCCACAAATTACTTATTTTATATTTCATGTATGTAAATGAGTGACACGTGTGCGATAAATTGTTTAAAATTATTTTCAAATGTTCATGTCACTCATCTATGTACATGAAACTTGACGCCAAACATCATTCGGAATACAAGATCTGATCGAATCAAAGTAAGATCACCCTAAAGCCCTATATGCTTAAACCCATCATCCATATCCTATTTTGAGTTAAGACTTGTCTTACCTTTTCTGCTTCCGGCAAAAGAAATTCACATAAGCAGAAGGGGTCAATTTGAAGAACCAACATTTATAAGAAGCCATTATCAAACTCGACCTGGAAACGTGCGATGTGCTGTCTAGGCTTTGGATTAGAAGAATTGGCAAGGCCCCGAAGCAGTCTCACGACATCCATAGTGTCGTCAAGATAATATTTAGCCTTACTTGGCTTTTGCCCAACAGTGCAAGCAAATATATCTGGTGCCACAGGAAGAGTTGAACTCGATGCTGTGCTTAGTATGCTCTCAAACATATCTTCATCCGACCTATCGTCACCAATACACATCACGAAATCTGGAGCTTTTCCATCATTAACCATCATAGAGATCACCTTCTCTGCAACCAACCCTTTGGTCACTCCCTGAAAATCAAGAATAATTAGTGAAATCATGTGTGAACATGGCTGTGGACATTTTTTGTGTGTGAGCTGCAAGGGACGGGGATCATACTTGTGGTTTTACTTCTACAATATGCTGTCCCCTCCGAACAACAGCAGGTTCGTTTGCAAGAACATTTTCCAAGTGGACCAAAAGTTCCTTGGCTTGGCAGGATCCAAAGTCAGGGTCTGCATCCTGATGGTGCCACACCAATGCACTCTCTTTGATTTCCATATAAGATCCATCAGTTGCTTCTGTGTATTGTTTCATAATTGGCTCCACAATCTTTTTCCAATCAAGATCAGAAGCTAAAGCTTTCCAATCAGAGGTCCTGCTCAACCTAAATAAAGGATAAATTGACCTTGGGTTGGTTAAAAAAAAGGCAGGCAAACAAAAACATAGAAATGAATTATACAGAAGAGATGTGTAAAAAGTATCCCAAGGTATTCCATATACCTTATAAAGTATCCATGTTCAGCAGCGAGTCCCAATTTTTCACATGGAGCAAGCCAATCATTGAGTGACGCCCTGCCTCTCCCGCTAACAATAAACACCGTGTTATTTGGATCATCACACAGAGCATCGATCACATTCACCACTTCAGGAGTGGGAGATCTAACCATGGAGGATTGAGGAACAACAGTACCATCATAGTCCAGGAAAATCGCCCTTCTACTAGTCCTTTTATATGCCGAGACTATGTGATCCACAGATAACTTCCTAAAACTAGGAGAAAGTGATATAACTCTGAAACTGAGACCTAATCCAATACCCCAGCAACGCTTATCATAATGATCCTTGCATGCTCTATCCAAGTCCTGCATGAAACTACGAGCCCAATAACCGACATCATGAGAACTAACATAACGGTAGTGTTTCTCATGCCGCAGTTGCTTTTCTGAATCAGGGATGGTAATCGCCATATTCATAGCCTCAGCCACAGCATCAATATCCCATGGATTCACCCTGATTGCTCCACTCAAAGAAGGTGAGCATCCAACAAACTCTGACACAACAAGCATGCTTGTCCTAGGAGATTCAGTTTTTGTACCCACTGCTTCATCCATGCTAAAAGAACCCTGCCTGCAGACTACATATTTGTAAGGGACCAAGTTCATCCCATCCCTAACAGCATTAACAATGCAACATTCTGCCATAGCATAATAAGCAGTTTTCTCACTGCGAGCAGCATGACGGTCGATCAAAATCACAGGTACATAACCAGGGTAGCCATAAAACTCGTTTATTCTTTTTACAGTTGAGTAAGTTTCCTTTTTGACTTCCTGAACATCTTTCCCGGAGCTCCTAGCAGGATTCACTATTTGAACCAAAACTAGTTTTCCTTGAAACTCCCGATGCTGCTGCAGGAGTTGTTCAAAAGCGAGCAACTTAAGACTGATGCCTTTGAATATATCCATGTCATCTACACCAAGAATCAACTTCTTGCCCTTGAACTGCTCTCTGATCTCCTTGACTTTGTTGCGTGTAGAAGGCAAATTTAGCACAGATTCCAACCTACCCATGTGAATACCTACTGGGAGAATTTTTATGAACACCGTGCGGCCATAGTAATCAAGTCCAATGTGCCCCCTTTTAGATTCATAGTCCAGGCCTAGCATTCTACCACAACATGACAGGAAGTGACGGGCATAGTCAAATGTATGGAAACCAATTAAATCAGAGTTTAATAATCCTTTCAATATTTCATCTCTAACAGGCAATGTTCTATATATCTCCGACGAAGGAAATGGGCTGTGAAGAAAAAACCCAACCTTGATTCGGTTATAATGCTTCCTTAGAAATGTAGGTAGCACCATGAGATGATAATCGTGAATCCAGATGAAATCATCTTCCGGGTTGACAACTTCCATGACCTTATCAGCAAAACTCTTATTTGCAGATACATAGGCCTGCCACAGCTGTCTGTCAAAGCGATCTCCATGATCTGGGCACATTGGTAGCATGTAATGAAAAAGAGGCCAGAGTTGTTGCTTGCAGAAACCATGGTAGAATTTTTTCTGAATATCTAGCGGAAGAAAAGTGGGCACACAGTTGAAATCATCCAGAAGTCTTTGTGCAATTTCCTCCTGCTCTTTGGCTTCTACTTCAACTTTGAGAGATCCCACATATATAGCCTCATGTGTAAATCCATCTTTCAGTTGTAACAAAATTGAATCTTGATCCAAACTAAAACTCCATTTACCAGTTCCAATGTCCTTTTGAGAATGCAATGGCAACATGTTTGCCACTATAATATTCCTCTTGCGGCAAACAGATGATGTGCTATCTGACTCCGCATCACTGTTTCCATTACCATCAGGTATAATTCCAGGAAGAGTCATCATCCTTGGAAGGCCTCTAGTAGTTTGAGGAACATTCAGTAATTCTTCAGAAGCCAAGTCGAAAAAATTTCCACACGCTCTTGAAGCCATCATGGAAATAGATATAGTTAATTTAATTTTCAGGTACTGGTTTCCAAGAAAAATGCTTTCCAAGACTTCAATCAAATAAACTCCAGAGAAACATCCACAAGCCTGCATAACAGAAAATTCCATTACACAATTCTCATTCAAAGGTAGCACCATCATATTCCACATAAACGCATTTATCCAGATCCAAACTAAATATAAGAGGAGAATATGCAATCACACAGCTAATCCAAAACGGAAATGACCACAACAATAAATAAATTAAACAGTAATATCAACCAGTTCGTAAAGCCAAACATCATTTGTGGCAATTAAATGATTATAACAGAGGTCTCAGAAAGTAGATCTGCTAAGTGAAAGTTTTCACTGATACATAATCGCATAAAGAGATCCTCAACGTGTAACATTCATGATATGCAACTTACAAACAACTTTGAAAGGTAAATCACGGTTTTCCTTTCATTTTCTGCCTTTACGAGAAGAGCAGCAATCATTTTCATAAATTTATATCATATAATCTTCGTTTTCATATCCAAATGCCAGGTAAGAACTAAGGCCAAAAGCCATCTAAATCACTTTCAGGATATAATTTTTTTTGGACAATAAATGTAGAAACTACGCAAGCTATGTAGTGAAATCTCTCTTCAAAATCTTATCTGCAGCAAAACTACAACTACTGCCACAGATTATGACGTCGACGGACGCAAAAAGCACAACCATCGACATAGCTTCCAGCAAAATCAAGACACGTGACTGGAGCAAAGAATTTCAAAATCTCACCAGAACATATGCAATCAACATTATATGACGTAAAACCACAAGATTTACCAGAAAATATAAGTTTAATAAAAGATATAAAATTAATAACACTTGATTATAAGTGAACATATAGAAAATACAATTTTCATGTATCAAATTTTAATCTTTCACACGAAGCTTTAAATCCAGCAAAAAGCTAATGAAAAATTTAAAAAGATTCGAAAAAACGCAAAAATTCAACCAATTTACTTCAATTCCACGTCACAAATACTTTAAAGAACAAAAAAAGAAGCACTATGACGAAGCTATCATCCATCACTCACACTCTTGTTCATCTTCCCAATTAATTCACACAAAAATCGAGAAAACAAAACGAAAGTACTCACATGCGATCCAAATATCCCGTCCTCGTCAGCCCCGAAGAATCGTTTCTCAATTGCTTTCCTCGAAGAGTTTTCCAGAGAGAGAGAGAGAGTGGAAATGAGGATTTTGTACAGAATATGGTTTTCTAGTGAGAGAAAGTAAGAGATTTTTTATGCTTTTGGATGGAAAAGGATAGAGATAATTAATGCCTTGAAGATAAACCAAATGTACAACTGCTCAAGCGTACGTACAAGACATTGAATTTTATGAGAATATTTATCTACAAAATAAAGAGAAATTAGGTGGAAATTGGTAAGAAAGAAGTGGATAGAGACGAGGTGGATCTCAACTGTGGTTGATTAATTTCAACTAACCCTGGTTTAAGGTTTCGCTTTCGAGTTTTTTTCCGCCACGTCTCCTCTCACAAAATAGCCCTCGAGGTTGTATTGTATTAACCATTGTGCCATTTTGAGCTAATTAGAAGACATCTCCGCCAACTAGAAAAACAGACTTGATGGGTCTTTGTAATAAAAAATATTATCCTTCCATCTCATTTCAGATTAGTTTGATGTTTATCCTAATAATATTATTATTTTAAGGACATCATCATTTGAAATATTTCTTATTAACTGAAAATCGACGATAAATAATATCTTAAAACACTGTCCGTAGATAACAACAACAATTATAATCTCGATATATTTGGTTAGCTATATGATCCAGTCACGACAAAACAAAAAATATATATAAGAACAATAAAGAATGTGACACAAAGCCAACCCACCGTCAAATTCAATAATAATTTTTTTTCTAAATGATATATATATATATATATATATATATATATATATATATATATATATATATATATATGGAGCTAAATTTGATGTTGGCTTGTGACACATCTGATTTGCAGTTACGACTCATGGGTCTCGTGTTCCTTTATCCAAATAGGTGTAATAGTTATCGAAAAAAATTATACTTTATTTACGTAAGTTAATAAATTGACACATAAATAATACACAACTTACTCATTAATTTGTTTTTGAAACTTTATTTAAATTTTGTAAGTAGAAAGTTAGGAAATAAACTGGTTTAGCTCCTTTTTAAAGTGTTAATATACAACAAACATTGGCTGGCATATCATATTATTTTAGATTATCATTTTATGGAGTTGTACCAAAATACTTTTGTCGCTTCTATATGATACCTAAACTATAATATTGTGCTTTAAAAAGGAATATAAGAAAAAATAAAATATGATATCATGGTGAAATTAAATACAAGCCAATAAGTAATAACGTGTATGTACATGTATGTCTCAAAGGATAAATTAGAAATATTGCTGCACACGCACGTACATATGTGGATAACATAAATATATATAATAAAAAAGTCAAAAATATATTTAATATGTTGTCTGTGTATGTGCGAGCACAGCACCTTTTTTTTTATTTTAACTGTTAGAACTAATTGGGGGACGAAGATTTGAATACGAGATATTCGAGTCGTAATTGTACATGATTGTGTTGCAAAGCACATCAAATTTTTTTTTTTAATACAAATTTCCTAATAGACAGATTAATTCAAGTTATAATATTAAAGGGAGTAAATTACAAATAAGTGTAACATTTTCAAAATATCCTTCAACTAAATCCGATACAAATCTTTTTTACAACTAAATCCATCTCCCCGAAACTTTTATTAAACCAAGTCCAATTACTAAAACCCTAATATGTCTTTTGGTTTGCCTTAAATACCCCCTTCAGAACGGGGAAGCAGCATTCTTGTTCTTACGGCGGCCAGCACCTACATGAACATTCCTCATGGTCCCTCCAGCAATCTAGTATAGATGACAATTCTTGCAGAAATACCTTGGCTGATTGACATTGTAATTATTGAAATAACAAAATTTCGTGTCCATGCTAGTATATCGTGGGCATGGAAGTATCTTGTCTGTCTTCTTCAAGATTGTATCATGTGAGTTACTTGCCCCACTCTGGTCTTCTTCAGTTTTTGAGGTTTTCTTAGCTACAGCTTCGTCAACGGCAGAACGTGTTGTTGAATCCTCATATAGTGTATCATAGGAGCTGAACCGGGTAGTTGGAGTTTTACGTTGTTCTTTAAGCTACAACGATAAAATAAGAAAATAGATCGAGTTGGGAAATGAAACGAGAGCTCAAATATAGTGTGTATGTGTGTGTTTTGATAAATCCACGGGGTAAGTGCACCTCTACACGCAAGCGATGCATGTGCACCACCACCTTAATATAAAAAATGAGTGTTATGATATATTGCAGTGCACGTATCTTACATGCATTCTTAGAATCAAGCGGTGTACGTGCACTACCATCTTAATATAAAGAATTAATTGTGATACTCACCTCACATTAGATTCCAAATCTAAGTCACATAATCCTCCTACCCCCTTTGCGCATTGGCGCTCCGGTCTCGCACTAACGCATTGAGTGCTTGTGCGGCGCTTTAAGACGCACTAAGTTTTACTAAGTCGCGCACTGGCGCACTGACCGTGATCTGGCGCATTTAGTACGCATACATCGCTTTAGGACTAAGTTTTATTAAGTCGTGTATTAAGTATTACTAAGTCGTGAACTTAAATGTTAGACATTCATAATTCTGGGAAAATAATATAAGTCATTTTTAATAAATTCATATTATTACAAAACATGTTAAAACATATAAGTAATATTTGGTTTTATTTTTCGAATTCATTATCTTATGACCAAATATTAATAATTCATTTTCATTTTTCACTCTCTAAAATATATTTTTCAGAGCACAATAATTATCTCAATTAGAAGAGCTATCAATAAAAGATTTGAATTGCACTACAAATAATTAATGATGTAAGCTTGTCAAACATGACGTGTATTAGGTATGCTTAACTTTATTTCATCAATATGTGTATGTTCATATTATATATTTGTAAATAATACAATAACGATATAAATTTGTTAAATATGATGTATATTATGATGTTTAACTTCATTTCACCAGTGTGTATGTCTATATATATATATATATTTATATTTATATATATTTATATATATATATATACATATTTATATTTATATATATAATGTAATATATATGGTATCCTTTTGTTATTTTGCAAGAAATCGATAGTTTTGATGGTGGGTTGGAACTAAGTCACATAAGTTCGATGCGTGAGATATATATATATATATATATATATATATATATATATATATATATATATATATATATATATATATATATATATATTGATTTATTTATGATATGTCTCACCAACAGATCGATAGTCCGTATCCAAATGCGTGTTTGAAAAAATTCAATTTTTGTTCGTATTTCGTTTGAGAAGAATTTCAAGATGAATTCGAAAATTTAAATGTTTTTCCAATTTTGTGTCATTAACTCAATTTTGTGTATTTTTATCCTATCATGTACATCTCTAGAGTCAAATGGTGCATGTCTACCACCATCAAATTGTTGTGTTTGATATTTGTACTGCCTGAATCTAGAGGCACACGTGTGATAAGTGAACAACTAGACTCAAGTGATGCACTAGTTAAAATTAAGTATTATAGGAATCTTAGTAATGATGTGTATCTTAAGAAAAACAGCAAGCAAAATAACAATGACTTTATGAATGTTTGTCGATACGAGATTTGAAATCTCTGTCATTTAAACAATGTTGCCCCGCTATGGTGCTTACGGTTAGCGGCAATCATTTATCAAGATACAACAACTATGACTTGTGATATGAGCACTCCAAATCACAGGTCCTCAAACCACAAAGGTTTAAAGACACTTCAACAAGAACAATGGATGAACAATATGTTTATGCAGCTTTTTCTCTCAAAAAATGACTTTGATCTTGCATAAAAAGTATTTTAATTCACTTAGGATTGTTATATTTTACTTGGCCAAATGACACTAAAAAAGGGCACCATTTGGAGGTGTTTATTCATGAAAATCGCACCGAACGCGAAAGGATAAACCCTTTCACGAAAAAACCCCCCAAAAAATTGTGCAGCCATCGGCCGCTGCTCGGGCGCCGCCCGGATATTCCCCGGGCAATATTTTTCGTCTGTTTTGCTCGTTTTATCATTTATCAAGTATTCGATTTTTTCTTCGTGTCAAACTTGCTTAATTTCAATTCATTAAACATATTTTTCCAACAATCCCCCATATGAATTAAAATTAATGTATGAATGCAATGCGTGCCTTTAACAAATCATTATAGCATCTGGGGAAATAGCTTGCGACTTTGAACCTTCCGTAGTAGTACTCAATTGATTTACTGACTTAATAGTGAACTTAAAGTCTTGAACCATTTAATCATTTTTGTAAACCGAGACAATTGAACTCACACCATAATAACTCTAACATTCGTATTGGTTTTTTACGGTTGTGTCCGTTTCGGCCATGGTGCTTTTCAGTTTTGAATCGACAACACTTTGCACTTACGTATGTGATCTCTATAAGAGTATCCCGCTATACTCCAGCATATTCTCATATGTCTTAGGAATCATTAAAGGCATTTTGCCTATGATCGTATCATTTTTTGCAGACTACACCCCTTATCATAGGAATGGGTTGGAGATTGATCTCCAAGGTGTTTATATAATCTCATAATTAATATGTCCCTTTTGAACCTAGATCTTGGGATCTCCAATCAAAAAGGTTGGGTATCCACTATGCGATTTTGATTATAGGGGTTTAACTTCATTCCCTTCAATAATCTTTTTACATGATCTCTTCGTTAACCATTCATAAGCTGATCCACGGTTTTCTCACGTAACTAATTAAGATTATGCATATAGAGATCATTGACATATGGTCATATGCCTCACTTTTATGTCGATACGTACCATTATACATACTACATTGTGCCCTTTCTATAGCGAATTGGCTATCTTAATGTATTATAATTGTAGGCACATGTTCTTTTCCAACATGGAATTTCTTCTATGAAACCTTGAAGTCATTCGACCTCTTCTCCTGCTTTCTCTACTGCAATGAACTTGATTTCATTGTGGATCGAGATATATATACGTTTGCTTTGAAAATTCCACAACGTTGAGTACTTTCTAATAGTAGACATGTTATTATTTATGGATGTTGAGTCCTTTCTAATAGTAAGCAAATTTCCATTAATGGATTTTGAATCCTTTCATTATAGCAGTTTGTTATTACGTTGCCAACAAGAAATTTTTACTTAACAAAACATCGAAGCCCTCCGGCTTCTCCTCCGTTTTATCCAGCGTTATGAATTCTTAATTCATAGTGGATTGAGCATTACATTTTTTTTTGTTTAGAGAATTTCTTTCGTTTCCTTTTCATAGATACAACATCATTACCAATGGTTAACACATAGTCATTGTGTCAGATATCCAATTTGTATAAAGATATCTCAAGTTTAAAATTCTAAGTGTTATAGCTTATAAAATTTGAAACTATTATAACTTCTCGGTTTTAATTCACAATTCAAATTTTAAGTGTAATTTCTTAGAAAATCAAAGTTCATGATTTTATTTCTTACAAACTTGAATTTTAAGTGCAAAGTTTAAAAATTTGAAACTAGAATTAAACATGAGAATTCGTTTTGGAAACTTCAATTCCAATTTGATATTGCTGCATCAACTTCATCATGTCAAAAAACTTCATCAACATTCTCTTCATTGTTTTGATGATCTCTATATTGCTTCTCATAATGAGCACATCATCAATATACAAGTATACTTAGATATGCTTCATGTGTGTCACTTTTTCACACTTGTTTTGACAAAATAGTTTTGTCAAATTTCTCATGTCATTACTTTGACACTTTACTTCAGTCAGGCACCCCTAGAATTTTAATATTTGTAGGAAAATTTGTCCTTAACTTGTGAGATTTGTTTCCCCATCATTGTCTAAGTGTGGTATTTAGAGTATAATTGACCAACAGAATTGTCGCCCCCACACTTTTGGGTAATCTCTAACTTATCAAGATTTCATTGCATTTAACTTTCAAGTTTCAATTTCTAAGCTTATATATAAATCAAACTTCAAGATTTATATCTTGCAAACTTTGATTTAAGCGTGCCTGCTTACCAATTTTGAATCTTGGACCATCTCTCTAATAAAATTCACTATTTGCATTTTAAGCGTCCAAACTTGTAAAACTCGATTCAGGATTTTATGTCTTTGAAGTTCGAGCTTTAAGCGTATATTGCTTAGAAAATTCAAATTGAATCACTTGTAAGAGAGAACAACGCCCTGAAAACCAATTATGGCATCCGATTAATCATTCGTATTTTAAGTGAACAAATCTTAGAAAACTTGAATTCAAGATTTTAAAACTTGAAAATTCAAGTCTTAACCGTAAAATGCTTTAGAATCAGCTCACAATTCCTCACTATGAAACTCATCTGCTTACTATTTTCAACCTCTTTATCTTAGTGTTCAAACACTTCTATGACATAGTTTTTGCTTCAAAGCATATAGCCATAACAGTATCTTGTGCAATAATCGATAAAGTAACGAAGATTTTTTCACATACCTCTACTTTGCACAAACTTTACATCACAAGCATCAATGTGAATTGATTCTAGAGGCGCCTTTTTCTTTCATCCGAATGAATGACGATTTTGTTAACTTATCTTCCACACAAGTCTCACATTCATGTTTTAAGTTAACATTCACTTAAAACAATAAATGTAACTTTACAAATTTGTGTTTATAATTTACATGACCACACGATCATCCATAAATCATAAAACTCAATCAAATGAATAATAACAAAAAAAATTATTGCTTCAACGATGCACGAACATCCATCATTACAATTATTTTGAAAGATGCTACAACATTCCCACAAACACCAAGTTTGTATAATACAAAAATATCAAAATATTAGTCAAGCGGTAAGCATAAGATCATTCAAGTCGTTTGAGATCTGATCATCTTTGGTCGTGTTGACTTTATCATTTCCCACGATCATCTTTGTTACGACAATCATTGGACATGTGATTGGTTTTCCACATTTATAGCACTTTCCTTTGAACTTTTTCGCATTTTCATTTTTTGAGGCCGTACCGTCAAACTTTCGCTTTGTTCCAGTACGTTGTTCAACCAAGTTCGCATGTGCTTCCGGTTGGTGTCTACCCGCTTTCCTCTCGGACGTCTTGTTGTCCTCCTCGATTCGCAACCGAACCACAATATCTTCAACACTCATCTCTTTACGCTTATGTTTGAGATATTTCTTAAAGCCCTTCCACATATGAGGCAGCTTCTCTATCCTAGCGGCCACTTGGAATGAATCACTTAGACTCATCCCCTCCGCATGGATATCATGCAAGATTACTTGTAAATCTTGCTTGTGCCATCACCATCTTGGTGTCAACCATTTTAAAAACAGGAACTGTCCAACGATGAGTTTCTTTATGCCGGCATCCTCGGATTTATACTTCTTTTCCAGAGATGCACATAGTTCTTTGCTGATTCACAAGACAATAAACATTATATGATTTGTTGTCTAACCCGTTTATGATGTAGTTCTTACAAAGGAAGTCGTTTTGGTTCCAAGCATCAACTTCAGCCCTATTTTGGGAGTCGTCTTCTCATTTTTCAACCGTAGAAGCATCCTCGGTTAAGAACATTGCCAAACTCAAAGTGGTCAAGTAAAACATCTTTTGTTACCATCTTTTGAAGTCATAAGATCATTGTCCAGCGACTAAGGGAAGCATTTCACCAGACAATTCCCATTAGTTTTCGCAGCAAGCGACGTGATGAAGAAAAACTTCAACACCTAAAGAATAAGGATCATCGAAAATTTGGCGAAGCGATTCTTCAACTTAGACAACAGGAAACTGGTCAAAAGCAAAAAATGACTTTTGATGGTATAAATCTTATGTCATTCAGAGAACAGAATGAAGATGTGGATGAGGATGAAGAAGAAACTAATCTAGACATTCTACTGATACTGAAAAGACATTACATGAGGAGGTCATGCAACCTGAAGCTATCCTCGAAGAACAAATTACTCTAGAGAAAGTAAAAAAGAAAGATTCAGAGAAACTACAATGAGGATCATCTGGCATGGTGGGACAGAAACGAGCTTACAACATCTTTCAAGGTGAAAGCCGGAAGAGAAGATGAGTTCGTAAGGTACAAACCGATCCCCATGAACCAGGAAGATCGGAAAGATATGCAGATGATACTTAAAGAATATCGACATTAAGTTAATCTCAGCATGTGTTTCTCCATACATTAGTCCGGTATTTCTCGTCCGAAATCATGGAGAAATTAAAACTTGAAAACCAAAATTGGTAACCAATTACAAAGGTATCAACAAGTTCTTTGAATTCTATGGATAGTATATCCCAAGCAGAGAACTTTGGTAATAGCATCAAAATTGCAAGGTGTTTTCTAAGTTCGATTGTAAGTCTGGGTTTTATCAGATTAAGAAGGAGGAAGCTAGCGAAAGGTTTACATCATTCTCCACACCACAAGGACACTATATATGGAATGTCATGCCAATGGGATTGGCAAATGCCCCCCATATATATCAAAGGAAGATCGATAATCATTTCAAAGATTACTTTAGCTTCACGTTCATGTATATTGACGACATCATCATTGCGTCAAAAAACATGAAAGAGCATCTTAAACATTTGGACTCTTTTCAGATGTTTGTTTCAAGGAAGGACTAGTCTCCGAAAAGGAAGACAATGATTGCTACAAGAAAGATCAACTTCCTTGGAATTGAGATCGACGAATCCGGAATCATCTTGCAGAATCATATTGTTGAGAAAGTGCAAGAATATCCGGATGACCTCAATGATTTAAAACAACTTCAGAGTTTTCTTGGAGTTGTTAATTTTGCTGGAATATTCATCAACAACATAGTAAGGCACAGAAAGGCGTTCAGTCCATTACTCAAAAAAAATGTTAAGTTCAAATGGAATGAAGATCACAAACAAGATTTCAAACAGCTTAAAGAAGTTTGCAGGCAACTACCAAAGCTTGCAACACCAAACGACGAGGATGAACTGGTATTATACACAGATGTCAGTGATCAGTGGTGGGTTGCAGTTCTTATGAAGGCCACACCAAATTGATAAGTACCATGCAAATATTGCAGCGGTCTATTTGACAGTAGCAAAGTTATCAGATGGCACATTAACGGGAATGAGTTCTTTGCAGTTCGAAAGGCTTTTAAAAATGGTCTCAATTTTACTTGCAAATAAATTTATATTGAAAACAGATAATACAAGTGTTAAGTATTTCCTGAAAAACAAAATTGAATCAAAACCAGAAAATGCTAGACTTTTATGATGGCAAGCTGAATGCCATTATTATTTATGATATCGGCATTGTGAAATATGATAAAAATGTTCTTGCAAATTTCTTGACACGAGATGGAGGGACACATTGCTAGTGATACCCTCAAACGAGTTAGGCATCTCAGGGAAAACCAGGAGATCCTTGAACGAGATTTTGAGACTCTTTATCTCAATGCTGAGGTCGCATGTCGACTACAACAGGCAGACCGGACCTAGTTTTTGATCATATATGAGTTTGTCTTCAGGCCCAAGAACGCTTGTTCGAAGTATTGAAGGGGCCTATCATACAGGCTGCTTCTCCAATGGTGCAAAACAGAGTGTTTAGAGAACGAGACTCATCTAACCAGGAGGCAAGTGATTCACATACCCCTGTCACAGGTGCTGCAGATGATGTATTCATTGAGAATGTACAAGATGTAGCGAATGTTGAAGGTCAGGTGTCATCAAAATCTGAACCTTCAAGTCTACCCAGCACCTCTGGGGTAAAAAAGGGAGAGTTGGACCTTAGGCCATAGACAGGCACTTCAAGGGTTCAAATTAACGAGGATTTAGTTTCTTCTTCTATGCAGGATTACAAGCGCGCTTGGAAGAAACTGATAACCAGACGGGGTATCAACCCAGAAAAAATAATTGTTGTTATCTCTGAAAATTACCCGAGGGTTTGATGAAACCTGGCAGCCATCCAAACGATGTACAAGAATGATATAATTTCGGGGCTCTTGCTTCGGTTTATATTGTTGCACTAGCTTTATCTGAAATTTCCAAACTATCCAAAATGGATTAGAGAAGCTGTCCACGAGATATGATCGAATAACCCACATTTGATCAGAGGAGAAGTACTGAAATTATATTTTATCAGTGCAGATCCTGAACCAGCAAAGAAAAGGCTTCATGGAGGCTTTTCATTTCATCAAGCTAAGACGACCAGACAGTAATGTTTTGAAAAATATCAAGACCGTGTTACCAGAGGACGCACCAGTTTTAGTTGGAGCAATAACAGAAAATTAAGCTTCAACTATACGAGCATGGGGACTTTAGTCTGTTTAATCAAGATGGACAAAGTTAAATTCACAGTCAAGTTCTTCCAAAATGTGGCCACTATAACATTCTTGTTGAATTCTATGACAGGAACTACTACAGGATTTGCTGAAGAACTCTTCGAAACAAAGAATAATTCTTTGGGAAAACAAGATTCCGACTAGTAAAGAAACTTATCGGGAGTTCTGCAACATGGCACACATCGGCCGATGGAAAGATCGGGTTTGCCAGGTGTGCCCAAAACAGAAAGAGTCGGAGTTCGGGAAAGGGTTCCGGCCCAAGCCTGATCGACAGGAAGCAGGAAAAGGCAAGAGACCTACTGACAAGAGGGTGCGTTTTCCTAAAGCTCGGGGACCACAAAACAATAATGTAAAGATTTTCCAACAAAGCAAAAAGGTGTGGACCATTAAACGCACTCAGACAAAATAATGGACCACTCACGAGAAAAGTTATGATGCACTAAGACAAAAAGTGTCAGCACTCATAAGAAAATTGCTAACTCAGACGAAAAGACCAAATCACGATATAAAGGTGCACTCACGGGCGCACATAACATTCAACAAGAGTTTGGAATCCACATTTGAAATCCGGATTCATGCTTATATAAGGTGAGACCTTGAGGAAGCTAAGGACATCAGAAATTCTCCATAGTTTTCTAACAAATAAAATATGTATTCTCCAAGCTGTAATCTTATCATCTTTCATAGCTTGATAATTTTCTTTTCTTTTCAATTCAGTTTGTATATGTGTCTCAAGTACAACCACATTATATGAGGGGCTAAACAAGTTAGTCTCATCCCCACATGAGACATATTAATGTAATAAATATTATAAGTATTTCCAGAATAAAACAAAGACTTTTGTCCATCTATCTCTCAAATTCTTTAAAATCTTTTTATATTTGATTATGCTCTACGCCTTAAGGTAGGAAACGAACTAAGGCTGTGCTATGCGGTTTCTGAAGGAGTCGGATAACTTGCAGACTAACCTCGCCGAATGGGATGGGGTTGCATTGTGAGAAGTCATTCGTTAAACAGTCTGGGGCAGTAATTTTCCGACTGGTGGATTTGCAATCCACCTCACCCGGTGCCATTATGGTCAAAAAAGTATATACCATTTTGTCAAAAAAAATTTGTAATACGGAACCGACATGGACCTATTATAATTTTAAGCAATTTTCTAAATAAAGGGTAAAACGGTATGCAAAAATAAAAAGGGGGAATAAGACAAAATTAGGGAGCTATCTTTTTTAAGTGGAGGAAACTTAAAGTTGAAAGTAGGTATGATAATTTTAGTGTAAGTAACCCTTTTTTATTGGTATTTCATTTAACTCTTATTCAAACGTCGTTTTGCTTGTTATTTTGGTGATATATAGGATAAAATAATTATTATTGCTTTTAATCTAAATTAATAATAGTGTACTCGACTTTTATTATTTTTATATCTTAATTATTCCTGGTTGAAAATTTGTCTTTCTTGAATTATTCTTATACATGCTTAATTTGTCAATTTGTTGTTTACGGCTAACTTTAGTTTTGCTATTTTAGAAATTTTAGTATTGTTTTAAATAGGGGCATACGTATTCAGGGACAAGGGGAGAAAGATTCACATTAAAAAAAATTTAAAAAAAATTACAATTTTATCCTAAACACCTATAAGTTTCCCTTAAAAATTACATTTTGTCCCTCTTAAATTAATTTGATCCCTAAAATTTTTAATTTTTTTTTGTCCACCTTCCGGAATGTCCTATGTCCGCCACTGATTGTTTATACATATTTTATTAGTATTTATTTATTATTATTACTATATTTAATTTAGCTATATGTATGCAGCAAATTGTCTACTCAATTAAAAATGTGAAATGCCACATACATGTAAAGACCAAACGCTATTTTATTCATTCCCATTTTTGTAAAATTAATTTGACAATAAAACATTGTTTTTTATATCTGATACCCCCTAAATATGAAGACACCACCTGATGAGCCGACCTCTTTCCGTGCTTGACTACTTGCTTTTCTCGACGAGACCTCGTCTGCCCTTCCGAGCTCTTTGTGTAGACCGACCTGTTGGGTCGACGTGTTTCAGCTCATCTGTTGCCCCTCCGCTATCTTGTCGAGCGACCTCTTTTACGCCCCGAGCTCATTCCCTGCTTGATACGTGTGCTCAACAAGGAAACTAAGTCCCCTAAGCTAGGTAAGTCCTAGATCCGCGGAGCAATATCAGGGATTTGATTGTATTCACAAGATCTTAACATATCTGGGTAAGATTTGGATAAACATGGAAAGAGTCATTGCTGCAATGCAACTCTTGGGTCACCGCCTATAAATACCAGGTTTGGGGTATCAATTAAATTAATTCATAATTGTCTTTACTCACAAGCATATATTTCCTCGTATTCTCTTGCCTGACTTGAGCGTCGGAGGAGACCCACTGAAAAAACTTCCAGCCTCCTTCTCACTGTTGCTTCATATTTTCAGGTCATCTCAGAGGATATTTATTGACACCCTTGCTGTTATTTCGAATACTGGAGAAGAAAGAGAGGTGAACCCCCTCTCTATTGATATCAGCAAGACATTGCAATTTTAGGTGATATCAATTGGCGCCGTCTGTGGGAAGTTTGAGTTGAAGACGTTGATATGGCTGGTCGACGTGGACGTGGGCGTGGAATCAGGAGGAACCTGGGAGAAAGAGAAAATCCTGGCATGGAAAATCATGATATACATCCACAGCAGGAAGATCAAACACCTCCTTCTGTTATGAACGTGGGAGATCTGACTATGGAGCAGCTGGCACAATTCATCAATCGGATCATGCAAAATACTTTTTTCCAACACCAAGTTCCACCGCCAATGGAGTCTAACCAAGCTCCACCACCTCCACAAACAAATCAGGCGCCTCCGCCTGTTCAACCAGAGCAGGTCCCTGAAAACAATAGGGTAGCAAGTGCTGATGCAGATACACAAGTAGAGCCTCCGCTAATAGATCCAATGGAAGTTGTATGGGGGGAGATAAGGCGATTGGGTCAACATCTAGGTGGCCGACTTCCAGTGGCTAGGAGAGAAAGTCCATTCTCCCAAACTATTTTAGGAGAGGAACTCCCGCCAAATTTCAGACAACCCGCAGTAGAAGAATATGATGGAAGCACAGACCCGTAAGAGCACCTTGGAAGATTCGAGAATGCTGCTATGTTACATAGGTATTCTGATGGGATAAAATGTCGTGTTTTCCTTACCACCAGGGTTAGATCGGTACAACATTGGTTTAATTTAATTAAATCAAACATTGTACGCTGCTTTGAGGAGTTCAGTTCGGCTTTTCTAAACCAATTCGCCAGCAGCAAGAGGTATCAAAAAAATTCTTTAAGTCTGTTCACTACCAAGCAGAATGAACATGAGTCCTTGAGGGAGTTCGTACAACGCTTTAATGGGGCAGCCTTAGAGGTCCTTACTGCAACGGTAGATGTCCTTATTAACGCCTTTACACAAGGGCTTAAGGCAGGAGAGTTCTTTAAATCATTGGTAAAGAAACCACCTCGAAGTTATGACGAACTTCTAGGAAGAGCTGAAAAGTACATCAATCTAGAAGATGCTCAGAGACAGAGAAGGGTTGATCTGCGGCCATCAGAAAAGAAAGATAAGTTAGAGGTAAGCAAAAAAAGACCGACCGATAGGTCCGATGAAAGTAGTGTAACTAGAAGTCAATTTGCATCACGCATACCTCTGTCCATGAGCTTGGAAAGAGCTATGGAAATATGTGATGATAGAAAGAAACTGGAAAGACCAAGGAAGTCGGATAAGGGACCCCGTCTGCCTCCCTCTGATAAGTACTGTGAATTCCATAGAGAGTACGGTCATATAACTAATGAGTGTCAGAAGCTTGAAGATGAGGTAGAAAGAATCATCAAAAGAGATTCTGAAATAAAAACTCTCCTAAAAAGGACTCAAGAACCTTATCAAAAAAGTCATGGTAAAAGCTGATACTGAGGTAACAGAAGAGAAAAAAACATCATATAATGGCCGAACCAAGTCCCGTGAAAGGGATAGTGCTCCTAAAGAAACAGATAATCAAAGGAGAAGGGTCGAACAGGTGGATAATAATCCCACCCGAGGAACTATTAATATGATCTCGGGGGGACCCACTAATGGAGATTCGGGCAGAGCTCGAAAAAGTCATGGTAGAAGATTGGAAAATTTCGAAGTATCAGAAGAGCTAATTTCAAGGGATGACCTGTCATAAGCTTTGGGCCTGATGATCTGAAAGGAGTTGCAACACCGCACAACAATGCCCTAGTAGTCACTGTAACCATAGCTAACTATGACGTAGCAAGGATCTTCATTGATACCGGGAGCTCAGTTAATATCTTGTTCAAAGATACCTTAGAAAATATGCAGATAGAGGGGTCAAAGTTTGAACATATTACAACTCCTCTGTACGGGTTCACTGGGCACTCAATTCAACCTCTTGGGCAGATCATCCTGTCCTTATCTCTTGGTCATGGGATGTCCCGCATAACAAAAATGGTTAATTTCACCTTGGTAGAGGCACCTTCATCATATAATGCAATCTTAGGCCGACCTACTATGAAGGACTTCAAGGCAGTAGCTTCTACCTATCATCAGAAACTAAAATTCCCAGTGGGTTCTTTGTGGTGATCATAAAACAGCCCGCCGATGTTATGTGGATGAAGTAAAAGAAGACATAAAGCGAGCTCGTCGAGAGGTTGGTTGTATTGAAAGAGCTGGGTTTAATGTTCCTATTGACAGAGGCATTCCAAACAGCTTGGATGAAGAACCAGAAATAGTTGAGCTCGTCTCTACTGATCAGAAAGTAAAAATAGCCAGGGACTTGGAAATAAATATAAAAGCATATCTCATCTCGTGATCTAAGGGGAATTAGACCAGACGTCCTAGAACATCATTTGAATGTGCTTTCAGGAGTCCAACCTGTAGAACAGAAGAATAGACACTTTGGACCTGAAAAGGATAAGGTCATAAGAGAGCAAGTGGAGGAGCTCTTTCGGGCATGTCATATTCGAGAAATACAATTTCCAACATGGCTCTCAAATGTGGTTTTGGTACCAAAGAGCTCGGGAAAGTGGAGGATTTGTATAGACCGGGATCTTAATAAGGCATGCCCAAATGATTGTTACCCATTACCAAGGATTGATCAGATGGTCGATTCCACAGCAGGACACCAGTACTTGTGCTTAATGGATGCTTACCAGGGATATCATCAAATCCCTTTGGCTAAAGAAGATCAAGATAAGTTAGTTTTGTCACCTCAGATGGGACTTTTTGCTATGTTGTTATGCCTTCGGGCTCAAGAATGTAGGATCTACTTACCAGCGTTTGATGGACAAGGTGTTTTCAAAACAGCTAGGCCAAAATGTGGAAGTATATGTAGACGACATTCTCCACTCTTAGGTTTTATGGATTAAAGTTAAACCCCCAGAAATGTGTGTTTGGGGTAAAAGTTGGAAGTTTCTAGGCTATATGGTGACAGAAAGGGGTATTGAAGCTAATCCAGAAAAGGTGAGAACTATCTGTGAGATGTCTTCTCCAAAGAAACTTCAAGAGGTCCAACGCCTCGCAGGAAAAATCGTTGCTTTATCACGATTTATCTCTAGATCTGCTCATAGAATTCTCCCCTTTTTTAAGATACTCCAGATGGCTGATAAATTCGAATGGAACGAAAAATGTAGGGAAGCATTTGAAGAACTGAAAAAATACTTAACTGAACTCCCTATATTAGCTAATCCTCTGCAGGCAGAGAGGTTATTTGTCTACTTATTGAGGAAGCAATCAACTCGATTCTAGTTAAAGAGATGGAATCAGAACAGCACCCTATATATTACTTATCTCATGCCTTGAAAGATGCTGAGCTGAGGTATTCAGAGATAGAAAAGTTGGCTCTAATGTTGATCATAACAGCTAGGAGACTCAGGCCTTATTTCCTATCGCATCCTATAATGGTGCTAACAAACAGCTCCCTGGGAAAAATACTCAGTCGCGCAGATGTCTCTGGACGACTTGTCAAATGGACAACTGAGCTAGGAGAGTATGATAGACAGTGTGAGCCACGCACAGCTATCAAAGCTCAGGCCTTAGCAGATTTCATTGCGGAAACTGTGCATCCCAAGAAAGAAGAATTATGGAAAGCATTTGTAGATGGTTCTTCTTGTAATGAGGGAAGCAGGATAGGGGTTGCGCTGATTTCTCCAACCAGAGATGAGGTATGTTTGGCAGTACGATTGGATTTCCGAGCTTCCAAGCAGAGTATGAGGCACTATTGATCGGATTAAGGGCTGCTCGAAATATTGGAGCTAAGCGTATACAGGTCTTCTCTGATTCTCAGCTAGTAGCCCAGCAAATGAATGGGGCCTATGAGGTTAGGAACGAGAAGTTAATCCATTATGCAAGTACCATTGAAAAGATCAAGGGGTGATTTCTAGAAGTAACATTCAAACAGATCCCAAGAGAAGAGAATAGAAAGGCCAACAACTTGGCAAGAATGGCTAGTGCTCCCCGCACTTGGCAAAATAGAGACGTGGTGTTTCAAGTTGAATTAACTCCTAGTCAGGATGTTCCATCTGAATCTGTGGAAGAAAATGATTGGAGACAATATCTCTTAGACTATCTTAACAATGCTAAGCTCCCGACTGATACCAAAAACGCCTATAGACTCAAGAAGAGGAGTCAGAGATTCATACTCATCGAATGAATCTTGTACAAGAGGTCTTTGCCCAACCACTTCTGCGTTGTTTGGGTCCGAAAGAATCAGATTGCGTATTAAGGGAAATCCATGAGGGGTGCTGTGGAAATCATCTAGGATCATATTTCTTGGCAAAGAAGGTGCTCCTTGCTGGATATTTCTGGCCTACAATTCAGAAGGACTTTGCTACTATGGTTATATCATGTGACAGTTGTCAAAGACACTCCAGGATTCCGCAGTATCCAGCTATGATGATGAAAGCCATTGTGGCAGCGTGGCCGTTTGATCAGTGGGGCATTGATATAGTAGGATCATTTCCAACAGGTAAAGCTCAGAAGAAATTTTTAATCGTGGCCATTGATTATTTCTCCAAGTGGGTTGAATCAGAGTCATTAGCCAGAATCACTGAGAAAGAGGTCTTCAACTTCATCTGGATAAACATCGTTTGCCAATATGGTGTCCCGAGGAAAATCATCTCGGATAACGGAAGGCAATTCCAGGGAGCTCTGCTCAGGGCATGGTGTGAAGAGTTAAAAATCCACCAGGCTTTCACTTCTGTTGCGTATCCTCAAAGCAATGGTCAAGTAGAAGTCACCAACAGGTCTCTGGTACAAAGCATTAAAACTAGGTTGGGAAAGCAAAAGGAAATTGGGTAGAAGAACTACCTAATGTTCTATGGTCCTATCGAACTACACCAAGGACGGGAACAGGTGAAACCCCATTCAGTATGGTCTATGAAAATGAAGCGGTACTCCCAGTTGAAATTGGAGCAGAATCATCAAGAGTACATTCTATGATGAACAAACCAGTGATAGAAGAGCTGCTGACCTTGATCTAATTGAAGAAATAAGGGAAGCTACGGCCATCAGAATGGAAGCCTATCGTAATCGTGTTGCGCGAATGTATAACCGACGAGTTATTCAGAAAACGCGGCAATCACGTACTAAGAAAGCTGCAAGAGGTTCAAGTGGGCAAGCTAGAACCCAAGTGGGAGGGTCCCTTCAAGATTGTTGAAAAGCTAAGATCAGGAGCTTTTTACCTAGAAGGTCCTGATGGGAAGACATTGAAGAGACCCTATAACGCTTATCACCTCCGAAAATATTATTCCTAGTTCAGCTCTTTTAATTTTTGCGAAAATTGTTTTAGTTTTTGGGATGATATACTCTTTCATTATTACAATACAAGTTTTATAATTTTTTCTAAGATATTGTGCAAGTAAGAGCACGTTTACGACGAGCTCAGCCCTGGTTACGCCAGGAGCAAGGGTTTTCACCCTACCTCAGGAGCACGTTTACGACGAGCTCAGCCCTGGTTACGCCAGGGGCGGGGGTTTTCACCCTACCTCAGGAGCACGTTTACGACGATCTCAGCCCTGGTCACGCCAGGAGCAAGGGTTTTCACCCTACATCAGGAGAACGTTTACGACGAGCTTAGCCCTGGTTACGCCAGGAGAAAGGGTTTTCACCCTACCTCAGGAGCATGTTTACGACGAGCTCAGCCCTGGTTACGCCAGGAGCAAGGGTTTCCAACCTGTCTCAAGAGCACGTTTACGACGAGCTCAGCCCTGGTCATACCAGAAGCAAGGGTTTTCACCCTACCTCAGGAGCACGTTTACGACGAGCTCAGCCCTGGTTACGCCAAGAGCAAGGGTTTTCACCCTACATCAGGAGCACGTTTACGACGAGCTCAGCCCTGGTTACGCCAGGAGCAAGGGTTTTCACCCTACCTCAGGAGCACGTTCACTACGAGCTCAGCCTCGGTTACGCCAGGAGCAAGAGTTTCCAACCTGTCACAAGAGCACGTTTACGACGAGCTCAGCCCTGGTTACGCCAGGAGCAAGGGTTTTCACCCTACCTCAGGAGCACGTTTACGACGAGCTCAGCCGTGGTTACGCCAGGAGCAAGGGTTTTCACCCTACATCAGGATTACGTTTACGACGAGCTCATCCCTGGTTACGCCAGGAGCAGGGTTTTTCACCCTACCTCAGGAGCACGTTTACGACGAGCTCAACCCTGGTTAAGCCAGGAGCAAGGGTTTCCAACCTGTCTCAAGAGCACGTTTACGACGAGCTCAGCCCTGGTCACGCCAGGAGCAAAGGTTTTCACCTTACCAAAGGAGCACGTTTACGACGAGCTCAGCCCTGGTTACGCCAGGAGCAAGGGTTTTCACCCTACATCAGGAGCACGTTTACGACGAGCTCAGCCCTTGTTACGCCAAGAGCAAGGGTTTTCACCCTACCTCGGGAGCACGTTTACGACGAGCTCAGCCCTGGTTACGCCAGGAGCAAGGGTTTCCAACCTGTCTCAAGAGCACGTTTACGACGAGCTCAGCCCTGGTTACGCCAGGAGCAAGGGTTTTCACCCTACCTCAGGAGCACGTTTACGACGAGCTCAGCCCTGGTTATGCCAGGAGCAAGTGTTTTCACCTAAACGAGGCCGAACTACGTCCTGCTTGGTCCTACCTGTTTAATGTTTGTCATTACGTGCTAACTTATTAAAATAGGCCGAGCTACGTCGTGCTTGGACTACCTATTTAATGTTGGTCATTACGTGGTAAATTATTAAAATAGGCCGAGCTACGTCGTGCTTGGACCTACATGTTTACTATTTGCCAATACGTGGTAAATTATTAAAATAGGCCGAGCTACGTCGTGCATGGTCCTACCTGTTTAATGTTTGTCATTACGTGGTAAATTATTAAACGTGGCCGAGCTACGTCGTGCTTGGTATTAACTATTTACTGTTTGTCATTATGTGGTAAATTAATAAAATAGGCCGAGCTACGTCGTGCTTGGACCTACCTATTTACTGTTTGCCATTACGTGATAAATTATTAAAATAGGCCGAGCTACGTCGTGCTTGGACCTACCTGTTTACTATTTGCCATTACATGGTAAGTTATTAAAATAGGCCGAGCTACGTCGTGCTTGGACCTACCTGTTTATTATTTGCCATGACGTGGTAAATTATTAACATAGGCCGAGCTACGTCGTGCTTGGACCTTCCTGTTTACTATTTGCCATTATGTGGTAAATTATAAAACGAGGCCGAGCTACGTCCTTCTTGGTCCTACCTGTTTAATGTTTGCCATTACGTGGTAAATTATTAAAAGAGGCCGAGCTACGTCGTGCTTGGCCCTACTTTTTTAATGTTTGACATTACGTGGTAAATTATTAAACGTAGCCGAGCTACGTCCTACTTGGTCCTACCTATTTACGGTTTGTCATTACGTGGTAAATTATTACAATAGGCCGAGCTACGTCGTGCTTGGACCTACTTGTTTACTATTTGCCATTATGTGGTAAATTATTAAAATAGGCCGAGCTACGTCGTGCTTGGACCTACCTGTTTACTATTTGTCATTACGTGGTAAATTATTAAAATAGGCCGAGCTACGTCATGCTTGGACCTACCTGTTTACTATTTGCCATTACATGGTAAATTATTAAAATAGGCCGAGCTACGTCGTGCTTGGACCTCTCTGTTTACTATTTGCCATTACGTGGTAAATTATTAAACGAGACCGAGCTACGTCCTTCTTGGTCCTACCTGTTTAATGTTTGTCATTACGTGGTAAATTATTAAAAGAGGCCGAGCTACGTCGTGCTTGGCCCTACCTGTTTAATGTTTGCCATTACGTGGTAAATTATTAAACGTGGTCGAGATACGTCCTGCTTGGTCCTACCTATTTACGGTTTGTCATTACGTGGTAAATTATTAAAATAGGCCGAGCTACGTCGTGCTTGGACCTACATGTTTACTATTTGCCATTACGTGGTAAATTATTAAAATAGGTCGAGCTACGTCGTTCTTGGACCTACCTGATTACTATTTGCCATTACATGGTAAATTATTAAAATAGGCCGAGCTACGTCGTGCTTGGACCTATCTGTTTACTATTTGTCATTACGTGGTAAATTATTAAAAGAGTACGAGCTACATCGTGCTTGGTCCTACCTGTTTAATGTTTGCCATTACGTGGTAAATTATTAAAAGAGGCCGAGCTACATCGTGCTTGGTCCTACCTGTTTAATGTTTGCCATTACGTGGTAAATTATTAAACGAGGCTGAGCTACGTCCTGCTTGGTCCTACCTGTTTAATGTTTGTCATTACGTGGTAAATTATTAAAAGAGGCCGAGCTACATCGTGCTTTACCCTACCTGTTTAATGTTTGCCATTACGTGGTAAATTATTAAAAGAGTCCAAGCTACATCGTGTTTGGTCCTACCTGTTTAATGTTTGCCATTACGTGGTAAATAATTAAAAGAGGCCGAGCTACGTCGTGCTTGGTCCTACCTGTTTACTTTTGTCATTACGTGGTTTATTATTAGACGAGGCCGAGCTGCGGCACTGTCAGTCCTATCTAATTAAGCTCCGCCATTCAAAAAAGACAAGGATGGTAAAACAGAACTAATATTAAAAGAAAAGAACAATTCTGAGGGACTACAAAAACAAAGCAGGAAAAACATATCTAAAGAAGGGGGGAGAGAGGCAGCTACTTTTTCTACATCTAGAAAATCCAGAGAGACGTCAGGCACAAGACAGCCATGTTCTTTAATCTGACTTAGACATCCCTGGAAACCAGCCTCAATGAAAGTAAGGAGTTTCTCCCTTACCAATTCCTCAGACTTTTGTTTCTCCTCGGCTGCCTCCTTTTGAGACTTAGCAAGCTCCTACTCAGCAGAGTTAGCTAACCCTTTAGCTAAGGCTAGCTCATTACGCAGCTCCCGCAGGTTAGTCTCATATTGGCGCTTCTGGGCCTCAATCAAAGAGCGAGACTCGGCCTCAGCAACGGTCTTCTTATCAATCTGAGCTTTAAGCTCAGAGACTTCTTTCTCATGTAGAGATTTGGCCTCAGCAAGAGAATCTTGCATAGTCTCGAGGACCTTGGTGTCTTTTAAAGATTGTCTTCGGATGAAAGAATCCCTTGATGTAAACTCCCCCATCAAGAGCATGGCCTCGGTCAGACGGCTGCCAGTCCGGGTAATCAGGTCCCCCCAGCTCAGTTGGCTCATGTAGAGGGCATCCTCCGTGTTAGGCAGGTCACGAGCCATAGCTAAGGCAACTGTGCTCGGCCCCTCCCCAACTAGTCTGACTCCTCCTCGGTAAGCCTCCATCACCCTTTCATGACACCTCTCGACAGGAGCTGGCGCACCTCCTTTCTCACCCGTCGTCGGAGGGTCGGACGGATCAGGACGGGCCCGGACTTGCCACAGGGGCTGAGCTTCTACAGCAGCACACCCTGATGACCCCCTGGAGCAGCCTGTCTTTTCCCGAAGAGCTGAGTTACCTCCTCGATAGGACTCTCAGCCCTACACCCACAATGGTTACTTTCTCGCCTGCTTGAGAATGAGCCTGTTTTTGTTTCTTTTTTTGAATAGCTTTCAACACTAAGGAGCTCATAACTCTATCTTCTTTATAAACAAGTAAAGAGTTCAGTCAAACCTAACAAAAAACACTTGGAATAAAATGTTGTTAAAACATGCTAGAACAAGTGCCGGCTTTCCCCCTCAAGGTCTGTAAGGCCCCAACACTTAAACTCGTCATTAGTTCATTTATGACGTCGTATGTGTATAAATTTTTCATTTTCTTTTCATTCTTTAAAACGAATCATTACTTGTTTCCCATAATTCCAAGACACAAACAAATGTTCAACATTATATGTTCATCTCTACCAACAAATAGACTCAGGGGTTTCACCCAATATCATCCCCATTATACCACTTTTGTATTGTGGGTTTTTATAAAAATTTGGGCATAGTCTCCCCACAAACTGAGCTATCCAGGAATAAAAACTCATCACATAATATAATTCCCGACCAGGGACAACGCAATATTAAACAGAATATGGAAACACAAGTAAATTCCCGGCCAGGGAAGACACCACACCAATAAGACAACAAAAGTGGGTTTCAACACCCTTATACAGTCCGTATTCACATACAAGTGCTCACAGAAGAGCAACGAATAACGGATATTCATCCGGATGCATAGTTAGTATAAATACCAACCGCTCAACCTCGTATATCGGCTCAATCTCATACTATGCTCCTGGAAGCATCATCCAACAAGGTGCGAGCCTAGCACGCCAAAGCAGCATCGTACCTGTTGTACCTGTTTCAACAGAAACAGCCCCCACACAGGGTGAGCACACTCCAACTCAATATTCGATCACAAATCAACATATGAAATCATAATGCAACAATTTAGATTATTCAAAACTCATAAAATATACTCCCTGTACAATTCCGAATCTGTATAGCTTCCACACACTGTTCCTGTTTCAAACTCACGGACTTTCATAATGTCAAGTTCAGTATTATCATCGAAAATATGATATCCAACAATACTATGAATTCAATACAACAACAATGCATCATTTATGCTCAACATAAATAATTCAACATCATGTAAACCTGTTTATCCCTCTATCTCATTCTTGACACTTTCTCATATAGCTCATGCTCAAGGCATCAATACTCAACTAGTATACTCAGATCACGTACCTCTACGTGTCTCTCATACCACATATATATACACATATTCTTTTCTTTACTCATATCCTCGGATCACGTACAACTACGTATCCACCATACCTCGTATATTAAACTCAATTATCAAACTCAAACACTTAACCTGAAATATCATATTCAAAATACATGTGTATATGAATGTATAAATACTAGGTATACCTGCTCGTACGTCACCACGTACCTTATAGTCGACAACATGAACAAGCATCAACGTCCAAAGTCTCATGTAGTGTCTATATCGAACACCAATATATTATTAGCTCATATTCAAAGCAATTAATATCATTAAACACTTTTCATTTTCATGTTTCATAGTTTACACGAACAAACCAATAATCCTCCATTTAATCAAGTTATCCACCCTCTCAACTTAATAGTTAGTTCATAGATTTGATATTCAAATACTCAACAAAGTCTCCAATTCATGTTATTGCATACATGCAAGTATATTCATTAATATACACTTCAAGACATGCTAGAACCCATGTCTACATGTATTTACAACACTTATGCACTCAATGAACACAACACAAGCTCGCACACGCAGTTGCGCACGCAGCAACATTCAGCAGCCTAAATTCCTCAATATCGATGTTTAAATCCAACTAAAACTCCACCAAGCTATGAGCCATAAAGAGTAGCATTTTACCACACAATTTACAAGGCTTTAAATCAATTCTCTAACACCATTTAATCATATTTTCAAACACCATATCAGCACCATCTTCAAGTCCACAACAACCATAAAAACTCGCCCATAGCAGCCCCAAAAACTGAACATGCTCCCCAAAACAGTTTTAAAAACTCTAGCCAATACAAAAAGGTTTTTGAACCACATAGTAGCAGATTTCAAGTTCAATCAGCAGCATATTTTTCTAACCATTCACAGCAACAAGAAATCTCAACTTAAACAATATGCTCACTCACGCACGCCTAGCAGGACACACGCACACACACCCTCAGATTCACACACGCACACACAGTGCCTAAACGCACGCACGCACACATCGTTCAACACACAGCCAGCAACAATTTTGAACTCAGGCAGTAGGAAATTCGAGCCATAACGTTGCAGAAAAATCGAACCACCTTGCATCAATTTTCGAACCCACAGCTTTAAGGATTTTCGAAAATAGCAGCAACAAATCTTTCCCAAAAATTGCACAAGACTATCGGTCCAAACAAGAAATGCAGCTGACAAAAAAACTCACTAGCAGCATGGTGCAAAGATCGACGATTAAACTCAGCAATCGAAGCACAAAACCAAGTTTAGCAAGGAAGATGAACAACTAAGGAAAATCGTTCAGAATTATAGCCACACCAACCTGACGAAAAATCGCTGAATGAGGGGAAGAAATCGCGTCTGAAACGAGCCACAAGCTCACGCCTTGCAGCCTTGCAGCCGAGAGAGGGAGAGGCGACGCGGGTGAGGGGAGGGGGAAGAGAGGGGCTCGATTTTTGTTGGTTCAAGAGAGGGAGATAATTGCATTCTTTTATTTAAGTCTAACCCTAGATTAAATCTCAACCACCCAACTATCATCTCCAACAAAAAATAATTATTTCCAAATTAAATTTACCAATTTATAATTGCTAGAAAACCCCTCTTAAATTTAATTTACGAAACAAGTTCCACCCGAAATTATTCATCCCAACTTCGTTCCAAAATCCGATACTCAAAATTAAATCCCGACATAACCTATAAATATCATAATTAAATCCATAAAAATTATTAATTATTCCTGGTCATCACAAGGTCAGATCAGTCGGACTCAGCCCAACAAAACAAAGGAGATCCTCCACCAACAACTTAGATGAATTGAAGCAATGGCCTCAATAGCGCTCATTACATGTAAGAATATGGGGCTCTTTTTGAATTTTTGGGAGGAGAGGGGAGAGCCGGGAGATGATCAAGCCAACCAGTGCAGCAGACCCAGGGCCGAGAAGGTTTTGCAAAAAAGAAATCATTTTTCAAATCCTTGATTTTGCTAGGATATCCCGCAACAAATGCACAGCCAGGTCGGCTGGTGACATACCAGGGTCCCTCATCCGATCTCTTGATATGGAAAAAATAAGAGAGGGAGGGGTGGTCGTAAGGTAAGCCTAACGCCTTAAAAACAATCACTAAACTACACAAAATACGGAAGGAGTTGGGAGAGAATTGGCTAAGGTTGAGCTATAAAAGCTACTGAACTCCTGAAAGAACCCAGGAAGAGGAAAGCGTAAACCCCCTCTCCAGCTGGCCGCGGTAAAAGGTATAAAAACCCTGAGGAGGTTGGTGCGATCGTTGAGAAGATGAAGGGAATATGAACTCATAATCAAAAGGGGCTTGGCTGAGCTGGCGTATTTTGGCCTCATCGGAGTCATCCAAGGCAGGAACATATAGTTCATACCAGGGATAATTGCCTGGAGGCGACCCCGATCTAAGACGAGGACTGGCCTCAGTTATTTGAAGGTCGGGTTCAGCTGAGGTCCCAGCTTCCTGGGGAGCCCCAGTGCGCACAACTTCTTCAATTGGCTCAACTCCCTCAGGGAGGGCAATCCCTTTGGAATAAAATGAATCGTACTGATCTACAGCTTTAAGCTCCTCGTCAGTCAGAGGGGAAGGAAATGATTGATCAGGAGAAGACATTTTTTTAAACAAAAAACAGCTTAGAATAAACGTACCTAGGATTTTCAGAAAGAAAAATGGAGTGTAATGCTAAAGAGGTCGGATCCGATCTGTTTCGAAAATTGCAAAAGTGGACAATGAGGGACCCGGAGTATATATATAGGGGGACCTCCCCGAATCCTGGCCGTTGATCTCTGATGCGCTGTACGTTCTAGATTAGTCTCGGGAATCGGGCAAGCAACTCAACGGTCGGAATTTGGAATTTAAAATTCAAATTATTTAGCCGTTATTTCCTGCCTAAATCAAGTTTTGCTATTTAGAAGAATTTGCTCATCAGGATAACTCAGCACATACGAGCTTCTGGTTTACAACGTCAGCTCGACAGGGAGGGGGGACTATGATACACCCTAAATATGAAGACACCACCTGATGAGCCGACCTGTTTCCGTGCTTGACTACTTGCTTTTCTCCACGAGACCTCGTCTGCCCTTCCGAGCTCTTTGTGTAGACCGACCTGTTGGGCCGACGTGTTTCAGCTCATCTGTTGCCCCTCCGCTATCTTGTCGAGCGACCTATTTTACGCCCCGAGCTCATTCCCTGCTTGATAAGTGTGCTCAATTGTTGAGCCTTAAACGCATGGTTGCGTTAATGCGCTAAATTATCCCCGGTCAATCTTTAAGTTTTGATGATCAACAAAACTTGTGTTTGTTATACTAATGCATCTACTTAGTGTGCAGATTAAGTGATGAAAAGTGGATTGGAATGATGATTTTCAAGTGTGTGCAATCTGGTCTGGATCGCCCCAGGCGATGGGTGTCAGGCCAGGCATTGCCACGCACATCGACAGAAGCGATGGCTAGGCGAGCATGCGGGGAAGATCGCCCCAGGCGATGGTGACCAACGCCTGAGGCGATGGCAGCCACAAGGACTTCGCCCCAGCACATCGACTGAAGCGACGCCGAGGCTTGGCGCGGGCATGCGCGCAGGGAGATCGCCCGAGGCGATGACACGAACGCCTGAGGCGATGGGCTGGAACGCCTGAGGCGATGTGGAGATCGTTTGAGGCGATGCATGATTTCAGGCTGCTGAAGCTACGGCATTGGGACTTGACTTGGATCGCCTGAGGCGATCCAGCGATCGCTTGAGGCGATGCGTGATTTTTGGTGACCGTTGGGGCGCAGCGATGGAGATCGCCTGAGGCGATGGCTGAGGCGATCGAGGAGTGATTTCAGCCTTTTGTGGTGCAACGGCTAGTAGGAGCCTTGGAGGCCTTCTACACTATAAATATGGATGCTTTGGAGCATTTTGAAGCTAAGAAACAAGTCTACAAACTATACCAAAGCTTTGATTATTAAATTCTTGAATAGCATTACAAACTCCATACATTGTTGTTGTATTGGAGCTAGTAATTGTTTTTATTTGTTAAGTCTTGTTGTCTTCGTGTGAGTACACCGTGAAGGTGTTTTTGGTTTGATTTCTTGTAAAGGTCCTCCAACACCAAAGCAAGTTGGAAAATTGTAAAGTCGCCATCAAGTGAAGGTGGTGCAAGTGTGTGGCTATCCTTGGAGCCCTTAAGGCCAAGAAGACTCGTGAAGAGTGTTGGTAGCTCGGGAAGAGCTTTGTATACTCGGGAAGAGTATTGTGCTCGGGAAGAGCTTGTGTACTCGGGAAGAGTAGTGTGCTCGGGAAGAGCGTTGTAACTCGGGAAGAGTTGTTGTGTGGCTAACTTGGAGCCCTCAAGGCCAAGATCATTTATTCTAGTGGAACCTCGGTTGGAGGTTATCTAACCGGGAAGAGGAGACGTAGGTGATTCATCGCCGAACTTCTATAACAAATCTTTGTGTCTTTTATTGCTTTAATTTTCATTACGCATTTATTTACTTATTCTTTTTATTTATCGATTGACGTAAGGCTTCCGCAAGCGCAAAATATTTTTATTTTACAAACTCATTTTAAAAAGCTAAAGTAGCCAAGGAATCTCATTCACCCCTCCTCTTCGATTCCAACAAGTGGTATCAGGGCCATTTGATTTTTGTTTTTAAATCAAAATTTTTATATGGCTAATCTAGCAAATGAGTTTGCTCAAGGTCAATCGACAAAATCGCCCTCCGCTTTTCACGGGTGATAACTACGGTTATTGGAAGAATAAAATTTCTCTATACATCCAATCCGTAGATTATGATCTATGGAAATCATAGTGAAAGGTCCACATACTCCTTTAAAGGATGTTGGGGGAATTAGTGTTCCCAAAGAAATGGACGACTTCACAAAAGCGGATATGATGTTAATATCTCAAAATGCTAAAGCGATTAATATTTTGCATTGTGCTTTAGATATGAAGGAGTACAACCGGATTTCAATGTGCTCAACCGCTAAGGAGATATGGGACAAATTGAAAATTTGTCATGAAGGAACCAACCAAGTGAAGGAGACAAAGATAGACCTCCTTCAACTCAAATATGAGACATTTGAGATGGATTCCGGAGAAGATGTGGATTCCATGTTTAGGAGGCTCACCCAAATTATCAACGAGCTTGCTCAACTTGGAGAGAAGTATCCTCCAAAGCAAATATGGAGGAGAGCACTAAGGGCCTTACCTAAAGAATGGGATGCAAAGAGGACGGCCATCATCGAGTCCAACAAAGGGGAGAACGCATCTTATGATCTTGATGAGCTCCATGGCACCTTGGTGACCCATGAGCTTGAAGTTGCCACAAGAAGAGAAGTGAAGGAGGAGGATAGATCCAAAAGAAATGGGATTGCCTTGGTTGGAAGGAAAGACCATTCCGATGATGAAGAAGATGATGATGATGAAGAGATGAGGTTGTTCACAAAGAAGTTCAAGAAGCTTTTCAACAAACATAGCAAGTCAAAGACCTCCAATGCCACCAAACAAGAATCCAAAAATGAGGTAACTTGTTACAATTGTCAAGAAATAGGCCATTATGCTAACAAATGTCCTAGGAAGAAGAATGAGGACAAAGGCAAGAAGAAGGCGTTTATAGCCACATAGAGTGATAGCGACTCCGATGAAGAAGAAGCCAAAAATCTTTGTCTAATAGCTCTTGGAGATATAGATGAAGAGGATGATGATGAGGTACCATCTTATGATGAATTATTAGATGCTTATAATGAACTCATTGATTGTCTTGGTAAAACCAAGAAGAGCAACAAAGTGCTTAAACTAGACTTGGCTAAGAAGGAAGAAGAAGACATTATTTTGAAAAACCAAGTACTTGATTTAAAGACATCTTTTGCCAAGTTTAGTGATAGTAGTTTAAAGATAAATGAATTGCTTGGCTTGCAACGATGTAGCTTTGATAAAGCCGGGTTAGGCTACTCAAGCAAATCAAAATCCTTTTCTAGCTTGTTGGCCAAAGCAAAGCATGACTCTACTACTTGCAATTATTGTTGCAAAAATGGTCATACCAAGAACAAATGTAGATTTGCTAGAATCCAATACCAACCTAACAAAAGGTGGAAATGGATCCCAAAGGTGCCTAAGGAAGCTAACCATCAAGGACCCAAAAATCAAATGGGTACCAAAGATCCCTCTATTATTAATTTGTCTTGTAGGGACAACCATGGATTGGAGGATGAAAGACCAAGCAACTCAAAGGAGGAGTTTATTCTATTCACCACCATAGAAGAAACGAGAGGCGTTGGACCTATGACAAGAACTAACTCTTGTCATCAAGGGTAAAATTTATTTGATTTTTTTTAAAAAGCAATTCAAAAATTCATTGGCACAAATCAATTGTGATCAATAAATATTGAAGCTCAATATTCATTGGAGTAAAATGCATAACCCCTTAGCATAATTGTTAAGTGCATGATGTATGCTTATCTTTTTATAGTAAGTAGCTAGATATGCTTTGCATTCAAATTTGAATATGCTATGTGAAAATGTGCTATAATTTGTTAAAATGCTTTGATATTTTTATTGTCTATTGGGCATGAATGCATGAACATATGCACACATTGCAACTTTTAGAATTAATTGTTGAGTGCCTTAAACACATGGTTGTGATTCACCTCTATATGATTTAATCTTGTTTGATGAGGAACATGTGTAATTTAAAGCTATATGTCAACATATAAATTATGCCATGTTTATTTAAATTTTATGCTTTTTGATTATCACAAAAAGGGGGAGAATTTTGTGATAAACTTGAACCTTAATATATGCATAGTTTAAGGGGGAGAGCTTATGTATGCATGGTTTGAGGGGGAGAGTTATTTATTTAATAATTTACTTGATAACTTGTATGTGTTATGCAATTGTTAAGGGGGAGTTATTTTTACTCACATTTCATGCATATTACTTATTCAAGTTTATCAAGTTTTGTGATCATCAAAAAGGGGGAGATTGTTGAGTCTTAAACGCATGGTTGCGTTTAATGCGCTAAATTATCCCCGGTCAATCTTTAAGTTTTGATGATCAACAAAACTTGTGTTTGTTATACTAATGCATCTACTTAGTGTGCAGATTAAGTGATGAAAAGTGGATTGGAATGATGATTTTCAAGTGTGTGCAATCTGGTCTGGATCGCCCCAGGCGATGGGTGTCAGGCCAGGCATCGCCACGCACATCGACAGAAGCGATGGCTAGGCGAGCATGCGGGGAAGATCGCCCCAGGCGATGGTGACCAACGCCTGAGGCGATGGCAGCCACAAGGACTTCGCCCCAGCACATCGACTGAAGCGACGCCGAGGCTTGGCGCGGGCATGCGCGCAGGGAGATCGCCCGAGGCGATGACACGAACGCCTGAGGCGATGGGCTGGAACGCCTGAGGCGATGTGGAGATCGTTTGAGGCGATGCATGATTTCAGGCTGCTGAAGCTACGGCATTGGGATTTGACTTGGATCGCCTGAGGCGATCCAGCGATCGCCTGAGGCGATGCGTGATTTTTGGTGACCGTTGGGGCGCAGCGATGGAGATCGCCTGAGGCGATGGCTGAGGCGATCGAGGAGTGATTTCAGCCTTTTGTGGTGCAACGGCTAGTAGGAGCCTTGGAGGCCTTCTACACTATAAATATGGATGCTTTGGAGCATTTTGAAGCTAAGAAACAAGTCTACAAACTATACCAAAGCTTTGATTATTAAATTCTTGAATAGCATTACAAACTCCATACATTGTTGTTGTATTGGAGCTAGTAATTGTTTTTATTTGTTAAGTCTTGTTGTCTTCGTGTGAGTACACCGTGAAGGTGTTTTTGGTTTGATTTCTTGTAAAAGTCCTCCAACACCAAAGCAAGTTGGAAAATTGTAAAGTCGCCATCAAGTGAAGGTGGTGCAAGTGTGTGGCTATCCTTGGAGCCCTTAAGGCCAAGAAGACTCGTGAAGAGTGTTGGTAGCTCGGGAAGAGCTTTGTATACTCGGGAAGAGTATTGTGCTCGGGAAGAGCTTGTGTACTCGGGAAGAGTAGTGTGCTCGGGAAGAGCGTTGTAACTCGGGAAGAGTTGTTGTGTGGCTAACTTGGAGCCCTCAAGGCCAAGATCATTTATTCTAGTGGAACCTCGGTTGGAGGTTATCTAACCGGGAAGAGGAGACGTAGGCGATTCATCGCCGAACTTCTATAACAAATCTTTGTGTCTTTTATTGCTTTAATTTTCATTACGCATTTATTTACTTATTCTTTTTATTTATCGATTGACGTAAGGCTTCCGCAAGCGCAAAATATTTTTATTTTACAAACTCATTTTAAAAAGCTAAAGTAGCCAAGGAATCTCATTCACCCCCCCTCTTCGATTCCAACATCAACAAGGAAACTAAGTCCCCTAAGCTAGGTAAGTCCTAGATCTGCGGAGCAATATCAGTGATTTGATTGTATTCACAAGATCTTAACATATCTGGGTAAGATTTGGATAAACATGGAAAGAGTCTTTGCTGCAATGTAACTCTTGGGTCTCCGCCTATAAATACCAGGTTTGGGGTATCAATTAAATTAATTCATAATTGCCTTTACTCACAAGCATGTATTTCCTCGTATTCTCTCGCCTGACTTGAGCGTCGGAGGGGACCCGCCGGAAAAACTTCCGGCCCCCTTCTCACTGTTGCTTCATATTTTCAGGTAATCTCAGAGGATATTTATTGACACCCTTGCTGCTATTTCGAATATTGGAGAAGAAATAGAGGTGAACCCCATATCTATTGATATCAGCAAGACATCACAATTTTAGGTGATATCAATATTCATGTGCATTTAAATTTTCATTAAAAAATATTATAATAAATATTAAGTTAAAAGTCTATTTTCTAGAAATACAAAAAGCAACAGAAAAGCGAACTTTCAAAACCATCAAATTTCAACCCTATTCGGGCGTTGCCCAGCCTGTTTGCTGCATGAACGGGTCGTGTAGGTCAATGAGCCACGGGCTGTGTATGGCCCAGCCTAAAATAGACGTCCCAACATGATCCGCTATAGTATTTGGCGGATCGAAATAGTAGGCCGTGCCTACAACAAGATGCACATATTTTGCAGACACTATAAATGCCAATCAAAGGCCCCAATAACTTATTCTCAACACCGATTCTAAGCCATGAATTTGACATCATAGATGAGCCAAATTAGTTGATACTAGCTAATGAGCGACTCGACCAAAGTTGATCCAACTCAGTGGTCCGAGTTCGAGTTGAGTTTGTTAGTTCGAGCACTATACCAAATTTCGAGTTTAAGTACTTGAGTTCAAGTGATTTTTTTAAAATAGTATTTAAATTAATTGTTTACCTCTATTTTATTGTAAATTATACGTTTTAATAACGAATTCATAAAAACTAAATGGTAATTTTTTAATATACAATTTAATTTAATTGGAAATCAGGTATGAACAGTACTAGAAAGCTTGAATTATTTGTTTGTAATTATTAATATCTTGGTCAAAATTATTTGTATGCTAATTTATGTATTTTATACAAAAATATTATGTTTTAAGATTAAAATAATATATTTAATTATGACATAAACTGAATGTATATAGGTATTTTTCGTGTGTAGGGTGAGGGAAGACGACACGGCGCTGCTATACACAGGACCCACCTCCCAACTGCAATTACCTATATGGATTCCACACAATGACACAACTACTCACTAATTTTCTTAATTTTCTACATTATCTTATCTGTAGGATGATTATACGTGTCCATCTCTAGATGTTACCCGTAAAATATACTATCAAAATAACCATTATCCTCAACGTAAGGATGATAATTGGTTCAGGTTTAACCCGATCCAGTATTAAACCCTTTTCATATGGGATGGATCTAAACTCTTTAATTTGATGATGTTATTTTGAGTTTTGATGAATAAATCATTTTGTTATTTAATTTAGTTACAAGTGTATACCGGGTTCATGGGGAGGGGCCGGGTAATATTGGAGGGGCATGGCAGGTATGTTATCATTCTTTTATAGCGGGATGGGTCTCAAATTTGGACTTCAGCTCGGATATACCATGTTACCATCCCTCTTTGTATCCTTTATTGTTAGCATTATTTTATTCATTTTCACTATATTTTTATTTTTAAGTGGAAATTTCCTTTTCTCTTGAAATTAATCCACCACCAAAAATTGGGTTTTTTTAATTAATTATTCGGAAAATTTTATTTTTAACAAAATAACTGTTCTTTAAAAAAGTTTTTAAACTAACTTAAGACGCTATCTAAGGTGGCGAATACATTTGAAGTTGCCACTTGCGATCTCGTCTTCTAGTTTTAAAACAAAAATTATGCGCCTTCAATAAATAAATTTTTTTGTTGAAGGCGCCATTTGATGTGGCGCTTTTTAAGAAAAAATATTATTTTTTTTATAAGAATACGACATTACAAATGACGTCTTCTTAAGTATAAAAAATCCGGCCGAAGCTCTCCATTTTCTACACCAAAACGAAATCACATAATATTTATAGTTTTTCCCTCTGGTTTGATCGTTGAACTTGCCGAATCTCCAATCTTAATTTACCACCATTCAAGTATTTTTCAGGTAAAAATCTTGTTATATTACAGATTTTATCATCTTCTTATTTAGATTATATAAATTTATTAAACTGGATTTATTAATTACTTGTAATATTTTTAATTTTTTTAGAGACGTCTATTCAAATTTTATTGTATTGGGGAGGTAATATATTACAAGACTCAGATATCATTAGATATGAACGTGGTCCATTAAGAGGTACAACAATATCTAGCACAATTAATTTCATGCAGTTGTTGAAGGAAATATATAATATCACTGGCATCGACGACAATCAATTCCTTCTGAAAATATATGCAAGACACGTGTTCAGAGATTTTTCCGGGATACGACAGACAATTTTGTCAATAGATAATGATTATAATTTAGCATGGCTATTGGATTCAGAACATGGTCATAGCTGCTTGGAAATTTACATAGAAACATAACCACGAAACTATTATTATATTCCAGAAAATATAGATTGTTTGTCTGTAGTTGCAGAAGGACCGACTACCTCTGGTAGAGATCCAGATGATAATCTCATAGATGCTGATATTATTGCTCCTGAGCCACTAGCATATTGTTTTGCTGATTTGAGAAATGATATTCAATTTGAACCAGATGAGATTCCCTCTAAGGATGAGGCTGGTGACGATGAGGTTGACATTTGTGTCATGTCTGAAACAATTGCAGATCAAGATGAGGAGATATCCAATCACACAAGGAGTGTCAGTTTCTGTACCAGAAACAACCACGACAAATATTTGTGTCCTTTATCCAACAATTCATTCTTCTCAATGATACATCCCGAAGTATTTGGAGACTCAGTAGATATTCCAACAGGTAGATGGGGAGTTAGTACTACTACTCGAAAGGGGATATCCATCTGGATATGGTCTTAAAAAATAAAGCTCATCTGCAGGCAACTGTAAAGGATTACTATGTACGTGTTGCAAAACGGGAGTATCGCGTCGTCAAGAGTAGAAAAGTATTGTGGAAAGTGGTGTGCAAACACAGTACATAAGATATACCTTGTAGATGGTACATGCGCGCTTCGTTGAATAAAAAAAATGGATTATTCAAAATAAACAAGTATGGAGGTTCTCACACTTGCTTTTTGAGTAAACAAGGCCACCACCCGACACCCCCAACGACCACCGGACGTCGGCCTAAACCCAGCTTGGCTGTAAATCGTCTGGCGGTCTCCACCACTCATCTCCAAACTATAAGTATATTTTCAAATAACAACTACCAAATAACAAAAATCAAATATAAACAACAAAATAATGTAAATTGTACTACTTTCAAATATTTATATTATGGAAATAAATATTACCTCAGCTTGCAAAAATGATAAACAACTAGGCTCCACAAATTGCAAACCAAAAACTTTGTAGATTATGGAAAAAAGGTTGGAAAGATTTTGAAAAATTTTGTGGAGAATTTTCGTCTGAGAAGAGAAGAGAAGAGAAGAAAGAAAGAAAAGAGAAGAAAGAAGAAAGGGGACGGCCGACTTAATGTATTATTGAATGCGCATTCAATAATATATTTTTAAAAACAATCTGAAGATGCCATTTTAGATGGCGATTTTAGATGAAGTCGCCACCTCCGATGGCTATTTCGGTTACTTTAATCACCTTCCCCAACATCGGTTATTGTGTTAAAATAATTTATTATTTCGAATACTTAATTAAAAACCCCACCTAAAATTTGTCAGTCGTCTTAATATATAAAAAATAATTATCCAATTTTGAATTTTACACATAATTCAAACATGTTGCGCAAAAAAAATATTTTCTTTGAATCTTAAAAAATAAATAAGCAAATATTGTGTCACGTTTAATGTTGAGTAACAAGGTTATGAGAATATTATTCAGAATGGTTACAAAATAAAAATAAAAATAAATATTAAATCAAGAGATATCTCAAATTAAATGAAGTATACTTTGACGCGCATGATGAAAAACTTTGGTAAAAATCTTCCTCTTAAGATATTTCTCCAACCAACAACATTAAAATCGATTACTTAAATAATAAGACATTATAAATTAAAAAAATCATTCACATTGAATATTGTTGAAAAATATACCACGTTGGGAGTTTATAAGCTATGCTAACTCTTTATAAGATACATGAGCTACTTACTAATTGCCAATTGGTTTTGAGTTGGAACCTCATGTATTCTTACCATGGTATCAGAGCATACTTTTCACTCTATTGGCTAATCCGCCAGCATGCTCACCGACCATCGCGTTATCAATCCATGTATTTGACTTATATAATATCACACGTGATGGGGTGTACTGATAATTGTCCAACATTGGGAGTTTACAAGTTATGCTAACTCTTTATAATATACATAGTTACTCTACTTATTGTCAATTGATTTTGAGTTTAAACCCTACATATTCTTAACAAATATATTATTACTGTACTTATACCTAGATAACATAATTCAGAATGATTTTTACAATGTTACAACACTATTTCTTTGATTTTTAATAAAAATAAATAAACTTAATATATGACCCCTTAACACAACGTGAGTTCCTTATAGTTTGACCAACGCTTTTTTTATTAATAGATTATCAACATCAAATTACAAAAGTTAATTAAAAATACAAAAAAAAATTAATTTAAACTTTAGGACATAAAACTTTTTCAAACAAATTAAATAAAAACAAAAAAGTAAAAAATTTATTTGAAAATATATTTTTTATTACATAATTATTTACTATATATAAAAAATATTCTAAAGTGTTTGATATAATTGATAAATGATATCATACACCATGTAATTAGTAGCACTACATAAATTATCTATATCTATCAATTTTCTATTAGTCATATTATATGTTCATTCCCTTCGATTATAACATAACACATAAACAAGTGACATTTATACTAATCAGTTTTAAATTTCTAAACACGATTTTTTCTCTTAATAATCATTCCAAATGATGCATTTATTTTTCACGATAATGCAAAATTTGATAAATAAAATTTTAAAATAATTTTTATTACATAAAAATTTACTATGCATAAAACTATATTTTATGTTAAGTTCTAAAATTTTATTAAAAAAATAGGGTAAATTGCATAAAACCCTCATATGTTATAGTAAATATGCACGAAACCCCCTTGTATTAACAAAATAGGCAAAAAAACTTATGTTTTCATAAACTCGTCATGAAACTCTTCTATGTTATAAAAAAAGCAAAAAAGCCCATATCATTTTTTGAAAGCTTGCATGAAACCACGATGTTAAATAGAATATGCAAAACCCTATATTTTCTTATATCTTGCAAAAAAAAACCCTCAATTTTACAAATAAATATATTTTATTTATCTTGTTAAAACTATATGCAAGTTTTATGAAATTAAGTTCATAAATGTCCATATATATATATTTGTATGTATGCAAGTAAAATATGTTTGGTCAAAGTATTTTATAAACACTTAAAGAGCTACACTTTGGTGTTTTATCAAGATCACAAAATGTTTTCAACAATGCTTACCAAACAGTAAGTTAATTAAATGCATTAAAGTAAATACATAAGTATTTGTTATGGAAGTTCAAATGTAGTGTAATGCTTCTATATCTCCCATTCTTCCATCTAATGGAGGATACACTAGACGACTTTGGTTAATTGACAACCTACTTAGGTTAATATCACACATATAGCCTAAACTCCTAGATCACACAGACCACAAAGAGCATGTTTTTTAATATCTCACTTGCAAAGACCTCATTCAGTTGTGATAAATCATTAACTATTACAATGATATTCACTCTTATATTTAAGCTCTCAAATACAAAGAATAGAGTGAATATAAATGCACAAATGATCTCGTTGCAAATCCGATATAAGCTTGAAAAAATTGACAAAGGTTTGGGGAGTGCTCTTCATTTAGCAGATTTTGTCTTTGAAGTTTTCAATTTGAATCTCAAATGTGTTTGCTTTGGAATATTTTGATTGATCTTCAATCACTATTTTGAGCTTCCAAGACTTGTATATATAGCCCCAAATTATGATATATACGTTAGATACAAGAATATAGCCGTTGGGGGAGTTTTGGTAAGTTTCCCGAGCTTGCAACTGTCATATTCTAGTTTCTGGGTAATTTCTAGAAGTCTGCTGATTTGCTCCGGTAGAGTAGGTCATCTTACAAGTCTACTGGTCGAGTCCGCTGACCTCTACTGGTTCGAAGTTCGCTGACCACTACTGGTTCGAAGTCCGATGGTCGACGTCTACTGGTTGAGTCTACTGCTCAAGTTGAGAAATTTGTTGCCAACCTTGTTGTCCAAAGTCCGATGTTCTATTTCCTTGGTTATGGCTCTTGATTCGTTGATTTTTGGGCAAAGTGATCAACGTGAAAGTCGTAGCCCTTTCTATTAGCCTTCCATAAAATTAATAATCGCTCGATTTCGAGTTTGTATGAAAGAGTTGTGCTTGAAATTCAAGACAATACTCTTACTATAAGTCTACTCTGCACAACATGAGATTTTCATAAGCTTTTTGGTCATCTTAGCGTCCGATTCAGTCTTCAACTTTGAAAGGTTATTGTAGATTTTTGTCTTATATTTTCAACCCACACTGAATCGTTTCGTTTCAATAAGTGCGCTGAGAGTATGAACAATATACCATAGCTGCTACAATATTTCTGCTGTTGTTTCAACTTTGCACTAGCAGAATTTTGCAGACATGTTTTCATCATGTAAACCTTCGAATCTAGTCTGCTAGCCTGAAATACGACTCGTAGTAAATTGAGTTGGCTATCCAACCTTTTTAAAATCAGGTCGTTTTGATATCCGAGCTATGAGATATGATGGATTTAGTCAGCAGCGCTCAGAGTCTATTATATGTTGAATTCTCATTTCAGCAACCAAACTCAAAGTCAAATATATTAGCAACACAATAACAAGTATTTTAACATCAAAATCAAGATTATTCGGGTTCCCCAAACCCAACAATATCCCCCTTTTTGATGATCACAAAACTTGGATAACAATATCAACATTAAAACACAATGTTGCATAGCAAGAAACCACGTTTTTTATTCTAACATATTTCTCACCCTTTTGGTGTGAATCAAAAAGGAAGACAAATAAATTCCCCCCACCCCCCCTAAAAATTGAATTAAATCTCCCCCATGAGGATTAAATTAAATCTCCCCTAGCTCCTCAATATGTCATCCATCCATCCTTCTTACAATCCATCTTGGACACTTGGAGGTGATCAACATCAGACTGCTTATTTTAGTGCCCAGATTCATTCTTACAGAACCTATAGGAGACACTCTACTCCCTACTGAGAAACTTGGACACTTGGAGGTGATCAATATCAGACTGCTTATTCTACAAACACTTCCAGTGTATACTTTCCATGTCCTACAGATCACCTGGACCACTGAGGATGGAAGTTACTCATCTTCCAAATCTTCAGCAGAGGAAGAAGAATGATGATGAATAATAGGAAGAAGAACCCCCTTTTAATCCCTTGAATCGCTTGAACAACAGATCAAGGATCTCACTGCTGCAGACAGATTTGAAGGTTAGAATTTCATCGAGCGCTGATAAGTTTGATTTTTACACTTATTTTACTATGATTTTATAGTGGTTTTTGTATGGATTCCTAGGCAATATTACGCTTTTTGGTATACATTTGTATGTTTCAGGAATCTAGATCCAAGGGCGTAAAACGGGAGCAAAATAGCTAAAATGATGAAAAAGAACCACATCGGGTGAACACGTCGAAGAAGGGATTAAAACTCATAAATTGAAAATGAAGAGTGACGATCGATTTGGATCATCACCCGATCGATCCCGGGTTTACAAAAATTGAGCAACAAAATTCAGTTTTGGTGATCGCTAGCCAAGAACACAGCGATCGATCGCGGCTGTTGGGGTTCAACAATTGCCTCTGCTTTGTGATCGGTTGAACACGTGGCGTTTGTGCCAGTGTATGGTTGAAAGATTGATGTTGCTCCAATACCGTTAACTATAATTATTGGTAAAACGGTAAGCGCCCGATCCTACAATTGGTATCAGAGCCAATGTCGCGTATTCGATTCTCATGAGTTGCAGAGAGTGCAATTATTGGGGGAGGGATTGCTGGGGTTCAACAATTGCCTATGCTTTGTGATCGGTTGAACACGTGGCGCTTGTGCCAGTGTATGGTTGAAAGATTGATGTTGCTCCAATATCGTTAACTATAGTTATTGGTAAAGCGGTAAGCGCTCGATCCTACAACGGCCATCCAGAAAGTTTCACCAATCGATCGCGGAGTTGAAAATTTTGAAACATAAATGTCGCGATCGATCGTCAGGGGCGAAAAAAATCAAGATTTTGTTTCCTTGTTGGATATTTTGTGTCCAAAAACATGTAAACTCTTCTCTCACTGTTTAAGGACTTGAATTGGACGAAAAAGGGATCCTTGGCTCATATTTCAACCTACAAAAAAAGCCTCCACCATACTCCATCCACAACCTTCAGTCATCTACCATCACAACCATTGAAGAAGAAGACAATCCGGGAGAGACGGGACGACACATCAGCGCAAGGAGTCAACGCCTGCGTTATTTTCATATTTCTAAACTTTGTTCTCTATTTAAGATTTTAATGTTTAGATTGTTGTAAAACATTTTTATGCATTATTATATGATGACAATTGTTGGCTAAGTTTTGTTGTCAAGACTTAGGGGATCCCATGTTTTGAACCCATGATTTAAATTAAGTTTTGATTGATTTTTTTACAATTCTTTTTGCATAATTGTTGTTGTTCATTCTTTTAAGGGATTGATCACCCTTGAATGATTATTTATTGCAATTGGCTTGACCATACGATATTGCAATACGATATAATAAATTAGACCGTAGGTTTAGATTGAGATTGACCAAGTAAAATCGAACACACGTGTGATAGCAATAGATTTACCAAAATCGAAGGCTAGAAGTTTTCATAAATCGTCATACAATATTGATGTGTTAAATAAGTGCATGACCATTGCCTTGTTGCATCTTAGTATTAGACTTGTTATAGCTTGACCAAAGTATAACAAGTGCATTAGGAAAATTCGTCACCTTAGAACGTTTGAATTTAATTCTTAACTAATAGGAGAATTGTGGATGAACAAAGTCTTGATAATTGTCTCTACTGATTTATACTTTCTTTATTACGTGTTGGGTTGGATGTCGAGTTATTAGTCAAATTAGTATATTTCCATCAGTGAATATCGTAGGCTTAATATAGTTAAATTAATTGAGTTTGATAATTATTTTCTAGTCTTTGTGGGTTCGACATCCTTTTCTTAAAATCTACTATACTAAAAATTGGCACCTGTGCACTTGCGGTACAATCGCTACACTGAAATTTTATATTTAAACAAATAGCGATCAAGTTTTTGGCGTCGTTGCTGAGGACTACTTTGAAGTAATATTAGACGATATTAATTGACTAATATAGTCATTGTTTTATTTTTATTTCTATTCTCGATTTATTTTACTCTTCTAATGTTCTTTCTTTGGTTGGATCTGCACATGTTGTTATCTCTTGGTGCAAGCTAAGGAGTGGCAAAGCTGCACTTGAGCCTTTCGACCCCGAGATCGAACACACTTGTCGAACTAGGCTAAGACAAGAAAATTCATGGCTAATAACGAGGAACGTGAGAAGGTTCCTGTAGCACCAGTCGTAAGGTCACTTATGGACTACGCTCAATCGTCTTTCCAAGGATCACTGTCGAGCATTACTAGACCGAGCATCCAGGCTAACAACTTCGAGATCAAGCCTGCAATCATACAGATGATCCAGCACTAAGTCTAATTTGGGGGATCGAATACTGAGGATCCCAACGCTCATATATCCAACTTCTTGGAGATATGCAACATGTTTAAACATAATGGCGTTACTGACGACGCCATCTGGTTACAACACTTTCCCTTTTCATTAAAGGATAAAGCTAAATCGTGGTTGCATTCGTTGCCTGCAGGTTCTATTACTACATGGGATAGGATGGTGCAATTATTCATGTCCAAATATTTTCCACCATCCAAGACTGCCAAGATGCGCAATGATATCACCACCTTTGCACAACACGACCCAGAGACATTGTACGAGGCGTTGGAGCGTTTTAAGGATTTACCGTGGAGATGCCCACAACACGGTATTCCTATCTGCCTGCAGATACAAACTTTCTACAACGGTTTATTTTCTGCTAACCGTTCTATGTTTGATGCAGCATCAGGAGGTACGATTATGAGGAAGACACCTAATGCGGCATATGACTTGTTGGAGGAGATGGCTTCTAATAGCTATCATTGGAAATCTGAAAGGAACGTGCCGATGAAGCAAGCTGGAATGATTCAAGTGAGCGAAGTCACTGCCTTAGCCGCCCAGTTGGAAACATTGAACAAGAAAATGACAGCTTGAGCATGCATGCAATGCAAGTTCAAGCCGTTACTTGCAAGCTTTGCCAAGGAGGACATCCAAGCACTGAATGCCAAGTACGTAACCCTTTTTTGTACGGAACCGACCACCATCCAACTACCCCTACCCAAATACATATAATACAGGGTTGAGGACCCATCCACAACCACCACCGGGGCATGCACCTAAACTGAGTATAGAGGAATAGTTGACAAAATTCATCACATCGATGGAAACTAGATTTCAAAATCACGAGGCATCGATAAAGATTTTGTAAGTTCAAGTGGGACAGTTAGCAACAATCCTAGCCGGGCGAGCACAATGATCACTACCTAGTGACACTGAAAAGAATCATAGGGAGGAAGTCCATTCCATAACACTACAAAACGGAAAGGAGGTTGCTGAAAGAATGATGCTCATGATAAGTATGAAGGCAATGCAAACATCAAGCAAGAAGAGAATCAAACACGCGACAAATGTTAGTCTACTAAGACCACTACACCCATCACACCTACTAAGGTAGATATCCCACCCTCATTTTCCACTGCATATACGAGTGAAAAATTAGATGCTAAATTTGCTAAGTTTCTAGATTTGATTAAGAATCTCCCACATTGATATGCCTTTCATTGATGCTATACGACAAATGCCGGACTATGCTAAGTTTTTTAAGGAGATACTGTCAAAAAGCGGAAATTGGGAGAGCATGAGACTATAAATTTAACTTAGGAGTGTTTTGCTATCATTCAAAAGGAATCACCTCCAAAGTTAAAGGATCCATGGAGTTTCACTATACCTTGCAAAATTCAATTCTATGTATTTTCATAAATCTTTATGTGATTTGGGTTTAAATGTAAATATGATGTCTTTGTCTATTTACAGGAAGCTGGGTTTAGGAGAGCTCAAACCGCTCAACGTGTCACTGCAAATGGCGGACAAGTCCATTAAGTATCCTCAAGGGATAGTTGAGGATGTACCAATCAAGGTTGATATTCACCATTCCGGTGGATTTTATAGTGTTGAACATGAAGGAAGATGCTGCCATGCCATTTATGCTAGGAAGACCAATCCTAGAAACGGGAAGAGCGTTGATTGACGGTCAAGAGGGGAAGTTGATCCTCTGTGCAGGAGATGATCAAATCACTTTCAACATGTTTCAAACTTTGACACAATCACACAACAAGCACATGTGTTCTAAAGTTAATGTGATTGATATTCTTCCCTTTGATATGATGCTAGGTGATTGCAAGGAGAAGTTGGAAGAAAAACTTGGGAACAAAGTAGATAAGACCAATGACAAGAAGAAGGAGAAGAAGGCGATGTTTACATCACAATCTCACCCAATATGAGGTAAATTCTGAGATGGAGACTTGGTTTTAATGAATAGAGCAAAAATGCGACTATTTCCATGGAAGTCGAACTCACCATGGGCTGTGCCTTTCAAAGTGATCGATATTCTACCATGCAACACTATCAATTCGAGAGATGACAATGGGGCACTGTTCACGATAAAAGAGAAATGGTTACTACACTACCACGTGGATGACTGGAAATCATCCCCCACTGCCCCTGCGGCACTTGAGCTTAAATGGTAAAAAGTCCAGCTTGGGACTATAAATCAAGAACTATTTCTTATCTCTTATCTTTGTTTTTGAATTTTGTTTTGGTTTGCATTTTGTTTTTGTTTTTGTTTTTGATTTTTTTGAGCGACTGTTTCTCCCACAATCTGCTCAACTAGCTGACGTACTGGTCGTGATCTGGCTCATTGAGTACGCATACGATGCTTTAGGACTAAGTTTTATTAAGTCATGTATTTAGTTTTACTAAGTCGTGTACTTAAATGTTAGATATTCATAATTCTCCGAAAATAATATAAGTCATTTTTAATAAAGTCATAATATTACAAAACATGTTGAAATACACAGGTAATATTTGGTTTTATTTTTCGAATTCATTATATTATGACCAAATATTAATAATTCATTTCCATTTTTCACTCTCTAAAATATTTTTTTTTCTGAGAACAATAATTTTCCCTATTAGAATAACGATCAATAAAATATTTGAATTGCATTTAATAACTAATGATGTAAGTTTATCAAACATGATGTGTATTATATATGCTTAAATTTATTTCATCAATATATATGTTTGTGTGTGTTCATATTGTATATTTGTAAATAATACAATAACGATGTAAATTTGTTAGATATGATGTATATTATGTATGTTTAACTTTATTTCATCAGTGTGTATATATGTGTATATATATATATATATATATATAGACGTGATTATTTATTTATTATTTATTTTTAATAGACGTATTAAGGCGCACCCACCAGCGACGTATATTATAAGGGGCTTGGGGGGGCTTGAGCCCCCCCCCCCCCCCCACCCAAGCCCAATATTTTTTTTCTAGTTTTTTGTAGTCTATAAATTGAGGTTAAATATAGTGATCAACCTAAATATTTTTATTTTTTGAGTGGCTTTCAAAACCCTACAAGGATAAATTCAAAATTCATCCTTCATGGCTTCACCATCGGTCCTTCACTCATCTTCATCGGCTCGCTATCATCCATCCAATAAATAGCCAGTCAAGTAAGATTTCTTCAACATCAAGGTAAAATTGGCCAAAAAATATTTGATTTTAAACATTATAAAATTATGTGCTAGATAACTCACTGGAAGATTGAAATATTTATATTTTGACATGTCGATTTTCATCAACAATTTTTTTAGGTCAATTAATAAGAAGTTTGGTGAATCCATTTTTGACATTTTCAAGTAGGAAATGAATTGATCGAATGGGCAATGGATCTCCAAAAAAAATTTTCGGGGGCGAACCACTGCGCTTTCCCCTCCAGCCCCCTATGTAAAATTCTTGGCTACGCCCATGGCACCCACACTCAAATTTATTTTAAATTGACGCACTCACATATCCACTTTCGTATCCACACTCGCTCACGCATCGGACTGACTTAGATTGAACCCCAATAAATTAAATTAACTATTAAAAATTTAAAAACAAAATAAGTGGCATACTTGTAAATAACTTCGTGAGCAGCCCTTATTTGACTGCACAATGCTCAAAGTTGATAATATCATTTCAGCTGACAACACGACACTATATCTATTCTCCTCATCCGGACAAGTAGGCCCCGCTGTCCCTCTAACCAACCAACGCTTGACACGTGATTCATGTGTGTCCGCATTACAGCTTTCCACCAATCAGAGCTCGCCACGACAGCAAATACTATGGTCGGCGCACGTGAGGGAAACGTGCTGAAGTGCAAGAAAATGAGAGGTGGGCCCAATTTTATCCGAAAACAGCGTATTTAGCGGCAGATTATGGACAAAGATAGCGTGTGGACTTTTGGTAGTGGAATTTGAAGGAATTGGGCTTCGTCCCTATCCACAACCAAGCCCGGGCCCACATTTATTATTATATTATTTAAAAAAATTCGGGAATGTTCTCAAAGGCATCTTTTAAGTCAATTAGCAGCCTACGACTTTTTTTTATCATTCCTTTTTTGTTTTCCGACTTTCGTTTCTAATTTTCTTCAATTCATAATTTCGTTTTAAAATTAAAAGCAAATCGAGCTAATTTTTATTGCATTTTATTCAGGGATAATTGCATATGTCACACTTATAGAATAATTGTTTTACAAATTTTTCCTCTAGTTTGAACAATTCTCTTGTACAATCGTTGTATTACAATAACATCGCCTTAGTTTGTAAATATATAAGAAAAATTACAACAACCTCCCCTATGATTTAAGATAAAAATACATTGTAGAGGATGTAGATGTTATTGTTGAAACTATAGGAGCTAAAACGATAATTAAAAAATCAGAGAGAGTCTATATGAAGTTCACCTTTTTACTCACGTTCAATTCTTATTGAACTTTATAACTTGTGGCTTTTTTGTAATCTCACTTCTATTCAGTAGTTGATGAATATTTTCTTCAAATAAAATATATAATGTCTTTAGATGTATTAAATATTGATTAGAAAAGTGGAAATCCGATGTACGAAGCTTCGGCTATGTGCTGGGTTTGGGAAGAGTCGGACTATTTTGAGCCTAATATACGCAACATTTTCCTTGCAATACAAAGAAGTTGTTCCCGTGACTCGAATTTGTAACTTTTAGGTCATATACCAATAATTTGACTGTTACGTCCTTGTATTAAATTTTGATTCCGATCTAGTTTTACAATTGATTAAAAGGTTAGGTTGGGCTGCATGCTCTACTTATTGTGAGGTAACATCAACATAACATGATTAAAGCAGCAGAGAAAACTCATGGGCCTAAATATTAGTATGAAATATTTTCGGAGATGGGATGGAACGAGTGACCGACTTGATTTTTTATTTTTATTTCTTATAGCATACCTAAATTTATTAAGATTAAAAATATAATTATTATTTTATTTTATAACAAAATAAAATCTTCAATGTTGTGAAATGCATGCAAATTCCACATTTATTAGTTGGATTAAAAAATTAAGGAAAAATTACAAAAACCATCATATAATTTGGTCAAAATTTCACTTTGCAACCATTATTTGAAAAATTATAATTTACATCCTCGAGTTTCATAAATTGTAACACTTTGCATCCTCTTGACTCGGTTTGATATTTTTATCGAAGATTTATTTCCACATTCCATTATCGACATACATTTTCAAACTTAGAGCTCATTAAGCTAGTTATTGCATATTTTAAAAAAAATTGTGGTGTCAAAATGCTCTTTTTCCCGAAATCAAACAACTAGAAAATTTTGATATCCAAAATATTTTTTAAATATTTTAAAATTCGCAATAGCTAACTTAATAGGTTCTATGTTTGATGGTGCAAGGTGATGAATGAATGCAGTGATAAATCTTCGACACACAGACCAAACCAAGTCAAAATGATGCAGATTGTTATAATTTATGAAATTTGAGGATGTAAACTGAACAAGTTGGGAGATTTGGTTGGTTGAAATTTCAATTTGGATTTGTTATTTCGATTAGACAGTTTTTACTTGCTTTGATAATTGAGATATTGGACTATTAATGATTCAATAAAGATCAGTCTTATGTTTACTTACTAAAAACTCGAGTTCTTTTCTGTTGGAGGTTGATTACTTATCACAATTTCGCTGGTGATAAATAATCTAACGATTGAAAGTACAGTTATAAACATTTCCTTAATTTTCTATTTATGTTATTAGTTAAAATTAATAAAAGAATTTTAATAATTAAAAATTTAAAAATTATTTTAATATATACTAAATTGGAAAGTTATAAAATATGTTTAAGAAAAAGATTATCTGTGATATCCCCGAAATGATTATGTGATTTTAATCATTTATTTATATTATGATGATTTAGTGTTAATTCATGAGGTTGAATTAATATGGTTGAGGAGTTACATTTCGGGGTGCATGCGACATATGTTGGGATGTTGGGGTTGTGGCATGATTATTTGGGGTGTGTGTTATTTGTTTTGGTAAAAGCATATTTAAATGAGAATTGAAGTATTTTATTGAGAAAATACTATAAAATATCATGTGAGGATATTTTAATACATCGTGCTAAATACCGGGACCAAAACATAACACATCACTTAACCCACCACCCAACCACCCCCTTGACCCATACCCTGCTGCCAGCTGCTCACCCATACCCCTTGTCCCATCTCTCACCCAACCTTACCATGTCTGAAATCACTTCATTTTCCTCCCAAAAATCGTCCAACACTTGCTGAGCAAGATAGGAAGGAGTTCAACCATTTTTGTTGCTTTGAAGCCTTCCAAAAATCGGAGCAAAAAGGGAGCCTTCACAGACAGCTACACAGCGCAGGGGATAGAGTCCCACAACACACTACATTTTGGAAAGGTACGTAAGCGACGTACGGGCATCCCAACGGTAACATGTATTTTATGTTTGTCTATTTGACACATGGTGAATGCAATGTGATGCATTAAGAGTATGATACATGTTACTATGCATTGTTGTTGCATATTATGCATTGTTGTTGCATATTGTGATGTGGAATAAAGAGGTGTATTCCACGAGTCAGGGGTGATCACAGTGAAGGTTTTAATGCTTACGCTTGACCGCTAAAAATGTGGAGCGGGAGGGGGAGGCTCGCTTGCACATGGAGGCGGGGTATACCATACTAAGCGAGGATGAGATACCGCTAGTATGAAGAAGCGAGGATGAGATACCGCTTGTTTTGAGATTGTAAAGCGGAGAAGCATTAAAATAACTGATGATGACTGACTCAATAAAAAGAGATGATATGTCATGACATTTATCTGTGAAGCCATATATTCATATAGTGTTTTGATTATGAATTGTGGTACAGGGACAACCAATGGGCATTGTAAATGCGATGGAAATACAGGAAGTGCTTTGTATTTTATGATTATGCATTTACGTCTTACATTCATATTATGTGGTATATGAATTATGTTATGCTCATGTGTTGGGGGTTGTCTTTGTAGGTGCTTTTGATGATGAGAACCAGGGTTGGGGTTGAAAAGCTGAGCTGTAAGGAGTGCTACAGGATTAGCATGTTAGAGAAAATTTTTGTATAGCTTCTACATGTGGTAGAGTAAGACTATAGTGTAGTACCTTTTGTAGGAATTTGTGAAGTTCCTTTTTGAAACTTTTGGTACTGTATCTCTTAAGTTCAGGTTAATCAACATGACTCATTACTCTGATTTATTCATATGAATGTTTAGTTCTCTTAATCGCACCTATTAGTATTTTGAGATATCGGGGTCTCACATTTAGTGGTATCAGAGCAGTGGTTAGATAAACAGGGAAGAATGAAGGGTAGCCTTTAGAGACAAGTTGGTTAGGTATTCATTGTTGGGCATGTTATGCATGTGGTGCATATTTTTGTATAAGTGTTATACTAACATGCTTTGAATATGATACCCTTGTTATCTAACGGCTTATACTATGAACTGCTTTTGGTATTGTTGTTAACTCTTGTGTTGCAGCATGGCGGCTATTAACCCGGAGAACCTCAATGAAGAGGTAGGGGATATGGGCAGTATGAATGCTAGTGTTGCTCAGATGGATCCTTTACCGCCACCTGCTGTGGGAGTGGAGCCCAGTGCACAGATGTTATTACCAGGGGAGCTCAGTTTGACACAGTTTCTGAACTTCCGTCCACCCATGTTTGAGGGGACCGAGTCTGGAGAAGGGGCCGAAGAGTGGCTAGAACGGATAGAACAGATACTTGTGACTGCGCCCTGTGCACGTACCGCATGGCTGAGGTTAGCCGAGTTTCAGATGGCGAAGAAGCCTTCTATGTGGTGGAAGACCACTGTGATGGAGCTGAGGGCTCAAGGTATGGTAGTGGACTGGACTGTATTCAGGACCCGGTTTCTTAACCGGTATTTTTCTGCAGCTGCCAGACAAGTAAAGGAGGACGAGTTCACTAATTTGAAGCAGGGCAGCATGTCAGTTTCAGACTTTGCTTTGCAGTATTCCTCACTGTTGAGGTATGTCCCCCATATCGCTGTGAGCAGCCATGCAAAGATGAGGCATTTCCTGAAGGGACTGAGGCCAGAACTATTTGACCGGGTTGTCTCCAACAACCCCAGCTCTTTTGATGACGCCCTGACACGGGCAGAGTTGGCAGAGATTGCAGTGGGCGCGTACAAGGATGTTGTACCCCCTTTCGTACCACCACAGAGGCCTGTTACTGATAGTTTGAAACCACGAGGGGATCAGTTCAAGGCTCGTGGAGCCTCATCATCTTCCAGATTTAGTGGGAAGAAATCTCAGGGTCAGAAGCAGAGCAATCGAGGACCTACACAAGGGAGTAAGGCAGGAGGGGACAGGTGTGACCGCTGTGGAGGATTTCACTTGTCACGTGACTGCCGAGGCTGTTATGTTTGTGGCAAGGTGGGCCACTTAGCTCGGAACTGCCCCAATCGGGCAAGTCAGGCAGACTCAGGGCCGAATATGCCAAGATTTGACGCTAGGATGGCACCACCGAGACAGCAGTTTGCGCCTCGACCGCAGGGAGGTCAGGCGGCGGGACCGCCGCAAGGTCAGGTGTATGCACTAACTAGGGAGCAGGCTGAGGCAGCCCCGGAGGAGGTCATTGCTTGTACGTGTCATTTATTTACGTACCCTACATTTATTTTGATAGATACAGGTGCTTCTCATTCTTTTGTATCTGTTACTTTTGTGGAGAGACACCGCTTGTGCTCATCTCTGTTACCCACGCCTCTCATGGTCTCGACACCCACGGGAAAGCATGTGATTGCGGACCGACTGTTATCTGATTGCCTCATTTATTTTGAGGGCAATGATCTGAGGGCCGATCTGATTCAGTTAGAGATGGCAGATTTTGACTGCATTATCGGCATTGATGTGTTGAGCAGATACCGAGCTGTGGTAGATTGCCGACAGAGGATGGTACATTTTCTATTTGATCAGGGGTTCCAGTGGACCTTTTATGGGAACGGCTCTCGTCCAAGGATTCCAGTGATCTCAGCGGTTAAGATGTCGCGGTTATTGGAACGCGGCCACATGGGCTACCTTATTTATGCCATGGATGCATCGGACGAAAAGGAAGTGAGAGCCGAGGATATTCCAGTTGTGGCGGAATTCATTGATGTGTTCCCAGATGAGATTCCAGGGTTTCCGCCTGTCAGGGATGTTGAGTTCGCCATTGAGCTGCTGCCGGGGACTTCTGCTATTTCACGTGCCCCGTACAGGATGGCACCGGCAGAGCTGAGAGAACTGAAGATACAATTACAGGAGCTCCTTGACAAGGGATACATTCGTCATAGTGTATCGCCTTGGGGTGCACCAGTCTTGTTCGTGAAAAAGAAGGATGGTTCAATGCGTCTGTGCATTGACTACAGGCAACTGAACAAGGCCACAGTGAAGAACAGGTATCTACTCCCGAGGATTGATGACCTGTTCGATCAGCTTCAGGGTACATAGGTGTACTCAAAGATAGACTTGAGGTCAGGCTATCATCAGGTGCGGGTTAGAGCTGGCGATGTCCAAAAGACGGCTTTTAGAACTCGGTATGGGCACTACGAGTTCTTAGTGATGCCATTCGGGGTGACAAATGCACCTGCAGTTTTTATGAGCCTGATGAACAGAGTATTTCAGGAGTACCTCGATCAGTTCGTGATCGTATTCATTGATGACATCCTTGTCTATTCAAGGAGTGAGGAGGATCATGCCGATCATCTGAGGATAGTGCTCCAGATCCTCAGAGATCATCAGTTGTACGCCAAACTCAGCAAGTGTGAGTTCTGGCTGAGCAGTGTATCATTTTTGGGCCATATCATATCACGAGAGGGGATATCAGTAGACCCGAGGAAGATAGAGGCAGTTATGGATTGGTCTGCCCCTACTTCAGTCAGTGAAATTTGAAGTTTTCTTGGTTTGGCTGGCTATTACCGACGTTTCGTCGAGGGTTTCTCAAAGATCGCCAAGCCACTTACGCAGCTGACTCAGAAGGGAGTTCCATTCCTTTGGTCGGAAATTTGTGAGCAGAGCTTCCAGGAGTTGAAGCACAGATTGACTTCAGCGCCAGTTTTGGTGATTCCCAGGGAGAACAAAGGGTTCGTTCTCTATACCGACGCATCGCTACAGGGCCTAGGATGCGTACTGATGCATGACAGACATGTAGTGGCTTATGCTTCTAGACAGTTGAAGCCACATGAGACGAGGTATCCGGTCCATGATCTGGAGCTAACAGCTATAGTGTTCGCCTTGAAGATATGGCGACACTACTTATATGGTACCTCATTCACCATCTTCACTGATCACAAGAGCTGAAGTTCTTGTTTACACAGGTTGAGCTGAACATGAGGCAGAGGAGATGGATGGATCTGCTGAAGGATTATGATTGTGAAATCCTATACCATCCCGGGAAAGCAAATTTGACAGCTGACGCTTTGAGTCGGAAGGTGAGGAGCACAGCAGAGGATGCCATGTGCTTATCAGCTATGTTGGGCTCCTACTGTCAGTTGGGGTTTGATTATGATGTATCTACTTCACCAGTACAGGTTTTGACCTTGCTAGCTGAGCCTGTTATTTATGATCACATCAGGAAGGCTCAGGGGACCGACGCAGAGGTTCAGAGATGGATGTTAGTGGTTCATTCAGGTCAGCCATCGAGATTCAGAATGGCTGAGGATGGTTCTCTGAGACTTGGCGACAGATGGGTGGTTCCAGATACACCCGAGTTGCGACGGGGTATATTACAGCAAGCTCATTGCAGCAGGATGAGTGTCCACCCGGGCGGGAAGAAGATGTATAAGGATCTATGCAACCAGTTCTGGTGGAGGCGTATGAAACAAGATGTCACCTCATTCGTTAAGAGATGTTTGATCTGTCAGCAGGTGAAGGCTGAGAGGCAGAGGCCTGGAGGTGAACTAAGGAGTTTGGAGATACCCGAGTGGAAGTGGCAGCACGTGTCTATGGATTTCGTGACCCACTTACCGAGGACTGTTTCCGGTTTCGATGCCATCTGGGTAGTCGTGGACAGATTGACTAAAGTGGCTCACTTCATTCCCTACTGTATGACATATACGCACTTGAGGATGGCACAGTTATATGTCAGAGATGTGGTGAGACTGCACGGGATCCCTGTTTCGATTGTGTCTGATCGAGATCTGCGGTTTACATCTCACTTTTGGGAGGGTCTTCAGACAGCTCTAGGTACAGAGTTGAGGCTGAGCACAGCCTATCACCCTCAGACGGACGGACAAACTGAACGTACGATACAGACGCTCGAAGATATGTTGAGAGCTTGTGTGCTAGAGTTCGACACTTCATGGCAGGACTAGATAGCCTTGGTGGAGTTCTCTTACAACAACAGCTACCAGGCAAGTATACAGATGGCTCCTTTCGAGGCCCTCAATGGTAGGCGTTGTAGGTCACCCTTGTGTTGGGATGACATGGACCGTAAGTCGGTTGGAGGACCAGAGTTGGTTCAGGAAATGGAAGAGAAAGTTAAGGTTATCAGAAGGAAGATGAAGGCAGCTCAGGACAGATAGGCAGCATATGCCAATCAGCGGCGTAGACCGTTGGAGTTTCAGTTAGGCGACAGAGTCTTTCTGAAAATCTCGCCTTTCAGAGGTGTAGTACGGTTTGGTATGCGGGGGAAGTTCTCCTAGATACGTGGGGCCGTATGAGATCTTACAGCGTGTGGGTACTCTGGCGTACCGTTTAGCTTTACCGCCCTCTCTGTCTGGCATTCACGATGTATTTCATGTGTCTATGTTGCGGAAGTACGAGCCAGATCCTTATCATGTGTTGCACCTTCTGAGGTTCAGATTGAGTCCGATGTTTCCTATGTGGAGCGACCTATCAGGATTTTGGATAGGGCGGATCGCAGACTGAGAAACAAAGTTATTCCTATGGTCAAAGTTCAGTGGGATCGTAGGGGTGTCGAGGAGGCCACGTGGGAGACGGAGCGACACATGGTGCAGCACTATCCAGAACTGTTTTCTGGTATGTGATTTATGTTTTATTTATATTGGGTAAGTGCATGATGATTTCGAGGGCGAAATCTTATAAGTAGGGGAGTATTGTGATATCCCCGAAATTATTATGTGATTTTAATCATTTATTTATATTATGATGATTTAGTGTTAATTCATGAGGTTGAATTAATATGGTTGAGGAGTTACATTTCGGGGTGCATGCGACATATGTTGGGATGTTGGGGTTGTGGCATGATTATTTGGGGTGTGTGTTATTTGTTTTGGTAAAAGCATATTTAAATGGGAATTGAAGTATTTTATTGAGAAAATACTATAAAATATCATGTGAGGATATTTTAATACATCGTGCTAAATACCGGGACCAAAACATAACACATCACTTAACCAACCAGTCAACCACCCCCCTTGATCCATACCCTGCTGCCAGCTGCTCACCCATACCCCTTGTCCCATCTCTCACCCAACCTTACCATGTCTGAAATCACTTCATTTTCCTCCCAAAAATCGTCCAACACTTGCTGAGCAAGATAGGAAGGAGTTCAACCATTTTTGTTGCTTTGAAGCCTTCCAAAAATCGGAGCAAAAAGGGAGCCTTCACAGACAGCTACACAGCGCAGGGGATAGAGTCCCACAACACACTACATTTTGGAAAGGTACGTAAGCGACGTACGGGCATCCCAACGGTAACATGTATTTTATGTTTGTCTATTTGACACATGGTGAATGCAATGTGATGCATTAAGAGTATGATACATGTTACTATGCATTGTTGTTGCATATTATGCATTGTTGTTGCATATTGTGATGTGGAATAAAGATGTGTATTCCACGAGTCAGGGGTGATCACAGTGAAGGTTTTAATGCTTACGCTTGACCGCTAAAAATGTGGAGCGGAGGGGGGAGGCTCGCTTGCACATGGAGGCGGGGTATACCATACTAAGCGAGGATGAGATACCGCTAGTATGAAGAAGCGAGGATGAGATACCGCTTGTTTTGAGATTGTAAAGCGGAGAAGCATTAAAATAACTGATGATGGCTGACTCAATAAAAAGAGATGATATGTCATGACATTTATCTGTGAAGCCATATATTCATATAGTGTTTTGATTATGAATTGTGGTACAGGGACAACCAATGGGCATTGTAAATGCGATGGAAATACAGGAAGTGCTTTGTATTTTATGATTATGCATTTACGTCTTACATTCATATTATGTGGTATATGAATTATGTTATGCTCATGTGTTGGGGGTTGTCTTTGTAGGTGCTTTTGATGATGAGAACCAGGGTCGGGGTTGAAAAGCTGAGCTGTAAGGAGTGCTACAGGATTAGCATGTTAGAGAAAATTTTTGTATAGCTTCTACATGTGGTAGAGTAAGACTATAGTGTAGTACCTTTTGTAGGAATTTGTGAAGTTCCTTTTTGAAACTTTTGGTACTGTATCTCTTAAGCTCAGGTTAATCAACATGACTCATTACTCTGATTTATTCATATGAATGTTTAGTTCTCTTAATCGCACCTATTAGTATCTTGAGATATCGGGGTCTCACATTATCCGATGAATTATATCTATTAATAAATATTTATAAAAAAATGTTGTACAAAATATAAATTTATTAACTACATTAATATAAAAAAAGTTTGATAATTATAGATACCTAAAATAATCGAATAATGTAATATTTATTTTGATAGTAAAAGAGAAGAATAGATATGAAATAAATAAAAAGTATGAAAATAATGAAATTTGAAGGGTAAATAAAAAATATTATTTAAACAAGTAAAAACTTCTACGATACTTACAATCACAATTTTATCGCCCCAAACTAATCATAATAATAATAATAATAATAATAACAACAACAACAACAATAATAATAACATAATCTCAACAAAAAAATATTATCATACGATCATAATTACAATCCACACACAAATAATCAAAGTGTTCTTTTTAAAAAAATAACAAATGCCATAAATTCGTGCTTCGAAATATTATCTGCCGGCCTTTGAAATTTTATAATTGAGATTGGATGTTATTTAGATATATAGTGGGAAAAAATTGGCAAAATATAATCTCATATAATATTATCATTGGCAATTATTTTTGATAATCTCGCGACACATGTCTATTTTTTGTTAAAAAAATGACATGTATCGCAAGATGCCGTCCTTAAAGGACCGCTCTTAATAACAACATCAGTATTTATAGAAATTAATATTATATAATATTTTTGCAATTATTGCTCTAATATATCTAATTTTGGAACCAATCAAACTAATTAAAGGAATATGAAAGAAAAAATACCATGACAATAATTAGTTACTAAGAAGTACTCACACTTAATAAAATAGTAAAAGATATCATAAATAATTTTTTCTTCAACAAAAAGTGAAATATTTTTTTTCCTCACATATTCTAGTAAATTCAATAGGGATATTTATGTATGAAATGGGACATTGATTTATTTTCTTCATATCATATATTATTCATAAATAGTTTTTCTTTTAAAAAATATATATTTCATGGAAACATTTAAAAAAACAAGTTAAACAAAGAAAAAGAAAGAAATATGGCCTTCTGAGTAGATGCAGCCCATGTTTGTACAATCTGTTCAAATTTGGGCCAATAGCCAACCGTAGCCCAATTCTATCAGTTATCAAAATAGCAGCACCAACTTTTTGTAAATTATTCAAGTTATGTACATGGAAACATTTATATGTATTCATGAGACCCATTTATATATCAACTCAATATTAAAATATATCGTCTTTTAAATAAAAATATCTAATGTTAAACATATCAACCATTTTAGACCAATCGTATTGAAATGATCGATAGATGAAACTCACACCAGGTCTATACAAACATTTTCCGTAGGTTAAAAGTCTCCTCGCCCTTGACTAAAAAGTCAAAATTAAGCGGCTCAAGCCATGAAAGATTTTCTTGATATAAACTTTATATGTTCTATATCATTTTGTATAAATTTACAAAAACTCGTGTACAAAACACTTGAAAACATTCTCTAAAACCTTCAGAATCATATATTATACACCATTCCCACTTCTAATGTTGAAGCATGAGGTACACTCAATGCATATGTAGATGCTCTACTATTCCTCCTCAAGAACTCATACCCAAAGTTTATAGCCATCTTCTTTATCAAACTTGATCCTTGCTTTGTTCTAACATATGAATGTCCCATAATGTAAGCTATACCGGCTTCTCTCGCTTCCATCAGATCATGTAACTCTTCACAGGCTCCTTTATCCATCTTCGGACTGTCGGGGATGACAAATTTGACTCGTTTCCTAGGCTTAGCGGGTGGCGGGGATTGCGTTTCTCTGAGTTCTGATGTGCTTGCTTTTTCGGGATTTGCCCCATTTTCCTCACGTAGTTGAATCCAGTCTACATGTGTGGAAGGTGTTGCAACTACAACCATGTCTTCGTTTTGCTTATTAGAATCTTTGCTTGCTTCACTCAGATCCCCTTTCCCAGTTCGTATGTACTCTGCTAGACTACATACGAGATCGTTCTCGAATTGTATGTCATCTTTTTGAGCATCACGGTAGCCATAACGTACAATGCATCTATACATTCGATACTCTCTTGGTCCGATACGTCCCACAAGAAACCGTTCTTCGTGTTTAACGTGAGGAATAGGGATGGATTTGACACAGAGAAAAACTAGTACCTGGTGGAAAGCCGGAAGATTGGTGACAAAATGGGAGAAGATAGCCGGGATTCCGGACACGAGTTCTGTATGTATTAGGCCAATGCCTTTAACCCGTACGATGCCCAGACACGGTCCCAACTCGAGTAGCCAATCGACAGATACTTTATTTTGAACATCAAACTCGTACTTCTTAAGCGTACCGTAGTGCCAAACACACATCAGTATCATGAAGATGAATGAAATGGCAACTGGTACCCATGCTCCTTCACGAAACTTGATAAGAGATGCACAGAAATACAAGGCTTCGAGTGTCCCAAAGAATAAGACGAAGCAAACTGCAAGAACGACACTTTGGTGCCAACATAACACGATAACGAGAGACATCAAACACGTCGTAACCAACATGACGGTTATCACTGCCAAACCTTCATGAAGAAAAACATAAAACTTTAGTTAGATTAGGAATCTCGTTTCTTTAGGAAATATAAAAGATCTACCGGAAGCGTTGCCTAAACTCTTGATATCTCTAAAACCGAGAGTGACGGCTAAACATAGCAGCATTAAGATCCAGTTGACCTCGGGAATATATATCTGGCCATGGATTTTTGACGATGTGTGCACTATTTTAACTTTAGGGAAGCACCCGAAGGCGGAACATTGCTTTATGATAGAAAAAGTTCCTGTGATAATGGCTTGGCTTCCAACTACCGCAGCAAGTATAGCAATCACCAGAACTGGCCATCTTAGTTTCTCTGACACAATAACATAAGATATATTTAGTGAAGGCAAGTACGAATGTTCTTCGGATTCAATGAGTGACTATTTAAGGTACATACCAGGTACAGATACATAAAATCCAATACGATAATCATTTTCGATGACATGATGCTTAGAGAGATAAGCAGCTTGCCCCATGTATGCAAGGACTAGTGATGGATAAACAATGGATGTGAAGGCTATCTGCAAACTCATGGATCGGCATGTTAAATTTAACGACATTAAGGTGTTGACTCATTAAAGTTTGAACCTCGTCATTAAATCTAACGACCACTAAAGCACTGAAGAAAAGCATGCTAAGAATGGGGAATTCAAGCAAAGAATCTATTAGAAGCACAAAGTTAACTCTTCAACTTGTAATTAAATATTATCGATGGGATGGATAGTGAGAATGAGTACTATACCTTGATTGAGGACTGGGAAAAGTGCCCAAGATCAGCAAACATTGCTTCCGAACCTGGAATAATTAAAATTAAATATTCCTCTAGAGGAAAAAAGACAATAATTTACAGTGTTATGTGCTTCTCCTTGCCTGTTATGCAAAGTAGGATTCCTCCCAATGACATCCAACCCGCTCTCCGGGTTTTGTATAGAAATGTGTACATATAGCGTGGCGACAGAGCTTGATAAACATGAGGATTCCAGTGGAAAATATTGTAAATACCAATAGAACTGATGCACAAAAGCCATGTTATGACCACAGGTGCGAACAAGAATCCAACCCTGTGAGTGCCATAGTGTTGAAGGGCAAACAAGGCAATTATTACAGCACAAGCAATTGGGATTTCCACGTCTGCAAGATTATTACATTTCAGGTAGCAGAGGAATGAGTCAGCTAATGCTTTACGATCAAATAATAATGTATTACATACATAAATGAGATGATTTAAGAAGAGACTGAGATGATGCAAGAAAAGATCGAAAGTTATAGAAACAAAGAGCTAATTATGTAAGAACGGATGTAGTTTACAGGCTTCCATTCTGAGAAATCAGCATAAATCCTTCTTCAGCGGATGCTAAAATGTTTTCGTTTATAAAGATTCAGCGACATACAATTGCTGATCTTAATGAGTTTCTAAAATTTCAGCCTTATACAGACACCAAACTATATGTATGCACGAATCCACCTATCAATTCAATCCACGTAGCTTTGTGCTTCACCTCATTTCATATCCCATACACCACATTAAGTGAAATTAGATATTGATCTTTATAATGTATCCAAACAGATATTACTATATTGTTCACAATGAAACACACCTATATCTGCTTACTCTCGAGACTTAAACCATGTTATACACACCAAAACAAGATATAGTTGCTTATTGCTGCCATAAAAAATTCTATCCAATGCATGACATTTATTTATGGCTTGGAAAACATTACTTCAAAATGGACAATAGGGCAAACTCGAAGTACAAAAAAAAGAATCAGAATGAATTGGTGGAGGGAAAAGGGACCGAGCATAGTGGCCGCCCCCTTCATAATTCCTCCTACATTCTTATGTATATGTAAGTTTTTTTCCAATAGTACATAACCTATAAAACGATAGTTAGGCGGCCTTAAGTCCTTAAAATCTTTAATTTTTAGTTTTGCCCCCCTCTTCCCATTCACGTATTTGCTTGTTCCGCCACTGAGTCAGAACAACTGAGGGATGAAATTTGGAGTGTCTTACATTTGTGGTGCTCTCTTTCCATTGCAAGTCCTAGACCAGAAACTGCCGAAAAAACTGCACAACAGGCAACAAAGATCAATCTTATCAAAGTTACTCACAAATAATGAAGTATTTTCATAAATATTCAAGCCAAACTAGAAAGATACCCGAAATTGCCGGAGTTAAAATTCCATCTCCGATCACCATACAAACACCAAGAAGAGACAACAAGAGCAAAAATCTTTGCAAAACTCTGTATTTTTCGAGGCTAGACTTAAGCCTTGCACCGAAAGTTGAAGGTGCAGGGCATGAAATATCCTTTTATAACTAGACAAATCTTCATCCGCAGACTGGAAACTAGGCAATGGATTTACATTGGCATGTCTGCATAAAAGTGAATATAATGCAAATGTGCCTCCTTCACCGTTATCATCAGCTCTCAGCACAATGAATACATATTTCAACAGTGGAATCAAAGTTAATGTCCAAAACACAAATGACAGGACCCCAAAAATTTCTTCATTGGTCTCAGAATGTTCAATATCTTCAGCAAAAGTATTCTTATACACATACAATGGTGAGGTACTCAAATCCCCATATACAACACCTAAACTCTGATAAGCCAGTGTCAACATTGTTCTCCAAGATTCTTCCTGCAATCCTCCACCAGTAACAGGAAATAAGATAACAAAACAAAACAATGAAATTCCAAAAGTCATCATTCAAGAATCATATACGATATAACTATATGAAAAAAAAATGAAAAAAAAGCTCACCTTTACACGATTCTGATAAATCCCACTTTCAAGATCCATTGAAAATGCCCTCACAACCCCAAGGAAACCATTACAGTTGCAAATTCAAGAATTTGACCACGACCCATTATTTGCCAAACGACCCCACACCAGTAAATACCTGTGAAGAAAATGCAAACTGACGCACCCACCAAATTATATATACCTAGCAAATGAATGAATAGTTTTGTTTTGACGGTACCTTAAAATGTGACACACACAGCAGTTCAACAACTTCCAGAGAAAGAGCAAGCAGACAAAAAAGATTTGAAATATTTTGGTGTTAAGAGAGTTCAATCTATCAAAAAATGAAAAAAACTGAAAAGAGGTTTCAATTTGTATTTCCACATAAGTGGTTAGGGAAAGTTAGAATGTTTGGTACGTGGGATTACACTTTATGCCATTCGGCAATTTCTTCAAGTTCCTTTTTCTGAATGATTTCTTGAATGATTTTTGACTTGTTGAAGTTAGTTTACATCTTTTAGGTGATTTTACGTGACCACATTTCACACTATCCCACTTCTCCTTTGTACGTGGTGCTCTGAGATCAAGGAGACCATGGGAATGCAAATAAAGACTTAAAAAATCACTATTTATTAGACTTAATGATAAAAGGTTAGATTTCTTAAATTAAGATATCCAAATTTTGTAAGGCTGCATTTGGATGAAATGATTCGATGGATTTGGATTTCAAATCCTTAATACAAATACAGTCAAATTGTTTGACTAATTTTGAAATACATGGATTTCAAATCCAACATCTTCAATTTTGAGATATTTTTTAGCAATACCAAGTTAATTTCAAAATCTTAATTATTGAAACATTTCAAATACAAATTTTCAAATACATTTTTGAAATTAAATATTTCAATCTCAGTGCAACCTAAATAAAATTATAGATATTGCAATGATTTAGGAGGTGTTTGCGATTGTTTTTAAAAATTGTTTATCTGTTTTTCAGACAAAAAAGAAAAACACGGAATTTTGATTGTTCATTTCATTGCTTCTGTTATCGTTCTCTAAAAACAAACAGGTAGAAGCAGAAGTAGAGAAGCATGTCATGAGATGTTTTTCACTGTTCTTACTTCTTTGTAATAATTTGAAGATAATTAAGCTATTTTTTTATTTTAATTTAACACACTCAATAATTTTGCTTAAAAATATTGTTTTCAATTTTAAACAAAAACAACATAAAAGTATTTTAAATAAACAAATGCAAACACGTCATTACTCATAATGGTCCAATCCAATTCGACCCAGAACTAATTTAAATTTAATGTGACTTAAGGAATAATATCTATACAAAACAAAAACATTTAATTTCAATAAACCATACAGTTATAACTCTTGTTTATCTAATCCATTTGTCAACTAATTATACTCAATATAATTTAGATGTAAATCATATGGATAGAACTATCATCTTCATAACTTTTTTCATATTACAAAAATAACTTTATACATATTTTATTTGAAAGAAACTCAATCATAGTAAATCTACGTCAATCTTATCCAAATTAAATTATAAAAAAGTTTGATCAATTTTACACAAAAATTTAATTGTATAAATCTGTTTGTTTTATCTAAATTTAATCAACTGTGTAAAAACTACTCTCAAACTATCAGATCCATGTCCATTTCATTTTAGAAACATAACATTCCTATAAAATTTCGGATTCTTCGTATTTTTCAAGTATTGTGCGCTCCACGGGCACCTGTAATTTATAAATTATCAATAATCTAAGGCATTGTTTGGTAGTTAATAAGGGTGGAATGTGCCATAAATTTTAACTACTCAACTTTGTTATTATGATAATTAAAGTTATATCACATTTATGTAAATGCAATTTTTAGTGTAAGTTATGATTTATGAGTTGCGTTTATATTACACCATTCGTATTATATATATATATATATATATATATATATATATATATATAACAATTAAATTAGGGGTATCACTTCATAATTTACATCCCTCCAAATATTTTCCTAGTAGTTAGGAGTTCCTAAGTATAATGATAATAATTAATAATATAATATAGAGATAACATTAATTATTGATGGGGACTAATTAAATTCATGCCTTTCCTTTGTTGACACATATATTGGACCCAATTGAATAGGGGAACACTTGGTTTAAAAAGTCTAGGAATTTTTAAAATATTTATTTTTTAAACAAAAACTAAATATCTTTTCAAATAGTAATTATATATAAATAAAGCTTGTGCTGAATGCCACGTTTTTTTTTATTTTCTCACTGCAGACTCCTAGATTTATAGATTTTTCTTTCTTTTCTTAAACCACTACTACAACAGATTCACGCCCATCATGGGCCAACAAAGAGAAAATTCCTAGAACTACGCATATACAAATGTATGAAGAAAATGTGCATCACAACATAAGCAAAAGGTTTGACCGGAATAGTGTAAGGGTCGTCGTAGCTAAATCCGATCCTCTCAAATCATGAGTTCTAGGAGAATGTCGAAAATGAAAACTGTCTTCCAATAACTGAAGATATAAATATAGGTAGACGAGAAAGTAACTGATAAGGACATACAAATGTTTTTTTTACTTTAAAAGTTCTTTATCCCAAAGCACCGGGAACTTCCAAAAAAACAAAATTTTTGTGATAAAGGAGAATTGTTAAAGGTATTCACCTAAGGGGAACCTAATATCAAAATGCATTCTTGTTATACCAATATTTAAAATTTTAAAAAATTATATATTCAATTAAGTTATATTCCGAATTTTGGTCCTCTAAGTATTTAAAATTGAGTCTTAATCGTGTAAACTCATTTTTTGTTGGCTTTTGGTCCTTTATTTTCCAGATTGCTGATATAATGCTAGACACATCAGTATTTTTTGATACGATATCAGCATATTCCGGTGACATACCACTCTGCAAAATAAGACTAAAAGCCAATTAATGTTATATGATGAATCTGTTTCCTCGGGTAAAATCTCTCGCAAGTACCGAATAAAAATATCCCGATGACAGAATACCAAGCACAAGGTACCCGAATATTATTAAACCCTGCTCAGCTTTTTGGTCAAAGCTATAGCGGAAGACCCGGACATAACTGACCAATTAACGGGTATGAACGAACGTGAGTTAATGGCTTGCGGATTTCTTGGACACGTCTTGAACCCATGACACCGTGATCGATGGAGATGGAGGTGGAGGAGCAGTGGACCCCGACGCCTGCTTTGAAGCTTGTCCTTTTTTGGACTTAGCCTTCAAGTTCTCAACCATCCCAACTTTCATATCTGTAAAGACCAAGTAGAGGTTAGTCTGAGCAGGTTAATCAAAATCTATAAAATAAATAAGAGTGCTCAGAACACTCACCGAGGGGCATTTTCAAGGCCCTTTGGGCTCAGCAAGAACAAGTATAACAGTCTATCGTCAATCAGCTCCACCAGATTATAGCACTGATCGTCAAGTTTACGACGAACCGAGAGTTATGATTCATTGTCAAGGTGACCCTTGATTGATTTGCCCTTCGATTTCTCTCCACGTCATGGGACAATCCCAAGGCTGGAGTGGGCGAGCAACATAGTCAAACTTCTTCCAATCTTTTATCGACGAAGGGTAGTTTTTGAGGTAACCAACCCCATTCGTGAAGAAAAGTAAAAAAGACCGATCTCTCTCTTTATTCAACTGAAAAAGCAATGGAAGAGTTCAGGGGTAGGGGTAAAACCCAAAAAGGAAAGGACAATGAAGAAGATCGCCAACAATCTATAACTGTTTGGGAATAATTGGTTAGGGGAAACCGCAAAGTAAGAGGTTACTTCAAGAAAGAAAGAGGGGACAAGAAAGCGAAGGCCGCCTCGATGTTGGTCTAAATAAAAGGAAAAATAGCCATCGGGAGGCAAATGGGGGCGAGACCCTGGAGGAGGAGCAATAATAGAAGTTCCCTCAGAAATCTCCTATTTAATATGAATATTGGATAGATGCTGGCTCGCCTGGACCCTGGATTCGAAAATTTCGAACCAAGGGACTTTAGCTGCCACGCCCGTTCCTCTTCCTTTTGAGTATCCGAGGAATTTGAAGAACCTAATGTCTCCTCGCTATCCGATGAGGATGAAGGCAGTGGAGGAAGAGTAGCAACTCTTTCTTTAGAGTAAGTGTCGTACATATCTATTTCCCTCATTGAGGAATTATCCGAAGAAGAGGTCATACTTGGTAAGTGCTTGAAAATCCTGAAGATCAGTTGCTCGATCGTCTAGCGCTAGCTCGGAGGAAAGTTGAACCAAACAGTGAAAATGACAGGAATGAGACGAGTATTTATAGGTGGGGCCAACTAAAACGTCAGAGGATCAAGACCGTTAAAATAAATTGGGATTTACGGTTGTAGATTAACCTCGGAAAAAGAAACGTCGCGAAACTTTTTGAATTTCGAGCAGGGAAAAAGCGCGGGAAAAATTCCCGAGCAGGTCAAACAAGGATTTTACCCGAAGGCGATAAAATAAGACTTCCATATTCTCATCTTGCTTTACTTCAGGGGGTGATGTGATGTCATATGATGAACCCGTTTCCTCGGGTAAAATCCCTCGCAAGTGCCTAACAGAATATCCCGAGGACAGAATACGTACCACAAGGTACCCGAACATTATTAAACCCTGCTCGGCTTTTTGGTCAAAGCTATAGCGGAAGACCCGGACATAACTGACAAATTAACGGGTGCGGACGAACATGCGTTAATGGCTCGCGGATTTCTCAGACTAGTCCTGAACCCATGACGCCGTGATCGAGGGAGATCATGTTCCGGATTTCTCACATACCACTCACCGGGATTAACACTATAAATACACGCCTAGGGTCTCGTTGTAAAGGGTTGGACTTGTGAGGAAAGAAAAGACTCTGAAGAGAGCATATAAAGTCTGTTCGATCTTTTCCCGTATTTCCAATATTCTTGTTTAAAACTTTGATATTCATATTTCGTGTCAAAGTCATGTAACAGAACAATTTTTATAGTGAAGAATTTATACTGGATAAAGTCCCGTAGTTTTTCTTTCATTCTTGAGAGTTTTCCACGTAAAAATTGTGGTGTCTCTTACTAATTTTCTATCACACACTCTATCTGAACACGGAGAATATAAGATCACATCACCAACAAAAACTCAAATTACAATATTAAGACCTAAATTTGATTACTTAAATGATCAAATCTCAAAATAGTAAATATAAAGAATGAATTTGACTATTTTCTTTACACAATGAGATCTTATTGATCTGATTTGAAAATTACTTTAATTTATTTTAAATCATTATAATATTTATTCAACATACTATAGAAAGTATATATGGTAATAAAGAAAAGCTCGTATTGTGTACATGATCAAACTCAATAATCGAATGGCTCGAAAACTAGCTCGACTCATCGTACAATATTTGATGACACATATATTGGACCCAATTGAATAGGGGAACACTTGGTTTAAAAAGTCTAGGAATTTTTAAAATATTTATTTTTTAAAAAAAAACTAAATATCTTTTCAAATAATAATTATATATAAATAAAGCTTGTGCTGAATGCCACGTTTTTTTATTTTCTCACTGCAGACTCCTAGATTTATTGATTTTTCTTTCTTTTCTTAAACCACTACTACAACAGATTCACGCCCATCATGGGCCAACAAAGAGAAAATTCCTAGAACTACGCATATACAAATGTATGAAGAAAATGTGCATCACAACATAAGCAAAAGGTTTGACCGGAACAGTGTCAGGGTCGTCGTAGCTAAATCCGATCCTCTCAAATCATGAGTTCTAGGAGAATGTCGAAAATGAAAACTGTCTTCCAATAACTGAAGATATAAATATAGGTAGACGAGAAAGTAACTGATAAGGACATACAAATGTTTTTTACTTTAAAAGTTCTTTATCCCAAAGCACCGAGAACTTCCAAAAAAAAAAAAATTTGTGATAAAGGAGAATTGTTAAAGGTATTCACCTAAGGGGAACCTAATATCAAAATGAATTCTTGTTATACCAATATTTAAAATTTTAAAAAATTATATATTCAATTAAGTTATATTCCGAATTTTGGTCCTAAGTATTTAAAATTGAGTCTTAATCGTGTAAACTCATTTTTTGTTGGCTTTTGGTCCTTTATTTTCCAGATTGCTGATATAATGCTAGACACATCAGTATTTTTTGATACGATATCAGCATATTCCGGTGACATACCACTCTGCAAAATAAGACTAAAAGCCAATTAATGTTATATGATGAATCTGTTTCCTCGGGTAAAATCTCTCGCAAGTACCGAATAAAAATATCCCGATGACAGAATACCGAGCACAAGGTACCCGAATATTATTAAACCCTGCTCAGCTTTTTGGTCAAAGCTATAGCAGAAGACCCGGACATAACTGACCAATTAACGGGTATGAACGAACGTGAGTTAATGGCTTGCGGATTTCTCGGACACGTCTTGAACCCATGACACCGTGATCGATGGAGATGGAGGTGGAGGAGCAGTGGACCCCGATGCTTGCTTTGAAGCTTGTCCTTTTTTGGACTTAGCCTTCAAGTTCTCAACCATCCCAACTTTCATATCTGTAAAGACCAAGTAGAGGTTAGTCTGAGCAGGTTAATCAAAATCTATAAAATAAATAAGAGTGCTCAGAACACTCACCGAGGGGCATTTTCAAGGCCCTTTGGGCTCAGCAAGAACAAGTATAACAGTCTATCGTCAAGCAGCTCCACCAGATTATAGCACTGATCGTCAAGTTTACGACGAACCGAGAGTTATGATTCATTGTCAAGGTGACCCTTGATTGATTTGCCCTTCGATTTCTCTCCACGTCATGGGACAATCCCAAGGCTGGAGTGGGCGAGCAACATAGTCAAACTTCTTCCAATCTTTTATCGACGAATGGTAGTTTTTGAGGTAACCAACCCCATTCGTGAAGAAAAGTAAAAAAGACCGATCTCTCTCTTTATTCAACTGAAAAAGCAATGGAAGAGTTCAGGGGTAGGGGTAAAACCCAAAAAGGAAAGGACAATGAAGAAGCTCGCCAACAATCTATAACTGTTGGGGAATAATTGGTTAGGGGAAACCGCAAAGTAAGAGGTTACTTCAAGAAAGAAAGAGGGGACAAGAAAGCGAAGGCCGCCTCGCTGTTGGTCTAAATAAAAGGAAAAATAGCCATCGGGAGGCAAATGGGGGCGAGACCCTGGAGGAGGAGCAATAATAGAAGTTCCCTCAGAAATCTCCTATTTAATATGAATATTGGATAGATGCTGGCTCGCCTGGACCCTGGATTCGAAAATTTCGAACCAAGGGATTTTAGCTGCCACGCCCGTTCCTCTTCCTTTTGAGCATCCGAGGAATTTGAAGAACCTAATGTCTCCTCGCTATCCGATGAGGATGAAGGCAGTGGAGGAAGAGTAGCAACTCTTTCTTTAGAGTAAGTGTCGTACATATCTATTTCCCTCATTGAGGAATTATCCGAAGAAGAGGTCATACTTGGTAAGTGCTTGAAAATCCTGAAGATCAGTTGCTCGATCGTCTAGCGCTAGCTCGGAGGAAAGTTGAACCAAACAGTGAAAATGACAGGAATGAGACGAGTATTTATAGGTGGGGCCAACTAAAACGTCAGAGGATCAAGACCGTTAAAATAAATTGGGATTTACGGTTGTAGATTAACCTCGGAAAAAGAAACGTCGCGAAACTTTTTGAATTTCGAGCAGGGAAAAAGCGCGGGAAAAAATTCCTGAGCAGGTCAAACAAGGATTTTACCCGAAGGCGATAAAATAAGACTTCAATATTCTCATCTTGCTTTACTTCATGGGGTGATGTGATGTCATATGATGAACCCGTTTCCTCGGGTAAAATCCCTCGCAAGTGCCTAACAGAATATCCCGAGGACAGAATACGTACCACAAGGTACCCGAACATTATTAAACCCTGCTCGGCTTTTGTGACATCCCCGAAATGGTTAATTACTATTTGGCTTTAATTGCGTTTACATGATTAATTATGTGGTAATTGATTATGTGTTGGGATTTATTTACCTTATGTGGAAATGCATGGTCATGTGGATAGGGTGACCCGGGATTGCATTTCATGGTGCATGTGGTGCATGTTGGGTAAATATTATGAGAAGCATGATTTATTTGCATTGGTTAGCAATTAATTGGAAATCATGTGTTAATTGATATTATGGTGCATTTTGAGTAAATGCTTTGAAAAATATCATGTTGGGGTGTTTTATACACCATGGAATTATTTTGGTATCATTTTAAATAAACCTACATTTTAATACCCAACCCCACTCTTTCAACCTCACTCTTACTTTACCAAATATCACACCCAAACCCTTCCCTTCCCCTTAATTTCGAGTTCCACCTTTGGGGTGAAGAGGAGACCTTGCAAACTTTGATTTGTGGAAGATTTTTGGGTGATTTGAGATCCCCAAGAGGTATGGGTACCTCATGTTTTAATTTTGTAAGGTTTTATTTGAGTTTGGTTTGGTTTTGAAGGGTTTTAAAATGGGTTTGTGTTGCGTGTTGTGATTTTGGTAGTGTTTTGGTTGGATGTTGTTTATATGGGTTTATGTTGAGGTTTATGGGTGGTTTTGAGTTGTTGAGTTTGATTAATGTTGGTGTATGTGGGTGTGTATGAGATGGGGTTGAAGATGGGTGAATAGTGCCCAAACCCCGCATGCCCGCAGCTCGGCGATCGATCGGCGTTTTTCTCGCGATCGATCGCGAGCAGCAGTGCTGAGGCAGAGGGCTTCAGCGATCGATCGCGAGATGCGCGCGATCGATCGGCGAGGCCGCGATCGATCGGCGCTAGCTCCGCGATCGATCGCGGATTGTGCAATTTTGTTGGGCGAGGCAGTGTGATCTCGCGATCGATCGGGGCTTGATGGCGATCGATCGCGAGATGCCAAAAATGATGTTTTTGGTTATTTTTGTGGGATTTTTGGTATTGGACTATTATTGGGTTCTAATATTGGTATTTGTGAATATGTAGAACCAACCCAGGTGGCAACGCAGCCAAGGAATTGAGGTCCAACCACATTCCACATTTTGGAAAGGTACGTAGTGGACGTACGGGCACCCAACGGTAACATGTATTTTATATACTCATTGTTTATGCATTGTGGATGCGAGTATATATGTGGTATTGCATTGTGGATGCATATACATGTTGATTTATGCCATATGAGGTATTGCATTGTGGATGCATATACATGGTAATTTATGCATATTGATGATAGATGCATATTATGATTATTGGATGCACATCCCATGAGTCGTGGTCATCCTTTGATGATTTTAATGCTTGCCGCTTTTGTATTGGTTCCGCTAAATGTGAAGCGAGGGGTGGGAGCGCCGCATGTCACATTTGAGCGTGGTTGTCATATGGGGCGAGGAAAGGGTATTTGCCGCTCTCTGTGAAGCGAGGGGTGGGAGCGCCGCATGTCCATTGTAGCGAGGTTATCCTATGCCGCCCATATGAATATAAGCGAGGGGCATTAAAATACACTGTGATGGACAGACTAGGGAATGGTGACCAATATGTGGTACAGTTGAGATGGTATATGATGTCATGACATGTTTTGGCCATTAAAAATAATCTGTTGATTATACTCATGAGTTGTGGTACAGGGACAACCAAATGGGAAGCGTTTGAAATGCATGGAAAACAGGAAGTGTTTTATATTGATTATGCATTTACGCTTTATCTTCATATTGTGTTGAATATGAATGATTATTATTGCTCATGTTTGGGGGTTGTCCTTGTAGGTACCTTTTTGGCATGATAGCAAGCTTGAACGGGTTGAGGTGGTGAGCTTGTGAAGCATTCTTTTGAGGATTAAAGGACAGGATTATTTTGGATAGTATCTACTCTAGGAGTAGTATAAAACTATAGATGAACATTCATTGATTGGAATGTAATTAATCCTTTTAGTGGTCCTTATTTTTGGCATGTAATGCTTAAGCTCATAGACTCAACATGTTCTTTATGCTCTGATTGATTTACTTTAGCTCTATTATGCCTTGATTCCGCACTTAAGGATTAGGGTCCTTACATTAGTGGTATCAGAGCAGTGGTTAGAGAACCCGGGAACGAGTGAAGGGTAGCCTTAGCATGTTTGGCTAGGTGCTTACATTTGAAGCATGTTTATGCATGTGGTGCATATTGGTGTATATTTGGTTATACTAACATGCTTATATCACTCCTGTTATCTAACGACATGATATATATATTGCTTTGGATTGTTGTTAACATTTGTGTTACAGCATGGCTGCTAATGAGGAAGTCGGAGATGTTGGGAGTGTAAATGCGAGTATTGGACAGCCTAATTCTCTACCTCCACCGGCTGTCGGGATGGAACCAATAGTTCAGTTATTGCTACCGGGTGAGATTAGCTTGACGCAGTTTCTGTCTTATCATCCGCCCCGGTTTGAGGGGACAGAGTCCGGAGAAGAGGCTGAAGAGTGGTTAGAAAGACTTGAGCAGATCTTTGTATCGGCTCCTTGTGCTGTGACGGCTTGGCTGAGGCTAGCGGAGTTTCAATTAGCCAAGAAACCTCTGATGTGGTGGAGGAGCACAGTAATGGAAATGAGAGCACTGGGTGCTGTGATTGATTGGACGCTCTTCAGGACCAGGTTCTTGAACCGATACTTCTCCGCGGCAGCAAGACAGACAAAAGAGGATGAATTTACAAGTCTGAGGCAGGGGAACATGACAGTGGCAGACTATGCCACACAGTACTCATCACTACTGAGGTATGTCCCCCATATTGCCTCTGATGGACGTGCCAAGATGAGAAATTTCATGAAAGGACTGCGACCGGAGCTCTATGACCGGGTTATCATCAATAACCCAACTTCTTTTGATGATGCTCTCACGAGAGCGGAGCTTGCTGAGCTAGGAGTGGGGGCTTATGCCATGCCACCACCGGTACCGCAACAGAGGCAGACTAGTGACAGTTTGAGGCCTCGGGGTGAGCCATTTAAACCCCGTGGTGCCTCTTCATCTTCGCGGTATGGTGGAAAGAAATACTTTGGTCAGAAACAGGATGGCAAGAAAGGAAATTGGTCGGCCAATCGAGGATCTTCACAAGGGGATAGGCCGGGAGAGCCGAGGTGCAACAACTGTGGAGGACCACATTCTTCAAACAAGTGTCCTGCATGTTATGTTTGTGGCAAGATGGGCCACATTGCTCGGTATTGTCCCACCAGGGGAGGCCAGTCAGAGTATCAGGGCAACAGGCCAAGGTTTGAGGACAGGACAGTGCAACAGAGGCAGCAGTTTGGGCCTCGTCCATCGGGAGGTCAGACAGTGGGACCACCCCAGGGGCAAGTATATGCACTGACCAGGGAGCAGGCTCAGGCAGCTCCAGAGGAGGTGATTGCCGGTACGTGTCATTTATTTACGTACCCTGCTTTTGTTTTGATAGATACAGGTGCCTCCCATTCCTTTGTGTCTGTGGGATTTGTGGAAAGACACCATATGCGCACGTCTTCTTTGCCCACGCCTCTATTGGTCTCGACACCCAAGAAACGTCGTTACTGATCAGTTTTTGGCAGATAGCCTCATTTATTTTGAGGGCAACGAGTTGAGATCAGACTTGATTGTGCTGGGTATGTCAGACTTCGACTGCATCTTGGGTATAGATGTTCTGAACAGATATCAGGCAGTGGTAGATTGCCGACAGAGGACAGTGAAGTTCAGACCTGAGTTGGGCAGTCAGTGGACTTTCTTTGGCAACGGGTCTCGTGCGAAGATTCCGTTGATTTCAGCGATCAAGATGTCTCAGCTGTTGGAACGTGGGCACACGGGCTATCTTATTTATGCCGTGGACACGTCTGGAAAGAGTAAAGAACTGAGAGTTGAGGATGTACCAGTAGTGGCAGAGTTCGCTGATGTATTTCCAGAAGAGATCCCAGGATTCCCACCGGCTAGGGAAGTCGAGTTGGGATCGAGCTGTTGCCAGGGACATCCGCTATCTCTCGTGCACCTTATAGGATGGCACCGGCTGAGTTGAGAGAGTTGAAAGAGCAGTTGCAGGATCTCTTGGACAAGGGATATATACGCCCGAGCGTGTCGCCATGGGGCGCACCAGTTCTCTTTGTGAAAAAGAAGGACGGTTCGATGCGGCTGTGTATCGATTACCGGCAACTGAACAAGGCTACAGTGAAGAACAAGTATCCTCTTCCAAGGATAGATGACTTGTTTGATCAGTTGCAAGGTACCAGGGTGTATAGCAAGATTGATTTGAGATCCGGGTATCATCAGATTCGGGTCAGAGAGGATGATGTGCATAAGACAGCATTCCGGACACGATACGGGCATTATGAGTTCTTAGTGATGCCGTTCGGTGTGACGAATGCTCCAGCAGTCTTCATGAGTCTGATGAACAGAGTGTTTCAGCAGTATCTTGATCAGTTCGTCATCGTGTTTATTGACGACATTCTTATCTACTCCCGGAGCGAGGAAGATCATGTGAAACACTTGAGGACAGTGCTTCAGATTCTTAGAGAGCATCAGTTGTATGCTAAGCTCAGTAAGTGCGAGTTTTGGCTGAGCAGTGTAGTGTTTCTGGGGCATGTCATTTCGAGCAGCGGGATATCAGTGGACCCGAAGAAGATTGAGGCTGTGATGGAGTGGGCTGCCCCCACTTCTGTGCCTGAGATTCGGAGTTTTCTTGGTTTGGCCGGGTATTATCGGCGCTTCGTCGCGGGCTTTTCGAAGATTGCCAAGCCGCTGAGAAGCTTGTGAGGAGAGCTTCCAGGAATTGAAGCACCGGTTGACGACGGCGCCAGTGTTAGTGATCCCGACGGAGAACTCCAGATTTGTTCTGTATACCGATGCATCACTTCAGGGCCTTGGGTGTGTTCTGATGCAAGATAAGCATGTGGTAGCTTATGCATCGAGGCAGTTGAAGCCGCATGAGACCAGATATCCAGTTCATGACTTGGAATTGGCGGCTATCATCTTCGCCCTGAAGATCTGGAGGCACTACTTATATGGCACTTCATTCACCATATACACGGATCACAAGAGCCTCAAGTTTCTATTCACTCAGGCGGAGCTGAACATGAGACAGAGGAGATGGATGGACCTACTCAAGGACTATGATTGCGAGATTGAGTACCATCCCGGGAAAGCCAATTTGACAGCGGACGCCTTGAGCCGGAAAGTGAGGAGTTCTGCTGAGGACGTCATCCATTTGTCGGCTATGATGACCTCCTATTGCCATCTCGGCTATGATTTTGATATAGATGCATCACCAGTGTATGTCTCTACCTTATTAGCTGAGCCAGATATTTATGAGAATATCAGGAGGGCTCAGAGATCAGATGCTGAGGTTCAGAGATGGTTGTCTATAGTACATCTTGGTCAGCCGACGAAGTTCAGAGTGGCAGACGACGGATCTTTGAGATTGGGGAACCGCTGGGTAGTTCCGAGTACGCCGGAGTTGCGTAAGGGAATCTTGGAGCGAGCTCACAGTAGCAGACTTAGCATCCACCCAGGCGGGAAGAAGATGTACAGAGATCTGCGTGGTCAGTTTTGGTGGAAGCGAATGAAGTCTGATGTCGTCACTTTTGTGAAGAGGTGTCTGATCTGCCAACAGGTTAAGGCAGAGAGGCAGAGACCTGGCGGCGAATTGAGGAGCTTAGAGATACCAAAGTGGAAGTGGGAGCACATTTCCATGGACTTCGTGACTCATTTGCCGAGGAGTGCTTCAGGCTTCGATGCTATTTGGGTGATCGTGGATCGATTGACCAAGGTGGCTCATTTTATCCCCTATAGCATGACGTTCACATTTTTGAGGATGGCGCAGTTGTATATTAGAGATGTGGTGAGATTGCATGGGATCCCCGTTTCCATTGTGTCAGATCGAGATCCGCGATTCACATCTCATTTCTGGGAAGGCCTTCAGTCAGCTTTGGGAACTGAGGTCAGATTGAGCACTGCTTATCATCCTCAGACGGATGGCCAGACCGAGCGCACTATACAGACGCTCGAGGACATGTTAAGAGCTTGTGTATTGGAGTTCGATGCCTCTTGGCAGGATTCAGTGCCTTTGGTAGAGTTTTCGTATAACAATAGCTACCAGGCGAGTATTCAGATGGCTCCGTTTGAAGCTCTTTATGGCAGACGATGTAGATCACCCTTGTGTTGGGATGATTTGGACAGTGGATCAGTCGGAGGACCTGAGTTGATCCGGGAAATGGAAGAGAAGATAAAGATTATAAGGCAGAGAATGAAAGCGGCCCAAGACAGACAGGCAGTTTATGCGAATAAACGGCGGAGACCGTTGGAATTTCAGTTGGGAGATAAGGTCTTTTTGAAGATCTCGCCTTTCAGAGGCGTTGTGCGGTTTGGGATGCGCGGGAAACTGTCTCCGAGGTTTATGGGACCGTACGAGATTTTGCAGCGCATTGGCACCTTAGCTTACCGACTGGCTTTGCCGCCTTCTTTATCTGGTATACATGATGTGTTTCATGTATCGATGCTGCGAAAGTATGAGCCGGATCCGTCTCACGTGTTACAGCCTTCCGAAGTTCAGTTAGAGTCAGATGTATCTTATATGGAACGGCCTGTTAGAATTCTGGACAGAGCAGACCGTAGACTTCGGAACAAAGTGATACCGATGATCAAAGTTCAGTGGGATCGCAGGGGTGTCGAGGAGGCTACGTGGGAGACGGAGCAGCATATGGTGCAGCACTATCCGGAGCTATTCTCTGGTATGAGTTTATGTTTAGTTCTGTTGGGGTAAGTGCATGTGATTTCGGGGACGAAATCTTATAAGTAGGGGAGTATTGTGACATCCCCGAAATGATTAATTACTATTTGGCTTTAATTGCGTTTACATGATTAATTATGTGGTAATTGATTATGTGTTGGGATTTATTTACCTTATGTGGAAATGCATGGTCATGTGGATAGGGTGACCCGGGATTGCATTTCAGGGTGCATGTGGTGCATGTTGGGTAAATATTATGAGAAGCATGATTTATTTGCATTGGTTAGCAATTAATTGGAAATCATGTGTTAATTGATATTATGGTGCATTTTGAGTAAATGCTTTGAAAAATATCATGTTGGGGTGTTTTATACACCATGGAATTATTTTGGTATCATTTTAAATAAACCTACATTTTAATACCCAACCCCACTCTTTCAACCTCACTCTTACTTTACCAAATATCACACCCAAACCCTTCCCTTCCCCTTAATTTCGAGTTCCACCTTTGGGGTGAAGAGGAGACCTTGCAAACTTTGATTTGTGGAAGATTTTTGGGTGATTTGAGATCCCCAAGAGGTATGGGTACCTCATGTTTTAATTTTGTAAGGTTTTATTTGAGTTTGGTTTGGTTTTGAAGGGTTTAAAATGGGTTTGTGTTGCGTGTTGTGATTTTGGTAGTGTTTTGGTTGGATGTTGTTTATATGGGTTTATGTTGAGGTTTATGGGTGGTTTTGAGTTGTTGAGTTTGATTAATGTTGGTGTATGTGGGTGTGTATGAGATGGGGTTGAAGATGGGTGAATAGTGCCCAAACCCCGCATGCCCGCAGCTCGGCGATCGATCGGCGTTTTTCTCGCGATCGATCGCGAGCAGCAGTGCTGAGGCAGAGGGCTTCAGCGATCGATCGCGAGATGCGCGCGATCGATCGGCGAGGCCGCGATCGATCGGCGCTAGCTCCGCGATCGATCGCGGATTGTGCAATTTTGTTGGGCGAGGCAGTGTGATCTCGCGATCGATCGGGGCTTGATGGCGATCGATCGCGAGATGCCAAAAATGATGTTTTTGGTTATTTTTGTGGGATTTTTGGTATTGGACTATTATTGGGTTCTAATATTGGTATTTGTGAATATGTAGAACCAACCCAGGTGGCAACGCAGCCAAGGAATTGAGGTCCAACCACATTCCACATTTTGGAAAGGTACGTAGTGGACGTACGGGCACCCAACGGTAACATGTATTTTATATACTCATTGTTTATGCATTGTGGATGCGAGTATATATGTGGTATTGCATTGTGGATGCATATACATGTTGATTTATGCCATATGAGGTATTGCATTGTGGATGCATATACATGGTAATTTATGCATATTGATGATAGATGCATATTATGATTATTGGATGCACATCCCATGAGTCGTGGTCATCCTTTGATGATTTTAATGCTTGCCGCTTTTGTATTGGTTCCGCTAAATGTGAAGCGAGGGGTGGGAGCGCCGCATGTCACATTTGAGCGTGGTTGTCATATGGGGCGAGGAAAGGGTATTTGCCGCTCTCTGTGAAGCGAGGGGTGGGAGCGCCGCATGTCCACTGTAGCGAGGTTATCCTATGCCGCCCATATGAATATAAGCGAGGGGCATTAAAATACACTGTGATGGACAGACTAGGGAATGGTGACCAATATGTGGTACAGTTGAGATGGTATATGATGTCATGACATGTTTTGGCCATTAAAAATAATCTGTTGATTATACTCATGAGTTGTGGTACAGGGACAACCAAATGGGAAGCGTTTGAAATGCATGGAAAACAGGAAGTGTTTTATATTGATTATGCATTTACGCTTTATCTTCATATTGTGTTGAATATGAATGATTATTATTGCTCATGTTTGGGGGTTGTCCTTGTAGGTACCTTTTTGGCATGATAGCAAGCTTGAATGGGTTGAGGTGGTGAGCTTGTGAAGCATTCTTTTGAGGATTAAAGGACAGGATTATTTTGGATAGTATCTACTCTAGGAGTAGTATAAAACTATAGATGAACATTCATTGATTGGAATGTAATTAATCCTTTTAGTGGTCCTTATTTTTGGCATGTAATGCTTAAGCTCATAGACTCAACATGTTCTTTATGCTCTGATTGATTTACTTTAGCTCTATTATGCCTTGATTCCGCACTTAAGGATTAGGGTCCTTACAGCTTTTTGGTCAAAGCTATAGCGGAAGACCCGGACATAACTGACAAATTAACGGGTGCGGACGAACATGCGTTAATGGCTCGCGGATTTCTCAGACTAGTCCTGAACCCATGACGCCGTGATCGAGGGAGATCATGTTCCGGATTTCTCACATACCACTCACCGGGATTAACACTATAAATACACGCCTAGGGTCTCGTTGTAAAGGGTTGGACTTGTGAGGAAAGAAAAGACTCTGAAGAGAGCATATAAAGTCTGTTCGATCTTTTCCCGTATTTCCAATATTCTTGTTTAAAACTTTGATATTCATATTTCGTGTCAAAGTCATGTAACAGAACAATTTTTATAGTGAAGAATTTATACTGGATAAAGTCCCGTAGTTTTTCTTTCATTCTTGAGAGTTTTCCACGTAAAAATTGTGGTGTCTCTTACTAATTTTCTATCACACACTCTATCTGAACACGGAGAATATAAGATCACATCACCAACAAAAACTCAAATTACAATATTAAGACCTAAATTTGATTACTTAAATGATCAAATCTCAAAATAGTAAATATAAAGAATGAATTTGACTATTTTCTTTACACAATGAGATCTTATTGATCTGATTTGAAAATTACTTTAATTTATTTTAAATCATTATAATATTTATTCAACATACTATAGAAAGTATATATGGTAATAAAGAAAAGCTCGTATTGTGTACATGATCAAACTCAATAATCGAATGGCTCGAAAACTAGCTCGACTCATCGTACAATATTTGATGAACTCCAAACGAACAACACTACAAAAAAAATTCTGAACGTGGATTTGAGATGAATCGGCATTGCATTATTGTAATTTCAAATTATAAATTGATTTATGTGAATATAATATATATACACTTATGGATAAAAAAACTCAACAAATATTAAAATATTTAAAAGTCCCTTTTAACTTTTCATTAGAATTTTGATTAATCAAGGGCTAACAAACTAACAAACATTATTTTATTTCAACTTAACATTGAATAATTAGCAAATAATTTCTACCTTATATCTAACCCTCCTCAAATAGATAACACCCTGAATAATTACTCTTAACCAAGTAAGATAACATATTACTGGACAAATTAACTTTATCAAGTTGTAATGGATAAGAAGTAGGGGTGCCGGTGTATGCAGCCACTCATACATACTATATTTATATGCGTGTGTGGATGTATATATCGAGGCCCACACCCGATGCATACAAGAATTGTTCGGGTGAGAAGAGTGAGAAGGAGAGATCATAGTCCAAATATCATCTATTTAGAATAATATATTGTATCATTATTATATATATAAATGTATAAGTTTTTTTTTTATTTTTTAAAACATATTACCACTGTGGAGAGATTTGTTGATCCACCTCAATTTGAGTGTGGGATTCATTTGATTATATATAATACAAAATACACCAAATGATAATGATAAAAGATTACAAAAGATATACAGAATAATATAAACAAGGAAAGAGATCAAGCTATTTAAACTAACTCCTTGATTTATGCTTATCACCCCCTTCAAGCAGAGCGTGGGGTTGCATCCGACACGAAGCTTGGACCGAAAGAACTCAAACAGGGGCCGAGCAAGACTTTTGGTGAAAATATCCGCAAGCTGGAGATGAGAAGGAACAAACTGAGTAGAAATTTTTCCAGCGGAGACAAGTTCCCGTACAAAATGATAGTCAATATCAATGTGCTTGGCACGCTTGTGGGCAATAGGATTCTGACTGAGAAAAATTGCGCTTTTATTGTCATATAAGAGTAGTGGTTTGTCAGGGGGTAAGGCACGAAGGTCACGTAGTAAATATGTGACCCAAATAAGTTCAGCAGCAGTGTTGGCTAAGGCGCGATACTCGGATTCACAACTAGAGCGAGCAACAGTGGGTTGCTTTTTAGCACTCCAGGATACTAAGTTATTTCCAAGAAAAATGGAGTAACCGTAGGTTGATCTGCGTGTTTCAAGACATCGAGCCCAATCGGCATCAGAATAACCGACCAGTGAGGATGGAGGACCGTTGCTAAAAGAAAGACCAAAATGCAATGTGCCTTTAACGTAGCGCAGTATACGCTTAACGGCTTGAAAGTGTTCATCTGTTGGCTGCTGAAGAAACTGGCTGACAAGATTGACAGCATAAGATAGATCAGGTCGAGTAATTGTTAAGTATTGGAGAGCACCCACCAAGGAACGATACAAAGTGGGATCTGAAAAAGTCAAGCCATCACGCGCAAGATGTTGACCAGCAGCTAACGGAGTAGAAACAGGTTTGGAGTCCAATAATTGAGCTTTGGTGAGAATGTCACGAGCATACTTAGTTTTGTTAGCATTAGATGCCCTACAAGCCAATGGGCCAATTGTTGGCCCGTTGGACCCTCATAAGCATAGCCCAAGATAATTGACCAAAACTCCTATAAATATAAGGCTCACTCTATGGTTAAAATAAGATTTCCATTCAATACACGTTCTCATAGAAAAGCCGTCATCACACTAGCACTGGTGCCGGGCTTGTAGATCTGGTCAGGTTGATTGGACTCGAGGATCACCGCCATCAGATTGATTTCGCTGTTATCGGTAATCCCTTTTCGTGCATTATATTATGATATTTGCATGTTTATATATGAATCAGGCGCGATCGATCGTCCCCGGGTCAGATCTGTTTATTGTATTATTTCCGCTGCGTTTGGATCTGGCGCCGGGGTACGGAAACCCAACAGTGGTATCAGAGCCAGGTTGCGCTTTGATTTGTATATTCAATAATTAATTTTTATTAGATCGTTTCCAATCGATGCTAATCGTGTTCGAAATTTCAGAAATTACGGAGTCCGGAAAGATATAGAAAATGATTAAAATCGAGTTTTGAATGAAACTCACTGTTCATGATTTTCACGGTGGTCGGCGGCGGCGATTGGCGGCGTAGCTTTGAAGAAATCGTTCTTCATCGCGTGCGTACAGTCATCGCGCAATTCTGGAGCGATTTAGCTGCTGAACCTCGTGCAAATTTGAGAAAGTGTTCTCTGCCTCGTCTGGCTTTTTTCCAGGAGCAAGGTCGCGCGTCGGTGCAAGAGGCTGAGAATTTGTTCTCCGTCGTCCTGCTGGTGCGGCGTGAATCGCGGTGTAACGTGAGGCGGCGCTGTTACTGGAAACCCTAATTTCGAATTGGGATGAAGATGAACAGTAAATCGATTTATTTTTTAAAAAAAAAAATTATTTTTATTAAATCCGAAAATTGGGTATTTTGGGTTGAAATTGATTTTCTATTTTTGGATCCAAATTGTTTGGAGTCCATAAATTATTTGGGTCATTTTAGATGTTTTATCCGGATATTATTTTTGAAATAAATCATAATACTTAATTTATTAAAAAATGTGATTTTTAATTTATTAAATGTAAAATGGAGATTTTACAATTAGTTGAAATTTAATTAATTGAAAATTGAATGAAAATGTTTTCATTTAATTTGTTAATTTTATTTTTGGCTAATATTATGATTTGGGGTAAAATAGTGATTTTATCGAAGTAATTGAAAATTTAATTAACTGAAAATTAAATGAAAGTGTTTCATTTAATTGTTAATTTATTTTCGATTATCATTATGATTAAAAGGTAAAATAGTGATTTTACCAATTAATTGAAAAGTAATTAATTAGAAATTAAATAAAATGGTTTTATTTAGTTTGTTAATTTCATTTTCAATTAATGATGCGATTAGTGGGGAAACGATAGAATAAATTAATTATTGTGCTATAATTACATGTGATGTGATTAGTACAATTACATGTGATGTAATTGATTAGTTTAATGTTTAATTACATATGATGTGATTGCATGGTGGATGATTACGGGCCTTGACCAATGTGTTTAGGTGAATGCTTAGGTTTTTATTGTTTCATTATTATTGTGATTTTTGGTTATCAGGCCTGCGAGTCTGCTCTCTCTATTTTCTGATGTATCCCACCCCGGATTTGTATCCCTATTCTCTTGTTTGCACGATTTAAATGTATAATCTTTAGAATTAGTGGGAGATCGAGATTGAAGACGGAGCACCAAGAATCAAGACATGTATAATGGAAGCAAAAATGTAATAGGATTGCATTGCATACCTACATCACCTTAGACAGACTTGTGATCCACGTATGGCTCACGTGGATCAATTAGGAAAAGGCCGTAATCGTCCATATTTATTTTTATTATGCATATGATGTATGATAAATGTTTGTTTGTATGTTTTATTAGTACATATGATTGCATGAATAAAACATAGTTGCATGAATCCGGCAAACAAACAAACAAACAAGTACTTGATGAGATTTGAAAATTATTAAATCCCTCTTTTGAATATGATTCAAAAATTTTAATATCAAACTGTAAAGGGAGCTCAAAGGAGTTTGTTGTTTCCTGTCTTCCATCAACAGTTAAGCCATGAGACGCTACTTGTGTCAGGTGTCTTGTCTCACCCTCGTGGGGGGGCATCTGGCATGGGAAAACTGTGTGTTTAACTGCCACTTAATTAAGGATAGGGTTCTGTTAACCTTTAAGATTACTCACCCTCGTGGGGTCTTATTGGCGAACATTACCATCCGTGGGATGGGTTAGTTTGACGTGAGAAGGCATAATTGGCCTGCCTCCGTAGGGTTATGCCAATCACGAGACGAATAACTTGGGGGTTGCATATGATGCAATTGTGAGCTACCTTTAGTATCATGAGGTCGGCTGGACCCTCGCCCGGGGCTATCATGAGCTAGTTGGACTCCAAGCCCACTAAGAAAATATGATTTTCCGTTCATTTGTCATGAGGGTGACGAATTCGAAAAATTTAGTGGGAGCATTCAATAACTAAAGTCCATAGTTTTTGAATTAATTAATAATCAAACGGTTTGCATGTATTTTCTGTTTATTCTCAGTATTGTGATTGTCGTGAATCCGATTGCATCAATTCTCGATATAAACAAAGTAACCGCACCAAATTATTCTGATTGACTATTAAAATAGTGCTTGCTTCTAAAATATTGCTATATACCCTTGGTGGGAGCCTCCTGTTGAAGTGTCTCCCGGTTCGTCTCATGAAGAGATTGCCACACTTGAGAAGTGATGGGACGATGATCTCTAGACTATGTGCTATATTATAGCATCAATGTCACCAATGAGTTTCAACACTGATATGAGAAATTCGTTCACATTGCTGATATTTTCCAACACCTACAAATGTTGTTTGGTGAATGGACGCGATTACTGAGACTCGCGATTTCAAAAGAGTTATTTTCATTTCACATGCGAGATGGGGCTTCGGTCTATGAGCATGGTGTAAGAAAAATATCTCTTGTTGAGAAATTGGAAAATCTAAATGTGACAAATCTGCATTAACTGACTATATATTTAATCTTATAGTCAAAATGTTGGAAACTCATAAGTCCTTGATTCAAAAGGAGAAACGTGTTCTTCTTGTCAAATCTTCTACCAATGGTAGGAAGATATCAAGGATAAAGAAGAGGAAGGGAAATGATTCTCAACCTTAAAAGACGAAAAAGGATATAGTAGCAACTAAGAAAGGAGATGCATCTATGTTTTCACTGCTGGTCACTGGCGCAAAATTGTAAGGAATACATATACTAGAAGCGTTCTAGAAATGGTATGTTATATATTAAAATTAAATGTTTCTATTGGTTCTACTTCTTTGGTATATGATGCCAGTTGTGCTCTCATTTTTGCAAAGAGTTGCATGTGATGAGAAGAAGTAGAGAGCCCTAGGAAGGTGAAACCTACCTGAGACTAAGCATTGTAGCAAGAGTTGTTGCAAAGGCTGTTTGAAACATTTATTTAATATAAAATCTTGAACTGGTTAGGAACTGGTTTGAGTAATTATTTATTTGTTCTAGATTTAATCATGAACATTGTTCCTATTTTGATAGAGAATGATATTCTTTTAAATATGCGAATGTGATTTGCAGTATTTTTAAGAATGCATGTTTTATTGAATCTGGTGAACTTATGAATAAATAGTATGATTATATTCAAAGAATATAAAAAGAATGATAACTTAAATCCAACATATATTTAGCATGTGCTGAATGTCCATTGAATTTGATTCATATGGACGTATGTGGAGCACTAAATGTTAGTGCAAGATGATGTTGAGTTATCTTAAAGAGAATGTGATTCTCTTTGAGTAACTCTCTAAAGTTACATATTTGTTGAATATAATTCATACCAATACGGTGACCAAAACTCCATATACGATATGGACTGAAAATTAATCCAAATTTTTATTTTGAGATTGTTCTGCTTATGTGAAGCAGCCAGTGAGAGATGAGTTGGATAGTTGATCCATCTTATGTTATTTTGTGGAAATTATATTATCAATTGCGGGCAAAGAGTTTGTTTCGTAAGTGCAATCTTTCTAGAGAAAATGTTCCTATTAGAAAGGATGACAACATAATATAACTTGAAAGGGTTCAAGAACCACAAACCACTAGAAAAGTGAAAACGGTGAAATTAATTGAGTCAATCATAACCTTTGATTTACACGCACGAAGGAGATTTGAAAATGTTTCAAGAACTCCTGATAAATTGAATTAACTCGTAGAAAGTAGTCAAAATGATTTTGACCATGGATGTGATCCTAGAACTTTCAAGGAGACGATGTTGGACATCGTTTTGGGATATTGGCGAGATGCCGTGAAATTTGAAATAGACTCCATGTACTCCAATAAGGTATGGGCCTTAGTAGATCCTCTTTGGGAATTGTTCCCATTGGCTGCATAGATTTACAAGTGAAAGCTTGGAGTGGATGAGAAGGTAGCGACCTTCAAAGCTTAACTGATGTGAAGAGATTATTCTCATAGGCAAAGAGTTGTCTGTGAGAAACTTTTAATCAGTTGTGATGCTATAGTCTATTTGGATTTTTATTAGTTATATCTGCATATTATGAATATGAGATATGATAGTTGGATGTGAATAAAACATTTCTCAATGGTGACATTGAGGTAGAAATGTAGCAGCCAAAGGTGTTCACAACTTATGGGCGTTAGCAAAATGTTTGCATACTCCATAGGTCCATTTATAGGCCTAAGAAGACATCCCAAAGTTTAAACTTCCATTTTGATAACATCATCAAAGTGTTTGGTTTTGTTATAAATCCGGAAGTGGCATGTGTGTGCAAAAAGGTTAGTGGGAGCACGGTTACATTTGTGATGCTTTAAGTCGATTATATCATGCTCATTGTGAATGGTATTGGATTAATCAATTAAAGCGTGATTATCTACTAATTTCTCCATGTAAGATTGAGAGAAGCGTCATACGTGCTTAGCATACGGATCTATATGGATAGATCTAAAGGATGCTTGAGATCTCTCAATCTACGTACATAAACACTGTGCTAAAAGGGTTTAGCATAGAATAGTCGAAAAATGAGTTACTTCATAATATGTCATAGTATTCGTCTCTTGAGTCAATGGGTCTTAAGATTGACGAGAAGAGAGAAAAGATGACATTGGTACCTTATATTTCTACTTTTAATAGCATACTGTATGCTATGGTATGTATTTGGCCTGATCTATGTTCTTAGAGTAATGGGCAGACATCAAACAGATCCCGGTGAAGGTCACTGGAAAACTGTGAAAATAATCCTCAAGTTCTTATGAAGAACTTATGATATGTTCATGATTTTTGGATCTGTAAGTGGAGAAATAAATGTTGAAGGCTAAGCTGATGCTAGTTTTTAATTTGGATGTAGATGATACCATATCGATGTTCGGATTTGTATTTAAGCTCAGTGATTGTGATGTCTCTTGGAAACGTTCCAAGCAAGACACCACATTGGATTCCACCACTGAAGTTGAATACATTGTAGCATAAGATGCAGCAAAGAGGCAGTTTGGATAAGAAATTTCATCCAAGAGTTGGGTGTAATTTCTAGTGCAGTTGACACAGTCTCTGTGTACTGTGAAAACATTTGAGCTATTATGAATAGCCAAGATCTCATCAGGATCCAAACATATATTGAGAAAATACTATCTAATGAGAGAGATGGTATACGCGACATTATTATCGAGAGAATCGCTTCAACAGAAAAATATAGTGAATCCACTGACAAAGCATTACAATGATTGGTGTCTGTTAGACATCTTGGGAAGATGGTCTTAAGACACATGAGTAGTTGGCTTTGGGAAAGTGAAAGATATTGTTGTCATATATGATTAAGTAAATCAATAGTTGATTGATTGTACTTATAACCTTACTATGACAAATCTTTGTTTGGATATTAATATATATGGCACTTCTTCATCTGTTTACCCATGCATCTTGATGTATTGATGAAGTCCTTGAAGTTGCTATAGTCCATAGAATGAGGTTACGCATATGATGGTGACCATGAAATACATTCTCGACTGCGATTTCTAAATGTTCCTGGTCGATGAGCCTTCGAGAATGGGATATCGATATATGCTCGTTAGAGACTGGTATTCATGATGTGTCTAATGTAGTGCGCCGCGTTTCATCGGCGTTGGCTTGGAGAAGTCAGCACACATGAATAGGTGCTCATTAGGAATGAGTTCACTGAACGACCCTACTCGGAATTCTATAAGTGGTTACCACTTGTCGAGTATAGAATTTCTAGTCATAGTCGTGCACCATTACTCCTCATGACCTGAGGCGTCATTGAGGTCTTGATAGATAGCTGTGTACTTTGATTTAATGACTGATCTCATGTGGGTCATAAAGTCATTATTTTGGGTATTCAGTGATGCTGTCAGAGGCCTATGATTGTCGTTGGGGATTCACCACTGGTCTTGATGAACCAGGATGTCCTATGTGTTTTTCTATATATGATTCGAGGAATCTCTGGCCAGAGTGGGTAGTGCTTGTGAAAAAATAGTTTTTCATATACGCACACAAGGAATCATATAACGTGAAACAAATACATAGTTATTGAAATCATAATGGGTCTCGATCAACCAATGCCCTTGATTCAATCGGGACATATTGAGTGAAAGGAATGTACTGCACGCTAACTATGGCTGACAGGTTCTCGTACGTTGCTAGTCATTTGTATCTAGGTCTTCGTGAAGCGCAGATGCTAGGCGCTACCCACGATCGGTAGGTTGTTGCTGAAATTGTATTTCAGTCATTGTCTATTAAATGAGTTTAATTGACAATGGGGCATTCAGGGTAAGCCCAAAAGAAGTTGTTTGACTTCTAAAATCACAAAGGTTGTGATCCTACTGCTATGATACACTTGAGCCTCGCTGGGTCACAATCAACCGGCCGCCGATCTATTGATGGGAATTGAGACTTAAATGTTAAGTGCTCTAATTGAGTGATTTAGAAGAGATGAATTTAATTTCTGAAAGCTCCTCACTTTAGTGGAGTTTCTATATTTGAAAATGTTTCATCTATAGAAAGTTCTAAAATTAAAACATTTGATATATTTATATTGCATAATTATGTACATTGGTAGTACGTCAAGTTATTCAATTTGATTGAATTACTTGGATTATGAGTTTACAGTTTTGTGTTGGCTTTTGGCAAGTGGGAGATTGTTAGCATTAGATGCCCTACAAGCCAATGGGCCAATTGTTGGCCCGTTGGACCCTCATAAGCATAGCCCAAGATAATTGACCAAAACTCCTATAAATATAAGGTTCACTCTATGGTTAAAATAAGATTTCCATTCAATACACGTTCTCATAGAAAAGCCGTCATCACACTAGCACTGGTGCCGGGCTTGTAGATCTGGTCAGGTTGATTGGACTCGAGGATCACCGCCATCAGATTGATTTCGCTGTTATCGGTAATCCCTTTTCGTGCATTATATTATGATATTTGCATGTTTATATATGAATCAGGCGCGATCGATCGTCCCCGGGTCAGATCTGTTTATTGTATTATTTCCGCTGCGTTTGGATCTGGCGCCGGGGTACGGAAACCCAACAAGTTTGGCTTAAGAAAAGCCCATCAGATGTGTAGGTAACTTCAAGCCCGAGAAAATAATTAAGGCGTCCAAGATCCTTGATAGCAAATTCAGTGTTAAGACGAGAAATAAATTTGCGAACCAGATCAGGATTGTTCCCGGTGAGAATAATGTCATCAACATAGACAAGCAAATAGAGAACAGAAGAACCCCGATAGAAGAAGAATAACGATGTGTCCACATGACTACAGCGGAAGCCAAGCCGAACTAGAAAATCACTAAACCTCTGAAACCAAGCTCGAGGAGCTTGCTTGAGGCCATAAATGGCTTTCTTAAGACGACATACATGATTGGGAAAGCGCGGGTCAATATATCCTGGCGGCTGCTCCATATAGACTGCCTCGGTTAAGAGACCGTTGAGAAAAGCATTTTTGACATCAAGTTGATGTAATGACCAATTACGCATAACAGCAAGAGCAAGAATAATGCGAACCGTAGAAGCTTTCACAACAGGACTAAATGTGTGAGAGTAATCAAAACCAGGAATTTGAGTGAACCCTTGTGCCACTAGGCGAGCTTTGAGTCTGTCAATAGAGCCATCAGAAATGTATTTAGTACGAAACACCCACTTAGAACCAACAATATTGGTACTGGTGGGACGAGGTACAAGATCCCAGGTGCGGGTTGAGCGAAGAGCAGAGATTTCATTATCCATAGCAGCGAGCCAGTCTGGATGTTTGGCCGCAGATTTAAAACCTTTGGGCTCCATAGCAGTGAGAAGTGCGGAAAGAAGCCCAGTATGAGCCAAGTCTGCGACGTGCTTGGGTTTGAATACACCAGCTTTGGCCCGAGTTAGCATAGGATGAGTGGAGTGGACAGAAACAGCTGGAGTATGAGACGAGGAGTCCCCTTGGGCCACATGAGAGGAGGCTTCATTTGACACGGCAATGGGTTCGGTCTGAGGAGTAGTGACCGTAGAAACATGATCCTGGCAAAGGGAGCATGGTCGTATGGGGACAGAATCATTTGTGATGGGCGCAGTACAATCCTCCTGAGGCAGTGACGAGGAGGAAGAGGCCATGGCAATGGACTCGGTGAAGCTCGAGAAGTCCAGTTGATGTATGGATGAACATGCTGTTGAGCCGGAAAACGGAAAAAGAATTTCATCAAACTGGGCGTGACGAGTAATATAAGTGCGTGATGTGGATGGATCGAGGCACCGAAACCCTTTGTGATGACTACTGTTGCCAAGGAAGATACATGGGGTGCTGCGAGGAGAAAACTTATTAGCCGCATAATCTCGTAAGCATGGAAAAACTCGACATCCAAACGGATGGAAATTCTCATAATTCGGGGCCTTGGAGAATAATAATTCATACGGAGATGTTCTTTGCAGAACCATGGATGGTAAGCGATTAATAGTATAGACAGCAGTACTGAAAGCATCCACCCATAAGGAAGAAGGGGCTTGAGCGTTAAAGAGCATAGCAAGGCCAGTTTCAGTAATATGTCGATGTTTACGCTCAGCTCGTCCATTTTGAGAAGGCGTATATGGGCAAGAGATGCTGTGATGAATGCCATGCTCACGAAAAAATGATTGAACTCGTTTATTTGTAAACTCCGTGCCACCATCACTTTGAAAAACTTTGATACGACAAGAAAATTGTGTGTGTACCAAAGCATAAAATTGCAACATAATATCATAAAATTCAGATTTGCGGCGCATTGGATAGAACCACGTGAAGCGAGAGAAATCATCCATAAAAATAACATAGTACCAGAAACCTGAAGTAGAGCAAACAGGTGCTGGACCCCATAAATCACAGTGAATTAAATCCAAAACATGTGAGGAACGTTTATCATTAACTGGAAAGGACAATCGTTTGCTTTTTGCCAACTGACATGTAGAACATAAAGATGGTTTGGGCAATAAAGACGTAACTGTTAAATGACCCAATTTATTTAATAAAGAAATAACATCAAAAGAAACATGTCCTAAGCGAGAGTGCCATAATTCAAAAGAAGCGCGTAAACGCTTTGATCGTAATGGTGCAACTAAGGCCGTATGGCCATGCTCTATCACGTACAGTCCATTATCACGCCTGCCTTTTGCTAGAATGTCCTTGGTGGCCCGATTCTGAATAGCAAACAAATTTTCAGTGAAGAGAACATTAACCGGATAATCAGAAGTTAACTTACTGATAGAAAGCAAGTTTTTAGTAAGGTGCGGCACAACTAACACATCTAGTAATTTAACATTGTCGGATATAAAATAAGAGCCTGTATGGGAAATAGATAGAGTATCACCATTACCGACAACCACACGATCAGTGCCCGAGTACGGTTCATAGGAATCGAGAGATGAAGAGTCCGGAGTCATATGTGTAGAGGCACCCGTATCAAGAAACCAATCGGAAGAATTTGCCGTAGATATTTGGCATCCAGCATTGAAAGCCTCAGCTAAGTTTGCAGATTCATTATTGGAGACCCGAAGATATCGTTGTTGACACTTATCAGCATAATGACCTTCGGTGCGACAAATTTGACAGCGAGGAACATAAGAACGACGACCACGACCTTTGTCACGATTCGTAGCAGATTGAGATCCACGTCCACGAGATGACATGAAGTTGGCAGATCGTTGGTGGTGGGAATGAGCAATGAACGCAGCAGTAGGGGGCATAGAATTCTCAAAGGATTCCTGAAACAAAGGAAAACTCTCAGCTTTAGATAGTAGATCACGAAAAAATGGCAGTGGAGTAATGGCCATATGAGCAGCGGAGAAGCTGGAAAACGAGGGACCAAGGCCACGAAGAAACCAATGAGCCTTGTCTGTTTCATCAACCGGACGACCAATGGCTGCAAGTTGATCGCAAAGGGCCTTGAATTTGCGCCCATAATCACTGACTGAAAGAGAGCCTTTCTTCATGAGTTGTAAATCGTCTTTAAGACGAAGCTCACGAGATTTGGAGCGATGGCTGAAAGCAGACTCTAGAGCAAGCCAGACATCCCTCGATGTCGTACAACCAATCACTTCCGCCATAGCTTCTTCAGTAAGAGAAGAAAGTAAGAGACTGAGAAGGCGTTGGTCCTGGAGACGCCATGCAATATACTCTGTATTTGGGCGGACGAAGCATCAAAAGGGGAAGGAGGAGGCTGTAACTTTGAACCATCAACAAAACCCACGAGATCTTGGCAAGTGAGTAGAGAGAAAACTTGATTTCTCCATAATAAATAGTTAGAGGATGATAATTTAATTGTGAGCATGTGAATGAGTGTGGCAAAAGGAAGAGAATCATTGGGGGAGGAGCTGGCCATGCTGATGAACGAAGGATGAATAGGCGGCTGAGAGAAAAAAAAAATTTTAGGGTTTATGTGTTCATGCTGATACCATGTGGAGAGATTTGTTGATCCACCTCAATTTGAGTGTGGGATTCATTTGATTATATATAATACAAAATACACCAAATGATAATGATAAAAGATTACAAAAGATATACAGAATAATATAAACAAGGAAAGAGATCAAGCTATTTAAACTAACTCCTTGATTTATGCTTATCAACCACCATTCGCATTAAAGTTTTGGATATTTTTTTTTGAAACTGAAGTTTTGGATAGTTTTAATCTCGTATTTTTTAAAATGCCGGCGGAGTAGGTGCCAAATTAGTATATATATTTTTTTGAACAGTAGCATGAATAATATTAAAAACCGAAAAGTATAACAATAGCCAGCTATAAGCCATAAAAAACTACAATAACAGAAAATACAGCACACATACGTGAGTACAGACTAAAACACATATTACGATGCGTACTTGATGGACTAATGGTAAGGTAATTCTCCAATGAACCACAAGACTGTAATTTGAGCGTGCGCCTTCAGAACCAATCCAGATCTACTCAAACCATTTTATCCAGGGTGTGGTCGAAATAAGGATCTGCTTTCCAATAAATCTGAAGGAACATAAAAGGATAACCGAGAGACATGAACTGATAAAAAGTCCACAGATGAGCAAGTCCATGTATCCCAAAATCTCATTGAGATCCACTGACTCTTGATCACCACCAGATGCTGCATGAAATCGAAAAGCCCTTTAGTCGAAGCCAATTGGTGCCCCAGCAGTGTTGCAGAACAAAGTAACCACCACCAAGAGATCCGAATAATGACACCACAACAGCAAAACCAAAATGACCCACTAGTGATATCGTGGGTAAAGTTACCACATGGGTGTCGAATAGACAAAACATCGATGCATATCTCTAGTGATGTCAAACGGGCCGTGCCGTGCCGGCACGACCCGTTTAATCGTGCCGGCACGATTCGAAAATGGGTCGTGTCGTGTCGGCCCATTTCCACAAGAGGCCGGGCCCGGCACGGCCCATAGGCCCCATTTCAAGTTTTTTTATTATTTTTTGGCCTAGCGATCGATCGCCTGTTAGGTAGCGATCGATCGCTACAATTTTTTTAAAAAAAAAAAAAATTTACTATTCGTGTCGTGCCGTGTCGGCCCACCGGCCGGCACCCTATGGCCCGGCACGGCCCATGCTACAGTGCCGTGCGTCACGACACTGTAGCAAAACGTGTCGTGTCGTGCCGCTCCGTGACGTGCCGTGCCTCGTGTCGTCCACTCCGTTTGACATCTCTACATATCTCCCACCCAGAGACAAAACCAGACAGGTAACACAATAACAACACATTTTTTAGTAGATAATCTAATATAAAATATGTACAACAAGAGATGAGAAAGCTATCGAAAAGACATTCCAAAGCAAGAGAACGCTTAGGCTGTACCAAATCCCGATCGTTCCGACCTACGGGAGTCATAGACGACAGCGAGGTTACAGAGAAACCACCACTGATGAACAAAAGTATACTGATGGAACTGGTGTAATCTCCCACCATGAGGCGGCCGACAAACTATATCCGATATTGTTTCGTTTCCTGACGGTGTGACCCGTGCCGACCAGATCAAGCTTATACCCAAGGGTCGCCGCGATTGCCATCGTCAAGGCCGGAAAGAGAGGAAGGCCGGAAAACCAAAGCCACCGAGCCACGGAAATTATTATAATAATCCATCATTTTATAATTTTATGTCTTTTTCTATTTAATATATATTTTTAATAATACTTTTCTTTTTCAATTTACCTTATATTTAAAAAATTATAAATTTTATCCACTATTTTATATATAGTGTATGTGTGCCGAAATACTGGTTTATAATAAATGCGAACAAAGGTAAACGTGGACCTAGTACGTGCCAAAGTCAATAAATTAATTTAGATGGATAAATTAGAAATCTAAAATCAGGGGGGTGGGGGGGGGGGTGTATGTGTGGACAACGACCGACGACCATAGTTATACCACTGTATGGCAAAATATGAAATTTCTCTTTACTCTTTTGGGGACCTAACCCACAAATATATAGGAAAATCCACATGCAAGGGCGGACACGAGCCGGCCCCCCAAAAAAAAAATTTCCCTTGTTTTTCAAAAAAAAAAAAAAAATTTTCACCCCAAATATTTTTTTAACCCTTTAATATTATCAAAAAAATTTTCGCCCCCAAAATATGTATTTGAAAGGTGTTTTAATCTTGACCTCCAATGAAATAAAAACTTTGATGAAAATTAACGCTCAATCAGCAATACAATAATTTATATGGATAATTATATCTATACCCCCTCGAATTTAACCTAATTACAGAAAGCTCTACTCGACTGGAAAATTACAGAGACCTCCACTCCAAACATAACAATGTCAAAAATAATTATCAGAATGCGTGAAATGACGTTTTGCTTTCTTGTATATTTAATATAAAATGATCAAAATATTACAGATACACCCCATATATTATATATAATATAAAATTATCAAAACATTATGTTGAGCCTTAAACGCATTGTTGAGTTTAATGCTTGATTTATCTTCGAATTATTTATGAGTTTTGATGATCAACAAAACTTGCATTTGTTATACTAATGTGTCTAGTTAGTGTACAGGTTTAGATGGTTGAAAAGTGGATTGTTTGAAGGAAATCAAATCTGCAAATACATGGGCGGATCGCCCCAGGCGATGGCAGCCAAAGGAGACATCGCCACGCTCATCGACTGAAGCGACGCCAAGGACCGCGCGCATGGAGAGATTGCCTGAGACGATGGGTAGAACGCCTGAGGCGATGCATGGTTCGTTTGAGGAGATGGAGAGTTCGTTTGAGGCGATCCAGAACTTTAGCTACGGCATATATTTTTGGTGGTGATCGCCTGAGGAGATCCAAACAATTTAGTGATCATTGGAGCGCGGCGATGGTGATCGCCCGAGGCGATGGCCAAGGCGATTGTCGTGTGATTCAAGCCTTATGTGTAGCAACGGCTAGCAGGAGCCTTGGGGGCCTTCTACAATATAAATATGGATGTTTTTGATCGATTTGAAGACAAGAAACAAGAGTATAAACTACAAGAAAGTTGTGTTCAATCAAAATCATTCTAGCATTACAAACTTCATACATTTGTGTTGTATTGGAGTTTGTAATTTATTTCTTGTGTGAGAGCTTTTGATTCGTGTTGTTACACCGTGAAGGTGTTATTCGATTTATTGCAAGGTCCTCCAACACCGATGCAAGTTGAAAATTGTATAAGACATCAACAAGTGAAGTTGGTGCAAGAGTGTGGCTATCCTTGGAGCCCTTAAGGCCAAGAAGACTCGTGGAGAGTGTGGGTAACTAGGGAAGAGTTTGTGTGTGGCTATCCTTGGAGCCCTTAAGGCCAAGAAGACTCGTGAAGAGTGTGTTACTCGGGAAGAGTGTGTTGTGGCTAACTTGGAGCCCTTAAGGCCAAGATCAAAGTTGTTCTAGTGGAACCTCGGTTGGACGTTTTCTACCCGGGAAGAGGAGACGTAGGCGATTCATCGCCGAACTTCTATAACAAATATTTGTGTCATTTATTGCTTTATTTACTTTACGCATTTATTTATTACTTCTTATTATTTATTGTTCTATTGACTTGAAGTCTTCCGTAGCGCAAGCAAATTCATTTTAAAACGCTAAAGTAGCCAAGGAACCTCATTCACCCCCCCTCTTCGGTTCCAACAAGTGGTATCAGAGCCATTTGATTTTTGTTTTAAATCAATTTTTTTTTATGGCTAATCTAGCAAATGAGTTTGCTCAAGGTCAATCGACCAATCGACCTCCGCTCTTCACGAGAGATAACTTCGGATATTGGAAGAATAGAATTTATCTATATATTCAATCCGTAAATTATGACCTATGGAATATAATTGTAAAAGGTCCACATATTTCTTTAAATGAAGTTGAGGGGAAGAATGTTCCCAAAGAAATGGACGACTTATGATTTTAATTTCTCAAAATGCTAAAGCTATTAATATTTTGCATTGTGTTTTAGATATGAAGGAGTACAACCGGATTTCGATGTGCTCAACCGCCAAGGAGATTTGGGACAAACTTCAAATTTGTCATGAGGGAACCAATCAAGTAAAGGAGACAAAGATAGATCTTCTACAACTCAAGTACGAAACATTTGAGATGGAGTCCGGAGAAAATGTTGACTCAATGTTTAGAAGGCTCACTCAAATCATCAATGAGATTGCCCAACTTGGAGAAAAGTATCCTCCAAAGCAAATATGGAGAAGAGCCCTTAGAGCTTTACCAAAAGAATGGGATGCCAAGAGGACGGCTCATTGAATCCAACAAAGGAGATAGTGCGTCATATGATCTTGATGAACTCCATCGAACCTTAATGACTCATGAGCTTGAAGTGTCAACCCGGAAGGGATTAAAGGAGGAAGATAGATCCATAAGAAAGGGGATAGCCTTGGTCGGGAGGAAAGAACAATCCGATGATGAAGATGATGAAGAGATGATCTTGTTCACAAGAAAGTTCAAGAAATTCTACAACAAATACAACAAGCCAAAGACCTCCGGTGCCACCAAACATGATTCCAAACAAGAGGTAACATGCTACAATTGTCAATATAAAGGTCATTATGCTAATGAATGTCGTAGGAAGAATAATGAGGATAAAGGGAAGAAGAAAGCTCTAATGCCCACATGGAGTGATAGTGACTCCGATGAAGAAGAAGCAACAAACCTTTGTCTCATGGCCAAAGATGATGCAAATGACGAAGAAGAGGAAAGTGACGATGAGGTGCCATCTTTTGATTAGTTATTAGAAATATATAATGAGCTTATTGATGTTCTTGGCAAAACCAAGATGAGGAACAAATTGCTCAAACTTGAGTTAGCCAAGAGAGATGAAGAAAATAATTCATTGAAAAATGAATTAAGCTCTTCGAAGAAATCATTTTGCAAGTTTAGTGAAAGTAGTTTAAAATTGGAAGAATTGCTTGGCTTGCAACGATATAGCGTCGATAAAGCCGGACTAGGCTTTTCAAGCAAATCTAAAACTTTTTCAAACTTGTTGGCTAAAGCTAAGCATAATTCCACTACTTGCACTTATTGTTGTAAGGTTGGAATATAAGAAACAAATGTAGATTTGTTAAAAATCGATACCAACCAACCAAGATGTGTAAATGGATTCCAAAGGCATCGATGAAAGCTAACCTGCAAGGACCCAAAAATAAAATGGGTATCAAAGATCCTCCAATCATGAACTTGTTTTGTAGGAACAACAAATGGAGAGATGATGAAGGAACTAGCACCTCAAGGGAGGAAATCATCTTATGCACCACAATAGATGAAGCACGAGGTAAATGACCGATGATGTGAACTCATTCGTATCATCCAAGGTAAATTTATTTTGACCATCATAGTAGCATAATTAGCTCTTTTGCTTGGTTAATATTCCTTGAATTGAATATTATAATTATGTGGTGACATTCAATTACTTTGAAGGTGATCTTTGAGAAATTGAATTTCAAGTGCATTATTATGATATCATATTTAGGGGGAGCTAATTATAAATTTTTTTTTTGTGCATTTAATAGAGCAATTACAAAATTTCATTGGCACAAATTAATTGCGACCAATAAATAATGAAGCTCAAATATTTATTGATAGTAAATTGCATTTCCCCTTAGCATATGCATATTTAAATTGTTTAATGAATGATTTATGCTTATCTCATTATGGTAAATATCTTGATGTGCCGTGAGTCCATTTTGAATATTAAATGTGCAATATAATTAAATGTGATTAAGCATGCTTTAATTGTTTAGATGCTAAATCTTGGTTCATAGAAATATGGCTTAAGATTTTCATATAACTTTATTGTTTCTATGGCCTCAATGGTTTTCCTCTCATTAACTTATCAATTGTCTATAATGATGCATTGAACAATTTAATGTTTATTGAGCATGAATACTTGAATTTTTTATGGAACATATGCACACGTCGCACATCTAGAATTCATTATTGTTTAAAGCCTCAAACGCATGTTTGTCTTCCTTTCAATGATTTAATATTATGCTTGTTATGGCTATTACATGCTTGATGAGGACATGTGATAATTGTTAGACTATGGATATGTGTCAACATATAATTGTGCTATGTTTATTTGAACATTGTGCTTTTTGATTATTAAAAAAAGTGGGAGAAATTTGTGATAAACTTGAAGCTTAATATATGCATGGTTTGAGGGGGGAGAGTTTTTGTATTATGCTTTACTTGGTAAAACTTGTATGTGTTATGCATTTGTTAAGGGGGAGTCTTGTTTAATATATGCATGGTTTGAGGGGGAGAGTTTTTGTATTATGCTTTACTTGGTAAAACTTGTATGTGCTATGCATTTGTTAAGGGGGAGTCTTGTTTACTCATATTTCATGCATATTTCATTTACAAGTTTATCAAGTTTTGTGATCATCAAAAAGGGGGAGATTGATGAGCCTTAAACGTATTGTTGAGTTTAATGCTTAATTTATCTCCGAATTATTTATGAGTTTTATACTAATGTGTCTACTTAGTGTACATGTTTAGATGGTTGAAAAGTGGATTGCTTGAAGGAAATCAAATCTGCAAAGACATGGGCGGATCGCCCCAGGCGATGGTGATCATCGCCCCAGGCGATGGCAGCCAAGGGAGACATCGCCACGCTCATCGACTGAAGCGACGCCGAAGACCGCGCGCATGGAGAGATCGCCTGAGGCGATGGGTAGAATGCCTGAGGCGATGCATGGTTCGTTTGAGGCGATGGAGAGTTCGTTGGAGACTATCCAGAACTTTAGCTACGACATTTTTTTTTGGTGGTGATCGCCTAAGGCGATCCAAACAATTTAGTGACCGTTGGAGAGCGGCGATGGTGATCGACCGAGGTGATGGCCGAGGCGATTGTCTTGTGATTCAAGCCTTATGTGTAGCAACGGCTAGTAGGAGCCTTGGGGGCCTTCTACATTATAAATATGAATGTTTTTGATCCATTTGAAGACAAGAAACAAGAGTATAAACTACAAGAAAGTTGTGTTCAATCAAAATCATTCTAGCATTGCAAACTTCATACATTTGTGTTGTATTGGAGTTTGTAATTTATTTCTTGTGTGAGAGCTTTTGATTCTTTGTGTTGTTACACCGTGAAGGTGTTATTTGATTTATTGTAAGGTCCTCCAACATCGATGCAAGTTGGAAATTGTATAAGACATCAACAAGTGAAGTTGGTGCAAGGGTGTGGCTATCCTTGGAGCCCTTAAGGCCAAGAAGACTCGTGGAGAGTGTGGGTAACTAGGGAAGAGTTTGTGTGTGGCTATCCTTGGAGCCCTTAAGGCCAAGAAGACTCGTGAAGAGTGTGTTACTCGGGAAGAGTGTGTTGTGGCTAACTTGGAGCCCTTAAGGCCAAGATCAAAGTTGTTCTAGTGGAACCTCGGTTGGACGTTTTCTAGCCGGGAAGAGGAGACGTAGGCGATTCATCGCCGAACTTCTATAACAAATATTTGTGTCGTTTATTGCTTTATTTACTTTACGCATTTATTTATTATATCTTATTATTTATTGTTCTATTGACTTGAAGTCTTCCGCAGCACAAATTAGACTATTTGCAAATTCATTTTAAAACGCTAAAGTAGCCAAGAAGCCTCATTCACCCCCCTCTTCGATTCCAATACATTACATATACATCCCCTATAGTATACTATATATTATAGTTACACCCCATATTGTGTCATATTATTTTTATTTATTTCTTTTATTTTCTTATTTCTTTTTTTGTTTCTTTTTTATTTATTTAAAGATTATTTATTAAATATTTTTAAACTATAAACTAGCTTTCATATTAATGATAATATTTTAAAACTACTTATATATAAAAATACATTCAATATTATCTAATTGTATTATTATCATAGTATTTTATTTTTTGTAATTATAATGTTAAAATGATCTTGTTTTAGGCATGATCTTTAATGACACTCGATGTTTTATCGAATTGTTTTATTCGATTTAATATAAAAATCAGCCACTTCGGTTGGCTGAAAAAAAATTGGTCAGTTCAATTTAAAATTCGGTTATGAAGCACACCCCTAGTTGAACTTGTATATGGGTAGTTTGTTTTCAAAATTTAGATTTTTAATCATATATTATTTATATTTTAAATCATTTATTGAAAAATACGATGATTATATATTATCAAGTTCGGTATTTTTTGACTGACCAATATTTATTGACGTCAATTTCGAAAATAGCAATTGAACATATTATATATATATATATATATATATATATATATATATATATATTTTTTTTTTGAAATTTTATGGTATATATTGATATTTTACAAGATTGAATAAAAATGATAAATATTAAAATTATTAGGAAAATAAAAAAATATTAGAGTAGGTAATAATTATATTTGAAATAAATAATTCAAAAAATAAAATAATAGTTTTATTACGATCATACCCCATATAAAATATCATAATTACAAAGACAACCCCTCTAAAAAAATTTAGGTCAAATAGTGGTCAAGTTGACCATGGGCAATTTGGGATTTTCAATAAAATTAGGGGTGTTTTTGTAACGACCGTTAATTTTACTAATGGCAGAGGATGTCTCTAATTTTTCAAAGTCGAGAGAAGCTTTCTGTAAATATATCAAAGTCAAGGGAGTGTAGATGTAATTATCCCTTATTTATATATCGCATACTTAAGTTAGAAACTTGAAGTTAATAAGGTCATTTTAAAAGGAAAGCCTGGTACAACAACAACTCATATTTCTCGCTATCTGAATCCCCATCTTTGAAGTTGATTACAATGCAAATTAAAGTTATGTAGTTGACACAGATACGGTTACACGATATTTTTAATTTATAGGATACGATAGATCTGCATATAATAATTCTTTTATTTTTTGTATATATACATCAATAATATTTATAAAAAATCAATTTTCAAGCATATAATCAACATTAAACACATTAACTCACGCTCATTTAACGAGCTCTCAACTTCATCTGCCAATTAAGGAGGCTTAAACTATGATGTGGGACTTGCTTCAACAGAGAGCCGATCGTTTAAAGAATCAAGTTCCGGCAATGCAGAATCATTATCCATCAATGGATCGAATTATGAAGATGCCCTTCTAGAATTTGAACTTCTTGCCGAATATAGCTTGTCTAAACATGGACACTATGACAGGAATACCGGGAAATAACTTTTTAATTTGCTCTGTTTAAACGGGACAACTCTTAGAATTATGTGCGTTCATCTGGAAAGCAGTTTGTTAATCAAGGTATTATCGAAGAAGGAGCACAGAAATTAACGATAGACAGAAATTTTGATCGATACATTTCAGAGCTTATGTTGTAACAAGTGATATATGTGAATCAACAACCTTTGTTAACTATAAAAATTTCAAACTTATCTCTTTTTAGTGGCTCTCGTGTATTATATATTATTTAGTGTGTTTGATGAAATATTATGTCAAAAACTTCTTTCATGGAGTTTTAAGGTTTCAAAAAAATTGTCTATTATCTAACAGTGGCGGATACGGATACGGTCTCAGACGTATTTTGATCTTATCCAGACATATATACGAGACTAAAAAATAATTTTTAATTTCAGATATATCAGATGTCATGTCCTATACATATCGGGGTTGTATCCGCGCGTATTTGTATCCTAAAATATATCCGATACTTGGCCGTGAAATTTTTAACAGTATCCGTGCATCGTATTAAATATACAATGAATTCTCTTAATGTGACTTTTTTCTCCTTTTTTTTTTTGGCTATATTTATGCAGGGGGTTGAACTAATTGTGATCTAGACGAGATAAGTTTGAGTATTTATTCTTAATTTTTAACGGGTTCAAGAAAAATGAGAGTATATGTATAAAATAGAATGGCACTACTATTGAAATTTATACTGATTACATGGACATTCATAAGTTGTAAACGTATGGTTTGCATCAAATATTATATAATCTAGAAAAAAATATAGTAAATACTCCATCTTATAAATCCCAAATCCCAAAACCTTTCACGAAAATCCCTCAATCCAAATCTCATGAATAGCAAAATTTTCAATATTAGGTTTAAATCTTACAATTAAGTAATTCCAAAGTTAGGGAAAAATTAGTTAAGAGCCCCCCTCACCTCCACTTTCTTACGAATAGTTTGGAAATTAACATTGATCAACCATTTTTTGTTATTTGCGACTTTTTATACAATTCTTTTGCAAAACGAGATTTGAACACATTAAAAAAGGTTAAACAAATGTTAAAAATTAAAAATATTATATTTCAGAATCCTGATCAAACAAAGATCATTTGTTTAAATAATCCCAGTTCGTTACCAAAAGATTATTGGAATCTTGCACGCAATTAAAAGTTGCACCACAAAGGAAGAAGGTAGTAAAATGAAGAAAACTATACAAAAGGTTTTGAAATGCGACTTGCATTAAAAAACAAGATTTATGGTCCTTCGCGCTTTAGCTTTATCAAGTGACAATATAAGGTGCAAACAACTCAATTTGACATGAGACTTCCATCTACACTACACTACACTACACTACACTACACTACATTACACAAAATCAAATCTATACTCAGTTCTAGAAAATTCAAGTCAAGAACCCTTATAATCATCGAAAAATATTTTAAATTTTAAATATTTAGAATATATATTTATAACGATAGAGGGGCGAAATTTTTTGCTCACACAACGCGACTCGAACTCAAATAGTCACAAAAAGGGGGAATAAACTTTTACCGCTTCGGAAATATTGGAAGTTCATATATTTACAATATTAGTTGATACTTTTTTTTATATATTTTCTTGACCATATTATGATGCAGTGTATGTGATTTGAGTCGTACTGGCTAGCGACATTTTCATAAATGTGTCCTTTTCAAAGTTATTAAATATATAGGACTTTTTGGCAAGCCTGCCTACTTTTAAATAGTTTTAAGGCAATGGCATAATTGGAATGCTACTCAGTCAAGGAGTGGTGAATGATCATTCGGATGAATGTGTGTTAATTATTAGACAATGATTTATATGTAAATGGAAGTAAATCTGAGGCTAAAATTTTAGAGGAAAAAAATTATCAAATGTAATTGACGAATCTATATCTTATAATTTATTTATTGGAATACCTCTGTTTACTCAGGGGCGAATCTACATAGTGTAGTAGGGTAGCTGTCCCCTAAAATTGCAGAAGCCCCCTGTAATTGTATTTTTTTTCTTAAATATTTTCTTCCATTTTTTGTTGTTGTTATTTATTGTTCCACTCGACATAAATTCTAAATTCGTCCACGAGAATATAGAAAAAATGACATGACTATAATTTACTCTGATATTTTTTTGAAATGAAAAATAATAGAATTTGGAGAGAATTGCTATTAGAAAATGTGATGAATATTGGATTTAATTTTGAACAAAATGTTGTCAATCATTGGAAAAAAAATCAAAGTTTCTTAAAGATACATATTGGCACACGAGGACCAAATCTAATCAATTTTGCAATTAATTTGAGAGGGTTGGGTTAAATTTTAGCATGTATAATTAGGTAAAGCATCAAGTTGTAATGTGATTAGGTCCCAAAGGGAGAATCATATGGCAACCACTCTATCTTTGGACCCAATAATCCATACCATACCTTATTGCCATATCAAATCATTTTTTCTAATAACAGAGTGGGCCTATAGAGCATAAGAGTAATAAGAAGATAGAATCATGCAATGGAAACCTTCAATATTAAATGTAGACTAGTTGTTCAAAAAAAAAATGTAGCTTATACTTTGAAATGTGATGGTGGGGAATGGTCATCTTTTCTCAAATGGAACAACAAAAACAATGGAAACCTTCAATATTAGAAATCATTTTTTCTAAAATTTTATATTTAATACTTCTAAGGTACCGTTTGAAGTTGGGATTTTATAAGTATGAGATTGATTAAAATTATGAGAATATGAGAAATAATATAGTAAGTTATATGATATTTGGTATGATTTTAAAATGGTGGATTAATTTTATTATTTGCTATAATGACTAAAATATAATCACTAATCGGTGGGGACATACCCTAAAAATAAACTTTTATTTTTCAAAACCCATTCAATCATGATTTGACTAGGCCCACCACTGATTATTAACTTTTTTTAAAAAAAAATTTAGGGGAGAGGAGGATTCGAACTCGAGACCTCTTACATTATAATCTTTGCAATTGAATGACTTGTATGCTACGATGCACGGACACTGATACGACGATATTGACACGACACGGACACGACGACACGTATTTTCAAAATTTTCAGGATACGACACGGCGTGACACGCCTATATATATATATATATATATATATATATATATATATATATATATATATATATATATATAATTCACATTTTTAAAATTCTAAAACCATATAAAATTAACAAAAATATTCTTACCAAATTCAACAAACATATATAAAAATGCATGTCACTGGAATAATCATAATATCACTCATACTAACACCAAATACTTATTACTTTAATTAATATAAAGTTTAACAAACACGTCCAAATAAAATAGAACACCAAAAATATTCGAGTCTTCGTCCTCCACCACAAGTAGAGACCATTAAATCATTTTAAATAATTTAAAATTTATATATAAAATTTTAAAAGTGATAATATATAATTATTGACCTTACCTATACTTATTTATTCGAATCACTATCAATGTTGTTCATAGTTTACTCTATTTTGAGCAGCACCAACTTTTTCCCACCTATGGCCTAATTCATGAGTGCTACATGACCCTATCCATTGAATTGGCTAATTCAATCGAAATTATGTTTTTGGTTCTAATATTTCTCTATACTACTGATTAGACTGTGTTTATTTTTTAAAGATTTGTGTTGGGCATGTCATACAACTTCAAGACCATCCCAGATGTGATCCACCGATTGAGAAGATCCTTTACCAAACCAATGGCTCGGACTACACGAGCCACGTTGCAGTTAATCACGCTCTGATAATGCAAGTCATATTTCATCTACCAGACCTGGTTACCCATCTCCTCAGAACTCAAGGACACAGAGGTACGAGCCTTTAGAACAGATACTCTTCAAGTAAGGTCGTTATTGATTAGACTAAGGTGTACGTTCAATAAATTAAATAAATAGGTAATGATTTTTATATATAAAAGACGATATTTTGATCATACAGTTGATATTAGAGACATCATATGCTCGAATTCCAAGAGTTACAAGATGGTATTATTACAATGGGATTGTAAACGAACAACAACAATAATTATATTTGTTAGTAGAACAATTGAAAATCGGAGATTCAGCTCCTGTACCATTTAACAGATTTAAATTATACTAACTATAATTTTTAATTAAATAACAATTGTTTGATCAGCCCAATAAAATCACAAATTCAGAAATCTTTCTTGGATTTAACTATGTTACATTATATTATGAGAATCACTCCTTTTATATACCCATGATAAACTAGTATTTTGAAGGTACAAAAGTGGTGCATTATCATGTGTTTGTGTGATGGTGTATCGACAAGATGGACCCTGATCCATACAAGAATTTTTCTATCTTGAAACCTCTTTTTGTTGTCCTTTATCAAACACAATTTCTTTTGGGGGAAATTGCAAGGAAGTGCTCTTTTGGGAAACTTTAATCACTTAAGTCTTGGGAAAAAACTTTAGTGCAAGAAAATCCAAGGTGGAGAAACTTCTATTCAAATATGTCCAATTTTTAAATCAATTGGGTGTTTTATTTGACTCTTTTACCCCTCAATGGTTAGGTAAGATTGCATTATATTCCCTAGGCTTTTGTTTAGCTTACAAAATGGTCTCTATATAATATTTAATTATCTTTTATATCCTTAAATTTGTAAAAAATTGGCATTTAATGTCTTCTTTTTACAAGTCCCCGTTTTTGCGATCCTTGGCACAAAATGGTATCAGAGCCTAGGTTTATTCTGGAAATACTATGATAATATCTTGAATATTAATTTGTAACCTATACGGAGGAGACGATTCAAGAAAAATATGCACCGAACATTTGTTCGAAGTGTCATTCGTACAGGTAGTTTTTCCAGAAATTGGAAAAACTAAATCAAAAGCATATGGCAGAAGCTCAACGCTTCAACCGTAAGTGGAAACAATTACGAGGAAGAGGTTTATGCACACCAGGCATAAATCATTACAAGAAATTGGAAAGGATGGCTAAGAGGCTTCATCGGGTAAACCTCAAACTTCAATTCCAGTTAGCCGAACTTCAGGAGGACGATCATCCTGAACACGAGGACGTTGTACCAGACCCCAATGATCCAATAGGGTCCGGACCGGATGATTAAGATGGGTAAGCCAACCTTTCGAGAAATCGAGCCAGACTCTTCTAAGATATCCCAAGATCTTAGAGAAATCCAGAAGACAGTGCAGCGCTATGGTTATCTTCAATACCATGTCCCTGCCCAGATCCATCAGATTCAGAGTCAGATGGAGATTATGATTAAACATCAGAAGGAGATTCTTGAAAACCTTCAAGATGTTCAATCCCGAGTGAAGGAATTGGAGTCAAGGCCAAGTCCGACAGGAAGAAGGAATGGAGGATGGTTACCATCGTCCTACGGAACAGAACCCCTTTTACATCAAAAAGGGAAAGCAGAGGAGGTCCGAAGGCCTTTGACAGAGACTGAAAAAATGATTGCAGTCCTACGAGGAGAGCCATTACATCCCAAGTGATGGAAAGAATCAACCTTGAAGATCTACATGATCTTGCTGATTCATTTGCGGGATTAAATCTTGTAGAGTTCAAGACAGGAGAGCTTTTACAAAGACCTCCACCACAAGAGAGCTTCGGGTCACACAATCCACCCGAAGGAGATCAAAGTATGGCACATAGGGACGATTTCACCTCAGCAACTTTGGATCCCCCTGTTGGAACAAGGAACCGTTCCCGCAGGCCAGATATTCATCAGACGCCCTACGGGAAATCGCAGCTAGATCCAATCCATCCATACGGACTTATGCTCAATATGGATATATTGGATTTCAAAAACAGAGAAGTTTTTATTGATGAATGGGCTTCAGCAATGAGGATAGCAGCAGGAACACTTGACTTAAGCAAAGAATGATTTATTTTACTTCTAAAAATGAGTCTGGAAGGATCAGTCAAGATTGCCTGGGATATGGGAGACCCAGGAACCAAGGAATAAATTTTAGCCGGAGAGTCCCTGAAAGAAATCGTGGACAAGATGGCAAAATTCTTCAAAATCGGTCACTAGTCCATTCTCCATATACATCTCCATTGGGATGTTATACGAGAAGTACCTGGCAGAATATTTTGCAGCATACATTGACTCAGGAGCTGGAATATGCACTGCCAGACGAGAAATCTTCCCCAAAGACGTTGGTGAGAAATTACCAGCCATTGCTGGAAGAGACTTTTCCAAACGGATCCTTATTCTCAATGAAGGAGTCCGGGGAGCGGAAATAATTATCGGAGGAGCAGGCGGTACCCTGTGGTACAAAGTCAAAACTCCACCTATATACTTCCATGATACAGGCGCCAATATGCTGCTAGGCAACAATTTCCTACAGACATTCAAGCGGTTCACGCAGGAGAATGAGACCAGGCGACTTATTTTCACAACCCTTGGTGATCATAAGATTCTGGTGCAAAGACTACGGGAGGCGTTCCACAGAAAATTCCCAATTAGTTTTCGCAACAAGCGTGGTGATGAAGGAAAACTTCGACAGCCAAAGATGAAAGATCGGCGGAAATTTGGAGAGGCCATTCTTCAGTACTGACAACAAGGTCCTAGTGAAAAGAATTCTCAAACCTTTGACTGGGTTAATAACATGTCTTTCAGAGAGCAGGATGAGGAAAGAGTAACTCCAGAAACCCTGTTGCTACTGAAAAATGCGTTACAAGAAATTGTTCCACAACCTGAATCTACCCTCGAAGAGCGAATCACGCTAGAGGATATAAAAAGGAAGATTCGTAGGAACTACAACGATGATCCACTGGCATGGTGGAACAAAAATGAGCTCAGAGCTACTTTGAAGGTTAAAACTGGAAAAGAAAATGAGTTTGTTAGGTACAGGCCGATCCCCATGAACCAGGAAGATCGAAAGGATATGCAGATCATACTTAAGGAACATCTTGACCTTAAGTTGATCTCCGCAGGTATTTCTCCATACAGCAGCCCAGGATTTCTTGTACGGAATCATGGAGAAATCAAACGGGGAAAGCCGAGATTGGTGATCAACTATAAAGGGATCAACGAAATCTTGGAGTTCGATGGATATTTTATCCCAAGCAGAGAACATTTGGTAAATAGCATCAAGAATGCCAAAGTGTTTTCTAAATTCGATTGCAAGTCTGGGTTCTACCAGATTAAAATGGAGGAAGCAAGCAGAAAGTTTACAGCATTCTCCACGCCACAAGGACATTATATCTGGAATGTTATGCCAATGTGATTGGCAAATGCTCCCCAGATATATCAAAGAAAGATGGATAATCTGTTCAAAGATTACTTCAGCTTCATGTTTGTTTATATTGACGACATCCTCATAGCGTCAAAAAACATGAAAGAACATCTTAAACATCTGGAGATCTTTTCAGACGTTTGTTACAAGGAAGGATTAGTGCTTTCCGAAAAGAAAGCAGTGATTGCCACAAAACAGATCGAGTTCCTTGGAATCGAGATCGACGAATCTGGAATTATCCTGCAGAATCATATTGTTGAAAAAGTACAAGGATATCCAAATGACCTCTGTTAGTTCCGGACCTTATCGATGAGATTTTAAAGATGACAAAACAGTTCAGACCGGATCGATAGAAATCAGATTGACCAGATCAATCGGACTCAACAGAGCAAGATGGCAAAGCATTTCAGACCGGATCGATGGAAATTAGGCATACCAGATCGATCGGACATATCAGAGCAAACTGATAAAGAATAGTACATATCAGACCGGATCGATGGATTCCAGAATGACAAGATCGATGCTTCAGATCGATCTCAACCTTTATCAGATCAGAGCAGTCAAGGATACATAAAGGATGGCTTCTCAGTCCGAATCATCAACGGATATTTATTGCAGCATTTAATGCTGCAATTAATGCTACAAAGGACCAAAGACTGAAGATTGCCATAATAGGTAAGAAGACAAAGAAGAGCTTACCTGACGGTCGCCGAAAGCATATACCAGAACGGCAAGTATCCTGAAGAAGAAGACTGTAGCTTTCTCAGAGTCTAAAAAGAGTCATAGCTGCACATTAAGGGAAACAATGCCGTTGCCACCTTCAACTATAAAAGGATGCAACAAACAGATGCAAAAGACTCTCGACTCTACAACTCACGCTGATCAATTGAAAAAGATACAAGAAAGCTAAACAGCACACGCTTACAAAGTACAGAAGCTTTCGAGCTGAAGTTATTCATTTAAGCGCAATTACTTTGTAACATTTGATCATTGTAGGATCACTGTGCGCATTGTGTATTGAAAAATAGAAGTGAGCAACATATTGTAACTGTCAGACAGAGTGTGTCTGAGCAGGTTGAGTGACTAGGAGTTTCAGACTGGTAGTGAGGTAAATCCAGCCTGAATCGGGTTTGTACAACAGGATTGTATAAATCAAAGTCTTCTAGTATAAACCTTCCTTAATTGGAAGAAGGGGAGACGTAGAAGGATTACACCACCTTCGAACTTCCAGAAACATATCCTGTGTCTTATCATTCTGCACTTAGCCATCGAGCTGTTCTTACTTATACAAGAGCAGACCGTTTCCGCACTTACTTATTAGTGGCCTGTTCTGTTCAAAGAGTTGATTAAGTAACAGATTTCCTTCACTAATCAGAAAGAAATCACAAGGGATAAATTTTGTAAGGAGTGTTCATTCACCCCCCCTCTAAACACTCCGGACCGATCCTAACAAGTGGTATCAGAGCAGGTCATCTTAATCAGCACAAAGAATATTAAGCTGATGGCATCATTCAACAAAATCCCCATGTTCTCAAAAGAAGATTATGATGACTGGAGAATCAGAATGCAAGCTCACCTGGCAGCTCAGGATGACGACATGTGGTTCGTCATCACCGATGGACCAATGAAGATCCTAAAAATAAATACAGCAGTCGCTACTACCAGTGGAGAACCACAAATGGTAGAAAAAGACAGATCCCTCTGGACGAATGAGGATAGAAAGAAAGCAAACCTCGACAATGTGGCCAAAGACATCTTGTTCAAAACTTTGGACAAGAACATGTTCAGCAAAATCAAAATGTGCTCTACTGCCAAAGAAATTTGGGAGAAGATAGCACAGCTATGTGAAGGCAACGACCAGACCAAAGAAAACAAGTTAACTGTGGCTCTTCAAAGATTTGAGAGCATAAAGATGAAAAGTGGTGAAACTCTAAATGAGTTTGATGAAAGAGTCACCAGCATCATAAATGAACTGAATGGTCTGGGGAAGGAATATTCTAACAGAGAGATCGCTCTGAAAGTAATGAGAGCTCTGCCAAAGGAATGGGATGTAAAGACCATTGCCATGAGGGAATCAAAAGACCTTAACAAGGTTGAACTTCATGATCTGTTTGCAGACCTCAAGGCCTATGAGTTTGAACTAATAAGCAGAGGTGAAGCAGAGCCATTCATCTCTCAACCCAACAAGGCCCTGGCAGCCATCCCAGACCAGATCGCTTCAACATCAGACCGATCTGCTGAACAGATGAGTAACGATGCTATGTCATTATTTATAAAGAAATTCGGTAAATTTATGTCTAAAAATAAGAGGAACTTCAAACCCTCTCATCAGTATAAATCAAGAAAAGATGATACTGTTAACGATCAGGCTTGCTACAATTGTGGTAAGACCGGACACTTTATTGCAGATTGCACCAGACCGAAGAAAGAAGAAAGGAAAGAGAAGCATCGTGATGATAGAAAGAAGAAGCACCACAAAGACCGCAAGAATCATGAAAAATCCCAAAAAGTCTTAGTTGCTGAGGAAGGAAACAGCAAATGGGCTTAGACTGATTCCGATTCAGACAGCTCTGAATATTCTTCCAGCGAAAGCGAAGAAGAGGTTCAATGTCTGATGGCAGATGAAGAAATGAGTCAGACAGATGAGGTATTTGAATTTGAATCAAATGATTTTACACGAGAAGAGCTCATGTCCGCACTGCAAGACATGGCAAATGATTATAGGATCTTAGCTGAATCATTTGAGAAGAATAAAGCCAAAATCAGTACTCAAATGGATGAGCACAACAAACCAAGCTGCTCTGAGCAGGGTGAGTGCAAAAATCTCCAGATCGAGCTGAATAAGCTGAAAATCTCTTATGATCAGCTCCATGAAGAAAATAAGAGAATTAGCACACAAAATGCTAAGCTCTCACATATATTCAAAACATGGACAAAATCCAGAACATCATTGGAAGAATTACAAGAAGCTCAAAGAAATGTCGGTGATTTCACCGGCATAGGCTTTGACACCAAAGAATGCACCAAAGATGAGTCTGAGCTGTTGCTGGTAAAGAATCAAGTCAAACAAATGACATTTGTTAAATCCAGCACAGTATATGAAACTGAAGCACCTAAGATTCAAACAGGAGTCTCTTACGTAAATCAAAATTTGAGAAAAGGGATTGGTTATGTCGACCAAGCCAACGATAAGGCACCAGCAAGATTTGTGTTTGTGAGACCAAATTCAAAAATGCAAGATCGAAGGCAAGGAAGACAATACAATTACTATAACTCAAAACCGATTCAACGAAGATATAGACTACCTTATGAAAATCAAAGGTTTTCACAGCGCACACATTATCACACACAACATCGAAACAGACCAGCACATAGCACACCCTACACACACAAGCCACTAAAGCTGATACAGGTGTGGGTTCCCAAAGGGCTAATCCGTTCTGGACCCAAATAGGATTGGGTACCAACAATAAATATGTGTGATGACAGGTACAGAAGAATCTCGCATCAGATTGGTACTTGGACAGCGGGTGCTCTCGTCACATGACTGGAAACATCAAGCTGCTGTCTGAAGTCACAGAATGCACTGGACCCAAAATCATCTTCGGAGATAACTCAAAGGGTAAGACCGTGGGCAAGGGTAAGATTGTCCATGGTAACATTATTATCAATGATGTGCTGTTAGTTGAAAATCTGTGCTATAATCTGATTAGTATCAGTCAACTCTGTGATAATGGTTATGCTGTAGAATTTCATAAACACACTTGCACTGTTAAATCATCAGACGGTATAACCATGCTCGTAGGAATCAGGAATGGAAACACATATAAGATTAACTGGAATCATGCTCAACCTGATAATCCTACTTGCTTCATCGCTAACAATGATAATAAACACTGGCTATGGCATAAGCGCTTGAATCATATCAACTTTAAGACCATTGCTAGCCTGTGTAAACATGATTTAGTTATCGGTCTGCCCAAGATCGACTTTGCTAAGGATAAGATCTGCGAAGCTTGCCAAATGGGCAAACAGATCAGATCATCCTTCAAAAACAAGAATGCCAAATCCTCCTCCCGCTGTTTAGAATTACTGCATATGGACTTGTTTGGTCCTATACCAATAACAAGTTTAGGGGGAATGCGGTATACTCTTGTTGTTATTGATGATTATTCACGCTTTACATGGACTATATTTCTGAGCAGTAAAGATCAAACCGGTCCGAAGTTGATCAAGCTGCTGAAACGCACTCAGAACGAGAAATCATCCAGCATAGACAGGATTCGAAGTGACAAAGGCACTGAGTTTTCAAATCAGAATCTTGAATCCTTTCTAGAAGATCATGGAATCAAGCATGAGTTTTCAGCCGCCAGAACTCCTCAACAGAATGGAGTTGCAGAACGAAGAAACAGAACGCTCAAGGAAGCAGCAAGAACAATGCTTGCTGATTCTGGAATCTCTCAAAAGTTCTGGGCAGAAGCTGTAAATACTGCTTGCTACACTCAAAACCGATCTATGATTAACAAGAAGCTGAATCTCACTCCATATGAAATATGGACTGGTAACAGACCATCTGTTTCTCACTTTCATGTATTTGGCTGTAAATGCTTCGTTCACAACAATGGTAAGAGTCATCTTACAGCATTTGAAGCTAAGTCAGATAATGGTATATTCTTAGGATATTCATCAATTAGCAAAGCTTATCGAGTGTTTAATAATCGAACTTTAAATGTAGAAGAATCTGTTCATATAGTTTTTGATGAATCATTATGTGTTGAGGGCAACAAAGATTCAATTCAAAATCAGATGGAAAGTATCCATCTCGAAGCTAACAGTGATGATGAGATTGTAGCTAACAGGTCAAGAGACAATCCACCAGAACCAGAAGTGCCAGACAGACCGGATCAGGCCATTGAAGCTTCTTCAGATCGAGCTGATCCAGATGCTCCTGACTCAAATATTAAAGTAGATGCAGATCATGCTGCTACTATTATTCCGACCGAACCAGACAATCCAGAGTCAAGCTATCGATGGACTAAGAAGCATCCACCTAATCTAGTGATTGGTCGTCCTTCTGCACCGATTAGAACCAGAGGACAGATGATGGATGAGTTCACTCATGCTGCTTTCATCTCAACTCTGGAACCCAAGAAGATCGATGAAGCTCTGACTGATTTCAACTGGATTAAAGCAATGCAAGAAGAGCTTAATCAATTCGAACAAAATCAAGTTTGGAGTCTAACTCCCAGACCAAGCGATCTGCCTGTTATTGGAACCAGATGGGTTTTCAGAAATAAGCTAGACGCCGATGGAACTGTGGTTAGAAACAAAGCCAGACTGGTGGCACAGGGATTCAGACAAGAAGAAGGAATCGACTTCGATGAATCATTTGCACCAGTCGCCAGACTTGAAGCAATCCGAATCTTTCTTGCATATGCTGCCTTTAAAGACTTCAAAGTATATCAGATGGACGTCAAGAGCGCCTTTCTTAATGGAAAGCTTCAGGAAGAAGTCTACATTGAGCAACCACATGGATTTCAGAACCATTCGTATCCTAATCATGTATACCTACTGAATAAAGCAGTGTATGGTCTGAAACAAGCTCCAAGAGCCTGGTATGACACTCTATCTCAATTTCTGCTGAACCATGATTTTCAGATCGGTTCAGTAGATAAAACTCTCTTTAAATTCATTAAGGGGGAACATACCCTATTAGTTCAGATTTATGTTGATGACATAATCTTTGGGTCAACTAACCCCAAATTGTGCGAGAAATTTTCTAAGTTAATGCAGGGACAGTTCGAGATGAGCATGATGGGAGAATTGTCATTCTTTCTGGGTCTTCAAGTAAAACAGCTCAACAATGGCATTTTCATCAATCAGACCAAGTATACCAAAGAGCTCCTCAAGAGATTTGGAATGGAAACATGCTCAACTGCATCAACTCCAATGAGTCCAACAATCAAGTTAGACAAGGACGAAGGGGGAACGGCAGTTGAAGTAACCATGTATAGAGGACTCATCGGATCGCTATTGTATCTTACAGCGAGCCGGCCCGATATTATGTTTTCAGTCTGTATGTGCGCCAGATTTCAGACAGAACCAAAGCAATCACATTTCATTGCTGCCAAGCGTATTCTGAAATACTTAAAAGGATCTCAGAACGTTGGTCTTTGGTACTCCAAAGATTCAAACTTCAGCTTGATCGGATATTCAGACGCAGACTACGCTGGGTGTAAGATCGATCGTAAAAGCACCAGTGGAACATGTCAATTTCTAGGTGAAAGATTGATCTCTTGGTTCAGTAAGAAGCAGACATCTATTGCCACATCCACAGCTGAGGCAGAATACCTAGCCGCTGGAAGCTGTTGCGCTCAAATGCTCTGGATTCAACACCAGCTCAAAGACTACGGCATTCAAGCTGTTGACTCTCCGATATTTTGCGACAACACAAGTGCAATCGCTATAACGTATAATCCAGTTTTGCACTCTCGAACAAAGCACATTGATATTCGACATCATTTTATTCGAGATCATGTTGGCAAAAAGGAAATTCGGATCGAACACATTTCAACAGAGCAGCAAGCAGCAGACATCTTCACCAAACCACTTCCTGAGGCTAAGTTTAATTATTTCCGTCAAATTCTTGGTTTAATTGACTTATCTTAATTAGTTTAGATGTTTTTATTCTTTTCGCTCTTAAAGATTTTTGTCACTACAGATCGATAATACAATGTTCAGAAAGACACAGACCGGTCCGAACTTTCAGACCGATCCTTGTCAGTCTGATTTTATCCTATGATCTGTTTGGACAATTATAAAAAAAAAAAAAAAAAAACAAAACAGCCCGGACTGATTAACCTTTTTAACTAGTTGTACTTTAACCGCCTTATCTTTCTTCATCCTGACTGTTTATTTTGAATAATTTATTTCTCAGTCTTGGAGATAAAGACACGTGTCTTCTCTCTCCTATTTAGCGGGCTGAACATTTCATACTTTTTCACTTTTTACAGTTTACCGCTTTCTACCTTCTTACTCTCCTACTCTCTTACTCTTCGCACCTTCTTTAAACTTCTTTCATATGGCTACCATCACTCATAACTCACTCTCCGTTGAGTTTGATGACATCTACAGGGGAGAAGATGCTGCGATGGTGTCCATTTTTAGAGCCCTGGAATCATCTGGTTTACGGAATTTTTTGGAATGCGGATCCGTTGTTTATGAACCAGAAATCCGCGAGCTGTTCGCCAACGCCGTCTCCCGGAAGTCATCCATCTCTACAACTGTCAAGGGCAAATCTTTCGAGATCTCGCCAACAACAATGGCCAAGACCTTTGGCCTCCCCAGTTCCGGTCTGACAGAGTTCGGACAGACTCCTCCAGCATCTCTCTTAGATCTTCAGGGGAAGATTTCTATTTCTGGCCACCGATTGCAACCCTCATTTAAGAAGAAGGAAATGCTCTTCCATTTCCAGGTGCTGTGCGAAGTGGTAGCCAAGCCACTTTTGGGTAAAGCAGGAAGCTTCGATGCTGTAAACCGCCGAGAAGTTCAGGGCTATGGCAGCTATTGTATCTGGACAGAAGATAAACTGGTCCATGATTTTGTTTGGAGTACTGCTGGAAACGGTGATTGCATCCAAGCACGCCGTATGCTTTGCTGTTCCTCTCAGCAAGCTCTTGGAGTCCTTAGGCCTCGAGCTGAGCAAGCCGTCTGCTCTCCGCCCCTTTAAGGTCCTTAACTCCAAAGGGCTTGCACTGCTGAAGTCCAAGGGTGCTCCGCCTACTCCTACAACTCTGGTCTCAGTCAAGATTGAGAAGGACGAGGAACAAGCTGATGTGCGCAAACCTCGGGTCAAGCGGAAGCTGACCATTCAGACTGACTCAGAAGAAACTCAGTCTGCTCACTCATCCCCAACCAAGCCACTTCCCAAAAAACCCCGAACCCAGATTACCAAACCAACCAGACATCTACCTCCACCCATACTGCCACCCACTAAAGCAACCCCTGCACCTCAACCCCCCACTCAGACTTCACCAGCCTCAACCCCTGCACCCAAAGTCACCCTTAGAATTCCCTCTGCCAATCCCGTGGTCAAAGGGATAGTTATCACTGAGTTGGGTGACTATACCCAATCAGGGATTAAGTCCCCTTCCTCCACCGGCAAGGGAAAAGCCATTCTCACAGAACCCATCTCTTCTAAACCCAAATCTGCTGCACAGACTGCCATCGACATCGCTATGGAGGATGTTGATGAGAAGCTCGCTGAACTCCTTGTGGTCTTTGATGAATATGTCCAGTACCGGACTGTCAACCACATTGATATGTTCTACGGAAAGTTGCACAGACTGAAGAAGATGGAAGACGAGGTTCTGAGAGGCACAGAAACTGATGATGTTCGACTTGCGGTGCAGCGCAGAGCGTTATTTACGGCCAAACACAGATTCAGACTGGCCAATCTGCTTTTCACTGCCAAAAAGAAGAACTTCGATCCGCTTGCTCCTACTGCCAGAGATGATGGGGCTGTGATTGCTCAACTTGAGATGGACATTCATGCTCTATCCCTAGCTGTCCGCTTTCAACGCCAGATGCTAGGTATCTCCACTCCAGCCACAAGCCCGGATCATCCTTCTGTCAGCAAGACTCTGGCAGAACCTTTTATCGAGGTTATTCCTTCTGCTGAAGCAAAACAGACAGAAGATCAGCCTGCAGAACTCGTACCAGAACAGACAGCGGAGCAGCCATTGCCTAATGCTCCGTCTGCAACAGATGATGAATCAATGAATGTTCTGTTGGATTCTCCGACAACATCTATTCCATTGAAGTCATCAGCCTCCCTTGCTCACAACAGTCCAGCTGAAGAATGTGCAACAACTGAAGTACCAGACCTCCTCGATCCGGATTTGGTGGTATCTACAGTGGTTGCCGCTCTCCAAGATGAGGAACCTTCCAGTCCCCACTCTTCTCCGGGACCATCAGATGAAGATTTGGCATTCATTCATAGTTTTTCTTCGGATCTGGTCACTCTGATCCGATCCGAAAGTCATCAAGCTGCCATTTCTTCCATCGTGCCGATTGCTGAAGCAGATGACCCTGCTATGTCATCATCAGATCACTCTCCCAGCCAGCTATCTGATGCACATCCATCCCTGGCACGGACTATCCAGCACTTTTCTGATAACTGTCTGTCATTAACTCAACGAATTCTCGAAGTTCATCAAAGTCAAAGAGTCACAACTTTGGACTTTAATTCTTTCAAAGAGAAAATGACTGCCAGTATCGGAAGCCTCCAGCGCGGCATCAACGATCTGTTTTCTCAACAAGCCTCCTACAAGAACAGTCTGAGGAAAGAGCAGGTCGAGTTAGCCACTGAAGTCAGAGCATCTGTTTCTAACTCCCTCCGCGCTCAAGACGTTCGTCTTGACGCTATCAGCGCGCAGCTAGCCCAAGTTGTTGAATTCCTTCAAGAGATTGCTGCTGACAAAAAGGGGGAAAAGAAGACAGACTTCAAGCCGCCTCCAAGCTCAAGAAGATAGCAGTCTTAGTCATTTAACTTGTCAGACTGTCTGTATTCAGGATTTCTTGATGATCAATAAAATCCTTCTTTTGATTAAGTCCTTGTTCATTTATTTTGAACTTTAATAAAGGCTTAATAATAAAAGATTGAATCGATCAAACTTAATGATGTTCATTTATTTTGAACAAAGAAGTAATCGATCCGAAAGCATTCGCTTCAGAGCTCTTATCAAGACTGGTTAAAAAGACTTAGAAGCTAGGTTTTGTCATCATCAAAAAGGGGGAATTTGTTAGTTCCGGACCTTATCGATGAGATTTTAAAGATGACAAAACAGTTCAGACCGGATCGATAGAAATCAGATTGACCAGATCAATCGGACTCAACAGAGCAAGATGGCAAAGCATTTCAGACCGGATCGATGGAAATTAGGCATACCAGATCGATCGGACATATCAGAGCAAACTGATAAAGAATAGTACATATCAGACCGGATCGATGGATTCCAGAATGACAAGATCGATGCTTCAGATCGATCTCAACCTTTATCAGATCAGAGCAGTCAAGGATACATAAAGGATGGCTTCTCAGTACGAATCATCAACGGATATTTATTGCAGCATTTAATGCTGCAATTAATGCTACAAAGGACCAAAGACTGAAGATTGCCATAATAGGTAAGAAGACAAAGAAGAGCTTACCTGACGGTCGCCGAAAGCATATACCAGAACGGCAAGTATCCTGAAGAAGAAGACTGTAGCTTTCTCAGAGTCTAAAAAGAGTCATAGCTGCACATTAAGGGAAACAATGCCGTTGCCACCTTCAACTATAAAAGGATGCAACAAACAGTTGCAAAAGACTCTCGACTCTACAACTCACGCTGATCAATTGAAAAAGATGCAAGAAAGCTAAACAGCACACGCTTACAAAGTACAGAAGCTTTCGAGCTGAAGTTATTCATTTAAGCGCAATTACTTTGTAACATTTGATCATTGTAGGATCACTGTGCGCATTGTGTATTGAAAAATAGAAGTGAGCAACATATTGTAACTGTCAGACAGAGTGTGTCTGAGCAGGTTGAGTGACTAGGAGTTTCAGACTGGTAGTGAGGTAAATCCAGCCTGAATCGGGTTTGTACAACAGGATTGTATAAATCAAAGTCTTCTAGTATAAACCTTCCTTAATTGGAAGAAGGGGAGACGTAGAAGGATTACACCACCTTCGAACTTCCAGAAACATATCCTGTGTCTTATCATTCTGCACTTAGCCATCGAGCTGTTCTTACTTATACAAGAGCAGACCGTTTCCGCACTTACTTATTAGTGGTCTGTTCTGTTCAAAGAGTTGATTAAGTAACAGATTTCCTTCACTAATCAGAAAGAAATCACAAGGGATAAATTTTGTAAGGAGTGTTCATTCACCCCCCCCTCTAAACACTCCGGACCGATCCTAACAACCTCAAAGATTCAAAACAACTTCAGAGTTTTTTAGGAGTTGTTAATTTTACTGGGATGTTTATCAACAATCTAGCAAACCACAGGAAGGTGTTCAGTTCACTACTCAAAAAGGATGTTAAGTTTTAGTGGAATGAAGATCACAGACAAGCTGTCAAACAGCTAAAAGAGGTTTGCAGGCAACTACCAAAGCTTGCAATACCAAACGACGAGGATGGACTGGTATTATACACAGATGCCAGTGATCATTGGTGGGCTGCAGTTCTCATGAAAATTACACTAGAAGGAGAAGTGCCATGCAGATATTGCAATGGGCTATTTGATAACAACGAAGTTATCAGATGGCACATCAACGAGAAGGAGTTCTTTGCTGTTCAAAAGGCTTTTAAAAAATGACCATTATTTTTACTTGCAAAGAAATTTATCTTGAAAATAGATAATACTAGTGTTAAGTCTTTTCTGAAAAATAAGATTGAATCAAAACCAGAAAAGGCTAGATTCTTAAAATGGGAAGCTGAATGTCAATATTATGATTATGATATTGTCATTGTGAAATCTGATAAAAATATTTTTGCAGATTTCTTAACACGAGATGGAGGGACACATTGCTAGCGATACCCTCAAACGAGTTAGGAACCTCAGGGAAAACCTGGAGATCCTGGAACGAGATTTTGGGACTCTTTGTCTCAATGCAGATGTCGCAGGAAGACTTCAACGAGCAGATCAGGAACTTGTTACTGATCATATATGAGCATGCTTTTGGGACCACGAACGTTTGTTTGAAGTCTTAAAAGGGCCTATCCTTCACACAGCACCTTCAATGGTGCAAAAAGAACGGGGCTCATCTAACCCGGAGGCATGGGATTCAAGTACCCCTGTCACGAGTGCTTCAGATGATGCATTCCTTGAGGATGTACAAGCTGAAGCGAATGTTGAAGGTCAGGTGTCATCACAATCTGAACCGTCAAGTCAACCCAGCACCTCTGGGGTAAAAGAGGGAGAGTTGAATCTTAGGCCAATGGCTGGCAAATCTAAGGTTCAAACTAATGATGATTTAGTTTCTTCACCTATGCAGGATTACCAGCGTACTTGGGAGAAACTAATTACCAGGCGAGGTATCAACCCAGAAAAATCAATAGTTGATATCTCCGAAAAATATCCGAGAGTTTGGATGAAACCAGGCAGCCATCCAAACGATGTTCATGAATGGTATAATTTCGGAGCTCTGGCTTCGGTTTATACTGTGGCACCAGCCTTCTCTGAAATTTCAAAATTAGCAAAATGGATCAGAGAAGCTGTATACGAGACTTGGGCCAATAATCCACATTTGGCCAGAGGCGATATCTTGGAGTTGTATTTTTTCAGTGCTGCTCCAGAACCGGCGAAGAAAGGTTTCATTGAAGCTTTTCATTTTATCAAGCTGAAAAGACCAGATGGAAACGCCCTGAAAAATATAAAAATGGCACTACCAGAAGGAATTCCAATTTTGGCTGGAACTATCACAGATAATGAAGTTTCAACCAGACGAGCATGGGGTTTTGGGTTTGTCTAACAGAAATGGACAAAGTCAAATACACATTCAAGTTCTTTCAGAATTCAGCCAACGGAACTTTTTTGCTGAATTCCATGACAGGAACTTCCACGAGATTTGCCGAAGAACTCTTTGAAACAAAGAGAAGAATTCTTTGGGAGAACAAGATTCCGGCAGGAAAGGAGACTTACCGGAAATTCTGCAACATGGCTCACATTGGCCGATGGATTGATCATATCTGCCAAGCATGCCCGGAGCAGAAAGAACCAGAGTTTGGAAAAGGATTCCGATCCAAACCCGACAGATCAGAGGCAGGAAAAAGACAAAAGACCTGCTGACAAGAGAGCCCGTTTTCCTAAAGCTCGGGGACCACAAAAACCACTCATGTAAAGATTCCCCGACAAAGGAAGAGAGGTGGACCATTAAAAGTTAGTGCGGATACTGTTCACCGCACTCAGACAAAAGATAATGGACCACTCACGAGAAAAGTTGGCACGTTCAGACAAAGATGCCAAACCACGTTAAAGTTAAGGCGCACTCGAGACGCACTCAACGATTATCAAGATTTGGAATCTGCATTTGAAATCCGGATTCATGCCTATATAAGGGCACTCATTCAGGAAGCTAAGGACATCAAAAAATTCTCCATAGTTTTCTGAGAAATAAATTTAGAGTCTCCAAGCTTTGTAATATTTCAACTTTCGTAGCTTGGTAATTTTTCTTTCTTTATTCCTTTTGTAATCGTTTGTAATATTGTTCTGTTTGGTTTAAGTTTATGTGTCTTGAGTCAAGCCTCATCTATATGAGAGGCTAAACAAGTCCGTCTCCTCCCAAAAGGAGACGTTTTAATGTAATAGATATTATAAGTATTCCAGAATAAAAATAAGGCTGTTGCCCAGCTATCTCTCAGTTTTCTTTAAATCTTTTTTATATCTTGTGTATACCTTACGCCCTAAGGTAGGAAACGAATTAGGGTTGTGCTGTGCGGTTTCTGAAGGAGTCGGATAACTGACAGACTAGCCTCGCCCGTGATCTGAGGTTGAATGGTGAGGAGCCATTCGTAAAACAGTCTGGAGGCAGTAAGTTTTCGAGTGGTGGCGTTGCGACCCACCTCACCCGGTGCCGTTATGGTCAAAATGGTATATTTCAGTTTGTTAAAATTTTATTGTAATACGGAAGCATGTTGGGCCTTTTATTTATTTTTAACATGATCTTCAAATCGGGTTGTGAATTATAATTAGAAGAACGTTATATGAACTGTGAGTTCTTTGCAAAAGTATGCTCTTTGGTTCACCCGAGATGACAGAAACTGAAGGATCTCATGTTCATAAATGCTACGGTTTCATGAATAATAGGATAAAGAAGATGATAAATAGTATATAGATGCTTATTTGTTCTTTAAACATTTTCTTAGGGTTAAGAATGCAAGTTTATTAAGAGTTGGTTGGACCATGTAGACCACTTGGACCACATGGACCACATGGGGGTTTTATAGTCATTTCAACCAAGAATGGACCTAAGTGAACTAAGATTTTTTAACTAGACGAGGATGAATAAAGTTTCAGGAAACGGTACCGACCCGCAATTTTCCCTTCCTTTTGGCGAAGAACACAAATGGGCTAGGCCCAAAAATATACAGTCAAGTTGAAAGAATTCCACGATATTACACATTGGACATAAAAAATCGAGGAAATTACACATAGGTATTACTTACCAAAATATATTTAACTAAATTTACCAAAATATTTTCTTTTCAACTAAAGACATATTTTAAAAAACTTACTCAAATAAGTCCATTTTATTAAACTCTAATCTAATTGGTTAATTTTCATGAACTAAATTATTCTTCTCATTTTACCCTCCACCAACTTCAACTCCTTCTCCTCTTCCTCGGGCACCACCAACGATCTTCAGTTTTTCCAATAGAAATCGAACGCACAACTCTGTAAATTAAAGTAATTTAATTGAATTTTACCTAGATCAATAAGCTAAAGCTGCCTCCAACAGCTGAAAGCAACGATTCCGAGTCAAAAAACGAGACTGAAGAAGACCGGGAACAACGGTCTGAATCTCAGTATTATTGAATACTTTGTCAAACAGTATAGGGGTGGTTAATATAACAGCCGTATATTTTTTCAGCAAACTTATTTGTAATGCTCAACCAAACTTGATGGGAGGTTTTTGTAATTTTTCAAACCACAGGAGAAGTTTCTATAATTACGTCAAAGTCAAAGGGGCGTAGATATAATTATCCTTATATATAATTGTCTTACAATAGAACGACAATCTCTCTCAAATAATCGGGAGTACGGTAAAATACAATAAATTTTAAAAATAACAAAAAATCATCATACTTAAATATACTCTAATAGCTATTAAAAATATTATAAAAAATCATATTTAGTTCTTAATTTTCATGTACTGTACTCTCTCCATTTTTTACAAAAAAATTAATTAATACCAACTATTATACATAAAAAAAACTAATTTATACTTAATCTGTGCACAAGCTTACCAGTATGTATTATGATAAACTTATGGCTATTTCATTTAAATACACACCAAATGCTGATGCCGGATGGTATTCCAATCGATTTTTTTACTATAAATTTCGTAATAAATATTGCAGAGAAAGCATAACTCACAAAATCTAAGAACACGAGTAAATAAGTCCAAAAACTCAGTTAAGCATCTCCAGCTACAGATTGTTCAAGTACCACATAACTTAAACATGATTAATCTGTCGCCAACGAATCCAATTATCCCTTTAAACAAAATGTCTGCTTCAAGAACCAGATATATGGTTCTTACTCTTAGTGCACAAAACTCAATTCTCTTTGGCATCAATTACCTTGCGGGCGAATGAGGGTAAACAGAAAGCTGCAGAATGGATCTGAGAGTAGCAGAAAAGAGCATAACTTATTCAGAGGCGAAAAACTGAAAAAAGTACCAAACTGAAAGGGAATGCGATTGTGTGTATAATTAGTACCTCGGGGTTGTAGAATTTTAAGGGTCCATTTGCTTTGACATGACTAATATCTGCATCAATTGGATTGATTGGATTTTTGAAATCAACTGAGGGACCTTCAGTCGCGCAAAGCATGAATCCCATAACACCACTGAAAGGAGATATACCGAGAATATGCACAGAATGGTTAGTCTGATGCATAAACCAACAGATGCTCAACAAAACGAAAGTTGCTTAGAATGATAGTAATAATTTTGTTTCGAGATTATAGTTCTGAAAGAGTGGAGATACATCAGTAAGACCATAAAAAAGAGGAAGAAAACAAATCACAATTTTATGAAAGTTAAAAGCAGAAAGAGACAATATACCTTGGGTATGTCGGAACTGTGGTCCAAGCATATTTGACAGAGCCTTTGAAAATCTGGCGGCAGTTGGTAACAATATCCTCAATAATGTGCATGTGAAGCCATATGCTTTCAGCTTGAGTACATACAACTCCTCCTGGGCGAAGAGCCTTAGCCACAGACTCAAAGAAAGGCTTTTCAAACAACTCTTTTGCTGGGCCTGAATATGAAGTAGGATGTTACTTGAGTGAAACCTTGTAAGTACTTGAGAATGTTGTTTATGAAATATACATACCTACAGGGTCTGAAGAATCAACTATGACTGCATCATAAGTTCCCTCTGGCACAGCCTTGAGAAATGCAACTCCTGCAAAAAGGTTGAAGCACACGCACTAATTTCAAAATTCAATGCATCGAGAGGGGATGGAAAGAAAGGATACCCTAAAATCGATAGACTTTCCTAAGATATCCGATCTGATAGGTAATCAAAGTTAAGATAAATGGAGGGGAAGGAAAAGTGAATGGAAGTCATAGCTGACTGTACCATCTCCAATGTGCAGGTTCACACGGGGATCATCAAAGCCAATAGCCACACTTGGGAAAAATTGTTTAGATACCTGGAATGTATCAATTGGTTATCTTAAATTAGCCCAACTATGTTCTAACTTCTGAAACTTGTTGACGAGGAATCAGGCAAGGACATATAGAGTATAATATATCATATGCAGAATTTGCAGATAAAACTACACTTATCCATGTAGTCTGTATTTGATATTTGAAAAAGGCAAATATCCAAACATCGAAGGATGAGAATATGAATAAATGTAAGGAAGTGAAAACTACCCAATAACTTACATCAACTACCATCTTATCAATCTCACAGATGTCAATCTTCTCAACAGAGGAATGACGAGACACTTCACGCAAGACACCACCATCTCCTCCTCCAATAACCAGAACCTAAAACAAAGCAGTTCAAATCATGAAATGGATAACAGTGAATATAAAACTTTTCCTGCTGAGAAATTATTCCAACAGAATTGTCAAGGAGGATTGCATATATGCATAATATGCTACTGTAATTTCTTTGCTACCCACCAATTTTTTTCACACAATAATTGTTCTATTTTCAAGTTTAGAACAGATGTAAAAGTTCGATCCATGCAGGGAAATTACATTGCTGTAATTTGAAATGTACTGATCCTTACGCAAACCACCAGGATTGACAACCGCTGAGAGATTTGGATACTTCAACAGGAAAGATCATATAATTACCATTTTCCTCACCCTTTTCTAATTTTAATTTTCTGTTGGGCTGGGAAGGATTCACTCTTTTTGGAAACTTTTCATACTACATTAAAACTTCCTAGAGAGCAAATACCTTTTTTGGATTTGGAATTGAGCAAAGTGGAAGATGGACAATCATTTCTTGATAAGCACATTCATCCCTCTCTGTGAGTTGAATTACACCATCCAAGACAAGAACCTTTCCGTAAGTGGATGACTGCAAAAAAAATTACCAAGGCTTTACATATCAGCTATACAAATGAAATAAGTCAGAACTAAAATCAAACCAATGTTAAGAGTTCTTACTCCACAGAGTATCACACATAGTTATTAAAGGCTCATAGCGCACTAAAGCGCAAAAGGGTCCTGGGGATATAGCGCATAGCGCGACGCGAAGCGCGCGCTGCTTATATATTTTTAACATATCAAAAATATCCATAAAATTTAATCAAACTCATTAGCAACAATTAGCAGTATGCTTTAGCAATGTTAAAAAAGCTTAACAATTTATATTTTGCTATATTCTCAAGTATTTATCAAACTTTGAATGGACTCATTGGCGATTGTGATGACTGATCACTGACGAACTATGTCACGTAAAAATTGAAGGAAAAGAAAATATAAAACAAGAAAGGAGAATCAATCCAAAAATAAATATTAATTTGAGACGAAAAAAGGAAAGGAAATAATGCAATGTAATTTTGAAGAAAAGAAAAATAGAGCACTTGAACACATCAACCTGCTTATCGGTCGGTGGCGACTGGAGGCTGGAATTTTATGCAACAAGACTAAAAAAAACAGTAACCCTAAAACTCTCTAACTTAACCCTAAAAATTTAAATTTGAAGCCCAACCTTAGCAACATATTTTGATAAGCTGCCAGTTTCAATTTTCAAGCCTTAGCGAAGGCGCGCTATAGCGCGCACCTTGGCTAATTGAAAATGCACAGATAGCGCACATAGCGGGCGCTTTGCCAAAACACGAGATGCATGGCGCTGCGAGGTGCACGACCCGCGCCTCGCTTCGCCTTTTTGAGCTTTAGCGCGCGCTATTTGAGCTTTTAACAACTGTGGTATCACATACCTGAAAAACCAACACATTCTGGTATTCAGACTTTCCCTGGAATAATATTTTTTCTACCTTTAAAGAGTGTGCTTCTCCTGCATGAATTCCAACAAAGTATTCAATTGAGAATCAGAATTAGGGAAAAACACACAATTTCTGAGCTGAACAAGCCAAGAAAAGGAAATCATTTTTTGCAGGACAATGAATAACACGTTTGAACTCAAAAGTATTCCTTTTCTTATTCCCCGACTTACTAGTTTTGCTCGTTGTCATTATTGTTGAAAGGAAATACTATATTCCATAGAATGTCTAAGGTAAGCAAAAAATGCAGAACAAAGAAACAGGGAAAATAAATGAGACTAAGAGAATGTCTACATTCTAAACTCAACATTTTGAGGAACTGCTGCTAACAAGAGCCAAGGTATTAGGCAGGAGCCATAACAGTAACAAAAGCGATTGAGTGAATCTATCCAAAGGTAGAAATGTAAAAAAACGGAAAGGGAACTCGTTTCCTACTTTCCTCATGATTAAAGGTTGATCAGAGAGTAGAAAGCTCGAGTACATAACCATAATCACATTCTAGGCATGAATTGCGGCATGATGCATCAACTGATACTAAAACCTCCAGTTGAAAGACCGATTTCACTTGTTAAGATGGGAAACGAAACTTTTGTACTCCAATATGACCGTAAAAATGTTCAGTTGGGGTGAATCCAGCGGCTTCTCCAATTTAATCCACTCCGAGCACAGAGCTTTTTTATACATACAATTAACCGTTTAACTTGCATAAAATCATAAAATTTACATGAAATATGCAAATGCAATTCAAACAATCGAACTAACAGAAACTCATCCCCCCAAAATATAAATAAATAAAACAAACAAGCACAGATCCACGCGAATAAACAAATTCAAACCACGCAAAACAGAAAATCACAAAAACTTGCCAGGCCACATCGGGCTAATCTCGGAGAACCACCCGGGGATGACAGCGGAGATGCAGGCAGGTAGCTCCTCCGCCGCACTGCCGCCGCCGTTGTTGACTTCCATCGTAGCACTGCCGTTCGATTCCTGGTCCTCTTCCTCGCGCGGCCTCTTCACCGGCAAATCAGTACCAAATTGAACCCCTTCTGGCATGAGTGTTTGCAGATATATAATATATGTATATGTATATGCTTAGGTAACGTTGTCTCTATCTGTAAGTATACAAAAAAATACTCCAAATCAAACTCACACGCAGTCGGATGTGTGATTGCGTATGCAAATTGATATTAAATTCCTTCACTTTTAATTTGAGACACATAGGTGATATTTTGGTTTCGTTTTTCGAATACATTATCTTATCTTATGACCAAATATTAATAAGTCATTTTCATTTTTCATTCTCTAAAATATATTTTTTGAGAATAATAATTATCTTTATTAGAATAGTGGTCAGTAAAATATTTGAATTCCATTGTAAATAATCTAAAATGGTATAAATTTATCAAACGTGATGTGTATTAGGTATATTCTTTATATCATCAGTATATATATATATATATATATATATATATATACATATATATATATATATAGGCACATTAAGGCGCACTCATACTCAATTTTTTAAAACTTGATGTACTCGAGCATCCTCATCTACATCCGCATACCCCAAACATCCGTATTATGTGACTTAGTTTTAAATAAGACTAGACGCAATATGCTACATTAATAATAATATTATGAGTCTAACACTCATTCCTCATCATTTATATTATCATATTCATTATATTAAACGATATCTTATAAAACATTTGCATATTAATTTTTACGAGCTTTATTTACAGAACTATCTCACTTCATAACTATATATAATGTTTAATACAATATTATTTTAATTTTATCCAAATTTAATAAAAAAATTAGTTAAAACATAAGAAATTTAAAATAGCTAAAGTATCATATTTAAATAATTATTCTAATTATTTATTATAAAATAAAATCTTATAAAGTATCATATTACTTATTTATTTTTATAGTTAATTTTAGCATTTGCTTATCAAATTATTTTGAGAGCACATAATTGTATTATAATTTTTGGGGAAAAAAGTAAATTTATACGAGGTGAATGATTAAAATAATCATTGCATCGTTATTAATTTCAGATATAATGATGATAGATTTATTAAATTAAAAAAGAGTTAGGTTTGGGATTGGGAAAAGGCACAGTCTTTTGACACATTTGGCCCCATCAATTTCATGGGGTTGTTGGTGGCGGCGTTGATTAGGGTTTTCTTGGTTTGGGCTTTTCGTGGTCATAATTGAATAAACCCATTATCTTGTGATATTGTTTTGTTTTTTTAGCAATATTTACAATTATTTAGGGAGAGGTGATGGATATTCGAACACGAGATCTTTGGGTTAGCAGTAACAGATGAGCTAATACTTATCAAACTTATTCTACAATCACATTTTATATAACTGAGACCAATATTATGGATTAAAGATGATAAATCAAAATAGATTTTGCATCATCAAGATAATAATATATATTTTATATAGCATGTAAAAAAATATATAGTCTTATTTGGTTAACAAAGATTATTAAGAATATGATTGGAAAGTAGTATGCAAAGAAATGTCTTATTTTATCTTTATTTAGTGAGTGTCTTATATGAGTGTTTCATTTACAAAAAAATAAAAAAAAATTAAAGATGGGTATTTTTGTAAAAGAATAGAAGAATACTATTAAATTTTTAGAACCTAAGATGTGGGTAAATTACGTTCTTTGGCTGCTTTAGCAATTTAAAATAATTTTCTAAATTTTTGAGTTTGTGTTGCATAAACATATAATTGCACTGTCTTCACTCACTTATGAGTTTTACAACTTTCTTTAGTGTTGGAAGACCTTATAATAATATTGGCTCTTACGAGCTTCAAAGAGTTACAACCTTTTGATGTATACAAATTTAGAATGAATATCTCTCACAAGATTGAAGTAGGCTTAAATGAACTAAGCCACATAAATCTCACAAATATAGTTACAAGACTAAGCTTTGAAGAACAGCTTGAGCTTGCACTATATACTTGTAGTAGATTGTCTTAGTCATTAAAGCCTCCAAAGTGCAAATCTTAGCCTCCAAGATGGCTCCTATGTTTTTGCATGATGATTGAATATTTATAATATAATAATAGAATTGTTATTGGAATTGATGAACAATTAAATTTAAATAATGATTGATTAGTTTCCTCGGGTAAAATCCTCATCAAGTACCGAACAAAAATATCCCGAGAACATAACCCTGAGCACAAGGTACCCGAACAACACTAAACCCTGCTCAGCTTTTTGGTCAAAACTGCAGCGAAAGACCCGAACATAAATGACAAATTAACGGGTGCGGATGGACGTGCATTAATGGCGTGCAGATTTCTTGGACACGTCTTGAGCTCATGACGCCGTGATCAAGGAAGATCATGTCCCACGAAAATCATGTCCTAGATTTCGCGCTCCTCACCGCAGTGTTTTGCACTATAAATACCACCCCATCGTCACACTTAAGAGATGGGTTTTTTCGGGCAAGAAATATATCAAGGAGATCATATCACATAGTCTATTCGGTCTTTCTCTTCTTCTTTTTTCCATTATTCTTGTTTAAAGCTTATTATTCGTATTTCGTGTCAAAGTCCTGTAACAGCCCAATAGTGAGGAATTTATACTGGACAATGCCATAATTTTTACTTCGTCTTGAAGTTTTTCCACGTAAAAATTTGTGGTGTCTCTTATTAATTTTTTTGTCACGCATACTTTATTCGAACACAGAGATTTAGAATCATATCAATGATTATACCAAGAAGATTTTTTTAAAACTAAATGAAAATAACATCATGTTGTTTTTTATTTTAAAAAAATCAGAGTATCTTTTGAGAGTGAAAACGTGCCTAAGGTTTTAGGCGTTGAGTACTTGGGTAAAAGAGCTTTGGCAGCTTCTCATCCGGAACATCTTTTTTGTTTTTATGAGATCATATTTAAATAGGGTAATATCTTTATGATTATTATTATAAAAGGGGAATCATGTCTAGTAGATATTTTGATCATTATTTTTTACTTTTACCTTTTTTATTATAAGTAGGAGAGGGATAACTAATGCTACAAGTCTATAATATGGGTTTGAACCTGGGAGGGTGCATCAAGCCACTAGGCTTTTGGCACTTTTAGCTTTCAATATTTTAAATTATTGCCAAATGATTTTTTATTTTATTTTTTATAAAAGTGTCATCAAACTTGTAATATTGTATATAACAGGATTCTAGGCAGCTAAGAGATATCACATCCAAAAAATGAGTATGACAAATATATATGTCATGTTGGATGTGTAACGAAGTCCAAAAATATAAAATAAGGAATTAAGACATTAAAGCTAAAGTAGATGCGGCTTGTATAGAAGAAAAGATGGATGAAAGTCTCTTATGTTGGGTTGCTCACATACAACATCCACATATGCGTCGAGTGGAGTTCCTGGATTTCAATATTTTCAAAATAGCAAAACGACAATCGAAGAAGTCATGATTATAAGTCAAATATAAATATATAGAGTCCAAAAGGATTATTGAAAATATTATGGCCAAAAGAAGCTCTTGGAGAAGAAGAATTGACATATGTGTGCGATCCGACTTGATTCTTTCTTTGGTTATTGTAGCTTATCTCAATTCAATTGAACTAATAGACTTAGTTATTGTTGCTGGATGAATTTTTTTTATCAATATTTTTCTCCGAAAATCTCATAAATATATAAGAAAACCCGAATCGGCTAATCTGTGAGTGGTGTCAACCCTTCAATCGAAGAATCAAATTCGCCATTATTGCACTAACCACTAGTTTATGTTTTCTTTCTCGAAATAAAGATGATTCTATTGACTCAAGAATCATGTTCTAATCGGGGCATCCAACTTTCAAGGTTTCAAAAAAATTATGACAGCAATCTATATACTATTACATTGTGATATATAGTATTGGAATTTATTCGAGGACCCAACGAAGTAAAATATAATGGCCTTTTCAATTTATTAAATTTTAGTTATTAAATATTTAACTTAAATATTTAATAAATTTGGCTATTTAAGCATTTTTATTATCATTGTATTGGCCCAATGTGCGTCAACATAAGATAGAAATGTAGGACCTCAATACTAACCCAAACATTTCTGGTTAAATAAGTACATAATCTTAGTTATGTGGGGGGATTTTTAAAAAATTTGGGCAGAGACTCCACGTAAACTTGACTTCTCAAAAATATCAAATAGACAATAATCAATTCCATCATAATCACAATATCAACATCATGAATCACTCACCTACTCAATTCATAATGCACTATATATCCCAAAAAATAAGATACATCTAACACAAAAATAAAAGGAGAAACTTCGAGATATTTATATAAACCATAAATACATATCCATGAAGCTCACAGACGAACATCAAAGAAGGGAATGTATATCTACTTGCACAGATCACATTACTCTATACCCATACTGATAGCACGCTACTGTGAGTACTCTCATTCAATGGCTCGAACTCACTTCCAGAATCAATGTAGTACATGTTTTACATGTTTCAACATAAATAAACCCCACACAAGATGAGCATACTCTATTACAATAATCATGCTCATATCACTACATAAAATCGTATGCAACAATTAAGATTATTGAAAATCAATAAAAATATACTCCCTGTACAATTCCAAACCAGTATAGCTTTCACAAACTGTTCCTGTTTCAGTCTTATACGCTTTCATAAACATCAAGTTCCGTATCGTTATTCAAAACATAATACTCATCAATGCAATATATTCAATACCATCACAATTCATTATTTATGCTCAATCATAACCAATCTCATATCGAAGGCAACTCTGACTATCAGTTAATCTCATTCTCAACTGATAGATCTTATTTTAAACAGTATTTTTCAGTGTAGCGATTGCGTACCGCAAGTGCACGGTGCCAAGTTTTAGTATAATGATTTTAAAAGTATGAGTGTCGAACCCACGAGGACTAGGAAATAAGTACCAAACTCCACTAGTTTAACTATATTTAGCCCACGAAAATTGGTTGTGATATATTAACTAAATTGACTAATGAACTCAATATCAACCCCAACAAGCAAGAACGAATAAGATTAGAATCAATAGAGACAATTATCAAGACTTTCGGTTTACCAATGCAATCCCCCACAATTCAACTGCAGTCAAGAATTAAATTCAAATGTTCTAAGGTGACGAGTTTTCCTAATGCACTTGTTATACCTTGGTCCGGTTATCACAAGTTTAATACTAAGATGCAACAAGACAATGATCATGCACTTATTTAACACTCAATATTGTAAGTCGATTTATGAAAACTTTTAGCCTTCGATTTTGGTAAATCTATTGCTGCTATCACACATGTATTTGACTTTATCTTTTGATCTTAGTCTAAAATCCACGGTTTAATTTACTATATCGTATTGCAATCTTCTATGGTCAATTCAGTCACAATAAATAATCAATCAAGGATGATTAACCCATTGAAAGCATGAACAAAAATAAACTAAACACAAAGAATTGTAAAAATCATTCAAAATTAAATTTGTGGATTCAAAACATGGGATCTCCTAAGTCTCGACAGCAAAACTTAGCCTAGAAACATATTCAAAATCAAATGTGAAATCGTGTTTTCCAACATCAAAAGCATAAGGAAATCAAATAGAAACAAACTAAGTTCAGGAATACAAAAATAACGAGAGACGTTGACTCCTTGCGTTGCTCCGTCGTCCTGTCTCTTCCGATGCATCACTTCTTCAATGGTTTGATGGTGTATGGATGGTTGGGGATGAAGGAGAATGATGGAGGCTGCTTGTTGTAGGGTTTATTATGAGCCAAGAGTCCCTATTTTCGTTCAAGACCAACATAATATAGTGGTGGAGGAGTTTGGTAGAGTTTGGACACAAAATAACCAAGAAGGAAACAAAATCTCGAAAATTTTGGGTTCGGCGATCGATCGGCAATAAGCGGCGATCAATCGCCATAACATTCTGCCGCTTATTTTTCAAAATCTGAACATCCGAGATCGATCGGCAAGATATGGCAATCGATAACCAAAAATGTCTGGACGGGCCGCGATTGATCGGCGAAATATGGCGATCGATCACCAATTCTTAAATTTGTTGCTTATTTTTTCACATCCGCGATCGGTCTGCGTGAACTCCAAGATCGATCGGCGATGCTTAATTTTCTGCAAACTCGAGATTTCGGTCCTTTCTTCCACGTGTTAGCTCGGTTTTGTCCTTCTTCATCAATTATCTTTTATTTCCTACACTTTTATGCATTTGGACCTAAATTCCTGAAATATACAAATATATACCAAAACGTGTAATATTTTCCAGGAATCACTACAAAAGCCACTATAAAATAATAGTAAAATAAGTATAAAAAACACACTTATCAACTCCCCCAAACTTAAACTTGATCGTCTCGAGCAAGAAATAAGATCACAAAGTATAGTTCAATATTGAAGATTCAAATAAATCAATTCACAGTTAATCATGTAGCTCAGACATCTTACTTACAGACAAACAAGAGTCAATCAAAAATGTTCAACAGGTTGTGTTTTCTCCTAGATCGAGTAACATTTCTCCAAATCAGAAGGTGCGTGTTTGATATTGTCATTTTCAAGTTCCATGCAAATTTCATAGATCAAATAATGTTAGTCATGAAAAGTAAGATTATCCTTGAACACCCCTTAGTCCTATTTTCAAACACTTCTCCACTAATGTAGTCACTCCTTAGACTTGGATCAATATGTCTTTTTAAGCTTGTAATGTTTGGCCTAGGTGTTGGGCTTCAAAGAAAAGATGGGATAACACAAAGAAGAGTGTATAAGCATGTAATGTTCATATTTTTAGCACATAATTGAGCTTCACTTCTTTTTCTTTTAGCCTTGGCCACTTTGGGTCTTAGTTGGATATTTTTCTCAAGGCTTTTTCTAGTCTTTTCTTTTCTCATTCATCATCTTTTTTACAATAAGCTCATCAAAATATAGCAATTCAAGTGCATCTAATGATATTCATTATACTCTCTTTAGGTAAGGATAAATTTTTTAAATTTAAGCTCAAATAGGTAGGTATAATGAGTTGCCATTGATATATATCATGGTAAGCATGAAAGGCTCAAACGGTCCAAAGATGGCCTAGATCATCTCCTAATCAAGCTCATGACTATAAAATTTCGCCTTGAAGTGTCATCATCAAATAGTTTCTAAGGTACTCTAAGATGCTCAAAAACAATTCATCAAATTCACAAAGATTTTAACTACTACAAATGCAATTCACAAGATTATGACTCAAATGTCCTCAATATATTCCTCATCTTTGACATGCTAACTCAAAACAAGAAATTCACAACAATTCTTAAAGAAAAAAAAAAACTCAAGTTGACATGCATAGTGAGATTAATATTATCATGGAATAGAAATTGACTAATTTTCAAGAATTTTTTTTTGTTGGTGCTCGAGAAATGATCCAATTCCACAGAAGAAGCATGACACAATAATGCACATCCCAAACTTAATTCATGCATTGTACTCAATGTAATGTTCATGGAAAATGAGACAAAGCATTTACCTTTGACAACGATCTTCAGTGATTGTCGTCTAATTCCTCTCAGCTCATGGGGTAAAGTGTTGGAACAGATCACAGCACACACGAGTCTCGCCAAAATAAAAAATAAAAGTAAAAACAAACCAAAAACAAAGCTAATGGATAAGAAAAAGTTCTTGATTTATAGTCCCAAGTTGTTTTTTTTTACCATGTAGGCTCAAGTGCCGCAAGGGCAGTGGATGATGATTTTTCGACCGCGATGTGGTAATGTCATAACCACTTTTCTTTCACAGTGAATAGGGCCCCCAAATCATCTCTCAGTTTGAAGGTATCGAATGATAGAACATCGACAACTTTGAACGGTCCAGCCCATGGTGCGTCAGACTTCCATGGAAATAGTCGCATCTTTTTCCTATTCATTTGAACTAAGTCTCATTCACAGAATTTGCCTTCTCTTTGATGGGCCTTCGGTGTGACCTCCACCTTCTTCTTGCTCTTAACCTGCATCGCATCAACAGACAGTGTATCAATTATATTAATACTAAAACATCGGTGCTCATTGCGTGTAGTGTTCAAAGCTTTGAACATAACAAAAACCACTTGATCGCCCCCTACTCGGAGGATCAACTTCCCTTCTTGGACATCAATCAATGTCCTTCCAGTAGCTAGGAATGGTTGATGTGACTAGAAATAGACACATCTATTACGCTTAATTGTCTACGATTTGGTATATTTTGATGGATAAATTGATACATATGCTACCTAATCGTATATTTGTGTAAATGTAGGGAAAAGTGAAGAAATCAAGCTAAAATGATGAAAGAAGCAATAAAGTTGAAGAAAAGAGGAAAAAACCGGAATCAAAGACACATGTTGCTCCTTTCTCCTCAAATTTCTATGTATTCCAGCCAAGTTTTGGGAATGTGGTCCATATAAAAGTTGTAGAACTTTGAGTTATCTTCGCGTGGACAGCTGACTCGTCGAATTCGGAGTTCGTATGTGAAAGTTATGGCCAAAATACAAAACTCGCCAGAAAAATGGAGGACAGGCGTAATTACGCCATTCACAGGCGTAATTACGCCAACGCTACGGCATGTCTAGGCGTAGCTACGCCATTATACGCGTATTTACGCCTGAAGACTTTTGGAAAATTAAAAAACTTGATTTCTTTCCTTCCCACATGGATTTTACCCTACTCCATCAGCCTCCATACCTCATATACACGATTTTTGCCTCATTTTAAGCATAATTTCATACTCTTAGAATATTTTTAGGATTTTAGATTAATTTTCTTTCAAAGTTTTCTTCAAGAACGACGAAGAACGGAACCGGAATTGACAAGCCGGAATCGTGATTTATATTAGTAATTTCTTTTCCTTTATTTATTTAATGTTTTCCATTGAATTTTTATTGCTTTTAGATTTAATTATGCTAGGCTAAAACCCTTCGATTCTTGGTTGAAGGGATACCTACTTTTGGATTTAAATCTTTTATGAAAATTCGGTTTGATTGTTGAATTAATCTTCGATTTCAATTGGTTTCTCAGAATTCGAATTCCATGATTGTTGTGCTTGTGTATTAGACCGATCACCTAATATTCAATAACATAATCGATAGTTTGCTAAGAAACAACTAAGATTAATAATCAACCGGCTGTAGGTGTTATTGAATTCTTAGGAGAAACGATTGAGTAATCAATTCTAACGGCTGTAGTTTTTATTGATTAGATTTGTCGAACTCATTAGTTTTGAAAACTATCATTGATTTAATCATTAACGGCTGTAGTGGTGATTAGAGATTTGGTAAGGGTTGAATTGAATGCTGTTTTCTCTTTGACTACGAATAAGATGAGTAGGAATTGAATTTCCAATCGATAGATAATTGAAAGAATTCGAATGTTTTGATTTGATGACTAAAAGATAATTTTCCAAAAGTACGGTTACCTGAAAACCAAGAATCGCTTTAATCCCATAAGTTTTAATCATTTTAGTTAGACTCGTTAATTAGTTTGATATTTGCTAAGTAGTAGTAATCCAGTCCAAACCCCCCATTGTTACTAGTTCTTTGATAATTGACACAAAATAAATTTACCTTCCCTGTGAGATCGATCCCTACTTCCACTACTACATATTTTTGTTATTAACTGAAGAAGGGTTAATTTGGGCGTACACGATAAACGCTACCAAATTTTGGCGCCGTTGCCGGGGAGGGCAACATTTATTTGTGTCGATTTGTTTTTATTTTTTTTATCCCGCATTACTACTTTGGTTTGTTAATGAGTACAGGTGGATCGTTCAATCACGAAGATAACTTTCACTACGATCCTGAGATTGAGAGGACGCTACATCAGAGAAGGGGAGAAGCAAGGCTGCTTGAAGAGGAAGAAAGGAACAACATGGCTGCAAATCAAAGCTTGAGGCAGCTCGCAAATCCTACCTTGGATCAACAACCGCTCTGCATCAGTTTCCCTGCTCTGGCCAATAACGTAAATTTTGAACTCAAATCTGGTTTAATTCACTTATTGCCATCTTTTCATGGTCTTGCAGGTGAAAACCCACATAAGCATCTGATGGAATTCCACGTGGTGTGCACTACCATGAAGCCGACCGGAATCACTGAGGATCAAATAAAGCTAAGAGCGTTCCCGTTTTCTCTAAAGGACGCTGCAAAAGACTGGCTCTTCTACTTACCATCCGGATCGATCACCACGTGGACTGACTTACAAAGAATATTTCTAGAAAAGTACTTCCCAGCTTCACGGGCAACGAACTTGAGGAAAGAGATATATGGTGTGAAGCAGCTCTACGAGGAATCACTACACGAGTACTGGGAGAGATTCAAGAAGTTGTGCGCAAGTTGTCCACAACACCAGATAAGTGAACACCTTCTCATCCAATACTTTTATGAAGGTTTACTTTCTTCTGACAGGAACTTAGTGGATGCGGCAAGCGGAGGAGCATTTATAGACAAAACAGCGGAGGAAGCTAGAAGGTTGATAGCTAACATGGCGGCCAACTCCCAACAATTCGGATCTGTGCGCCATGGACAACCGCAAAGAAAAGAGGTAAACGTATCAAACTTAGAACAACAACTGATAGACCTCACTTTTCTTGTGCGTGGTATGGCAGGTGGAAATGTAGGAAAGACAAAGCCGTGTGGAATCTGTCTGGCTGCGAACCATTCCACAGACGCATGCCCCTCACTACAAGAGACAACCACGGAGAACGTAAATGCTGCAGGAGGATTCCCAGGTCCCCCACAAAGGAATTATGACCATCCACCAAACAACTACAATCAAGGGTGGAGGGACCATCCGAACCAAGGCTATGGAAACCCACAGATGCACCAACCTCAACCCTACAGACCGCCATATCAGCGACCTCCACCACCGCCAGTGCACCCTCCCTCTGACAGGTTAGAACATAGCATCCAAATTATTGCTGAAAATAGCTTACAATTTCAACAGGAGACGAGGGCAAGCATCCAGAGCTTGACGACGCAGATGGGACAATTGGCAACTTCAATCAGCAAGATCGAAGCAAGGATTTCAAATGGACTGCCATCACAACCAGAGATGAACCCCCGGGAAAATGTGAGTGCTATCACAGTGAATGTGAATGAAGATGCAGCTGAAGAAAAGGTGGTACTGACACCACCCCAAAAAGAAGAGATGACGGAGACAGAGACAGATGTTGAAGAGCCAATGCAAGGGGAGGAACCACGAGGTAAGTACCACAAACTTTCTGAATATAAAGAACCACCCCCTTTCCCCCAAGCATTGAAGGACAATAGGAAAGGTGCCGGACTCAAAGGCCTCTACGAGATGAGTCCACGCTACAAAGAGCAAGCCCCATTGCATGAAACCGTGAATGAGGATCGAAACAAGGAACACAAGGGGCAGCCCAAGGTCGAGCTCAATGACAATGTTTCGGCGGATAACCAAAGAAGCATCCCCATTAAATGCAAGGACCCAGGTATGTTCTTTATCCCATGTGAGATTAGAGGTATTAAGATTGAGAAGGCTATGCTCGATTTAGGGTCGTCCATAAATGTCTTGCTTTACTCAATGTACTCTCAACTGAAGATGGGACCTTTAAAAAGAAATAGAGCAGTTATTCACTTAGCTGATAAATCCATGGTCACACCTAAGGGGATAATAGAAGACGTAGTTGTGCATGTAAAGAATTTGGTCTTCACAGCCGATTTCTATGTCTTAGACATGAGAAATGGTGATCCTTCTAGTCTAATTATTTTAGGAAGACCATTCTTGAAATCATCAAATTCAGTAATCAATATGAATAGCGGTTTGATAACCATGGAGTCTAATGGTGAAATTGAAAAATTCAACATGTATGAACCCATTAAACCTCTTGAGCATTCTAGTTACGCTATTGATGTACATGATGATTATGATTCTGATTTTGATAATGATGAGTTGTGGGAAATGGGAAAGGCTACTGATGGCCTTGACGAGAAGAGAGGTATGGATCCCCCTCCTATGCATAATGTTCATACTATTGATGCTTTATCTACTCATGATACTGCTGATCCTCTTATTTCTCAATTGCAGGATCGTACCATTGGAAAGAAGCATCCTCCGGATCGACCATGTCAATCACGTGCCGAAGGATAAGGACTGAGGACGACCACTCAAAGGGCAACAGGCCGAAATACCGAGGAGTGAAGAAGATATTGATGTGGTTAAGGAAGGATAGAGCAACACTGCATCAACCACCTTGATAGAGGACTGGCGTCGGGCCACCGACGTTAAACAGAGGCGCTGCTTGGGAGGCAACCCAAGGGGAGTTAGTTTCCCTTTTACCCTTTTATTTTTATTGCTTTTTAGTTGAACTTTTCTCTTCTCTTGTCTTTTTGCCTTACATTGGGGACAATGTAAGATTTAAGTATGTGGGAGGGATTAGTAGTGTGTTATTGTTTTTCTTATTGCAAAAATACAAAAAAAATCGAAAAATTTAAAATTTTGAGCTCATAGTTAGTAATGAACACATGCTTAGAATCACTAGCCCATGATGAAACCTAATTGATATCATGCATGCTTTTGAACAAAGGTGAATTGTTAACTTTGGAACACTTTGAACTCTAATGCAAAGTGTACTTTAACTTAGTAAGTTGAATATTTTGAGCACACTATTGTCATGACTTGTGAAGTGTGCATCACTTAGTGAAGATTGTGTAAATTTTGTGATAGTCTTAAGAAGTCTCTAATACATGCTAGAACTTAACTACATGCTCTTTGAGGCGTATGTCTAGACTACTTGCAAACATGAAAGTGATATAGGCAATCTTTGATGCGTTTGAGCCTTTCAAGCCTACCATGTAAACAAAATCATTCTCTAGTACCTATTTTGAGCTTTAAATGTAAAAGAATGGTAGTATGCTAAGCATACTAAAGACCCCCATTCAACATTTCTTGACTAGCTTATCATCCTACCCTTTAAGCCTAAATGTGATTTTAATCCATACCTTTTAAGGGAGTATGATGTATTTCATTCAAATGCACTTGGAAATCATTGAAGTATATTTGTGAGCTTAATTGTCAAAAGAATGGAATGCATGAAAGAAAAAGGGATGCCTTGAAAAATAGATGAAAAATATGACTCCAAGGGGAGCCAAGGCACAAAAGAAGCAAAGTGTTGAAATAGACCTTGTGAAAAAGAACAAAGATGAAAAATTCATACAAGAAGAGAAGCTTTTAGTGTGCATTTCATCATACTCTCTTGTTTGAATATCCTTACCCTTTCTTTCATAAGCCAATACCTAGGCCAAGCTACAAGCTACTAAAGACCTACTTGATTTGTGTTTGCAGAGTAGCTAAGATAGTGGAGAAGAGTGTGCAAGTGAGCTTATACTTGTGTTAGTGTATGACTTGAACTATTATGGCTTTGCATATTTTGAATCTATAATTTGTACACAACACTTGTTTATGACCACACACACACGTTCACTACTTCGTTGGGTACGAAATGTTTAGGGATTGAACTTGTTCCACTGTTAACTTTTCACCGCCGTTCATTATTATGCATGTTAAAATTGTTGAGGCAGTAAAGTGAGGACAAGTTGCTTTGTTATGAACCTATGAGCCAACCAAAAATATTGTAGGTTTGATTGTTTACTCGAGGTCGAGTAAAGAGTAAGTATGGGGGTGTTTGATGTGACTAGAAATAGACACATCTATTACGCTTAATTGTCTACGATTTGGTATATTTTGATGGATAAATTGATACATATGCTACCTAATCGTATATTTGTGTAAATGTAGGGAAAAGTGAAGAAATCAAGCTAAAATGATGAAAGAAGCAATAAAGTTGAAGAAAAGAGGAAAAAACCGGAATCAAAGACACATGTTGCTCCTTTCTCCTCATATTTCTATGTATTCCAGCCAAGTTTTGGGAATGTGGTCCATATAACAGTTGTAGAACTTTGAGTTATCTTCGCGTGGACAGCTGACTCGTCGAATTCGGAGTTCGTATGTGAAAGTTATGGCCAAAATACAAAACTCGCCAGAAAAATGGAGGACAGGCGTAATTACGCCATTCACAGGCGTAATTACGCCAACGCTACGGCATGTCTAGGCGTAGCTACGCCATTATACGCGTATTTACGCCTGAAGACTTTTGGAAAATTAAAAAACTTGATTTCTTTCCTTCCCACATGGATTTTACCCTACTCCATCAGCCTCCATACCTCATATACACGATTTTTGCCTCATTTTAAGCATAATTTCATACTCTTAGAATATTTTTAGGATTTTAGATTAATTTTCTTTCAAAGTTTTCTTCAAGAACGACGAAGAACGGAACCGGAATTGACAAGCCGGAATCGTGATTTATATTAGTAATTTCTTTTCCTTTATTTATTTAATGTTTTCCATTGAATTTTTATTGCTTTTAGATTTAATTATGCTAAGCTAAAACCCTTCGATTCTTGGTTGAAGGGATACCTACTTTTGGATTTAAATCTTTTATGAAAATTCGGTTTGATTGTTGAATTAATCTTCGATTTCAATTGGTTTCTCAGAATTCGAATTCCATGATTGTTGTGCTTGTGTATTAGACCGATCACCTAATATTCAATAACATAATCGATAGTTTGCTAAGAAACAACTAAGATTAATAATCAACCGGCTGTAGGTGTTATTGAATTCTTAGGAGAAACGATTGAGTAATCAATTCTAACGGCTGTAGTTTTTATTGATTAGATTTGTCGAACTCATTAGTTTTGAAAACTATCATTGATTTAATCATTAACGGCTGTAGTGGTGATTAGAGATTTGGTAAGGGTTGAATTGAATGCTGTTTTCTCTTTGACTACGAATAAGATGAGTAGGAATTGAATTCCAATCGATAGATAATTGAAAGAATTCGAATGTTTTGATTTGATGACTAAAAGATAATTTTCCAAAAGTACGGTTACCTGAAAACCAAGAATCGCTTTAATCCCATAAGTTTTAATCATTTTAGTTAGACTCGTTAATTAGTTTGATATTTGCTAAGTAGTAGTAATCCAGTCCAAACCCCCCATTGTTACTAGTTCTTTGATAATTGACACAAAATAAATTTACCTTCCCTGTGAGATCGATCCCTACTTCCACTACTACATATTTTTGTTATTAACTGAAGAAGGGTTAATTTGGGCGTACACGATAAACGCTACCAATGGTCTTCATAGAATCAGAGGAACACTTCTCAGTTAAGTTTATCATCTCATGCTCTCCCAATTTCCTCTTTTTTGATAGAATCTCCTTAAAAAACTTAGCATAATTCGGCATGTGCCGTATAGCATTAATGAAAGGCATCTCAATGTGTAGATTCTTACTCAAATCTAAACATTTAGCAAATTTAGCATCTATCTTTGCTCTCCTATATGTAGTGGGGAATGGGAGTGGGATATCTAACTTAGCAGGTGATGTGATGGGTGTAGAGGTCTTAGTAGACTTACCTTCGTCGCTTGTTTGTACATCTTCTTGCTTGATGTCTGCCTCGCCTTTTAACTCAATGTGTGCATCATTCTTCTCAGCGACCTCCTTTCCGCTCCTCAATGTGATGGCATGGGCTTGCTCCCTAGGATTTGTCTCAGTGTCACTAGGCAGTGCTCCTTGTGCTCGTCCGGCTACAATTTTTGCTAGCTGTCCAACTTGGACTTCCAAGTTCTTTATCTACGCCTCATGATTGTTCATCCTCGTTTCAGCTGATGATATGAACTTGGTTAGTAGCTCCTCCATGCTTGGCTTTGGTGCATATTGTAATCATGGTACGCAGCGGAATAAAATTTTGGATTACTATAACACTGGATCTATACAAAGGTTATCATATCGGATAAAGGATCAAAAGTCTCACCCTCGTAGCGTGTTTGAGCAGAATCCTCGAAGCAGCACCACGTCCAATGCCTCCTTCGAGTCACTAGCAAAACTTATCTCGTTTTGCCTCAACGGTATCCACACGATCAAATCGGTAAGGGACCGTTCAAGAACAAGTTGCTAGACTCGTTCTTGAACCGGAATCAAAGCCACACACGGTTCACAACCGATTAAACGGCGGCCAAACAAAAACCCCAAGCTTACAAGGCGGCGGCCGAGAACTTCTTGGAGCTAAGTGAGGCGGCTGAGAGCTATTTTAGTGGCTAGGTTTTATTTTGAATTGTATGATTAACTATTAATCAAAACCTTGTATTTATATTATAAGACTTTAATTAAGGTCCAAGACTTTCTTAAAAGTCTCATGGGCCCAAACCCATGATTTAATTAAATCCTTATAATCATTTAATTAAGACTCTTCTTAATTAATTAATTCATCCCATGAATTTAATTCCCTTTATCGATTTAATCTTTTGTGCGACCCGATAGGATCTTGTAATGTTGGCAGTGACATAAAATCTCATTTTACGTCACAAGCAATGAGCGGTATCTAGCAACACATCAAGGCTACCCAAATCACAAGAATGTCAATGACTCGACATAACCTAAGAACTTGTGATAATATTAACCATGTAACTTAATCCATTTGTCCTTTGTGTTTAGATTGAACACGAGTCATGGAATAGTCATACTCGTATATTCAATCTCTATTTCTTGATCCCCAAGTAGAACTAGAATAAACGAATAAGCTCGATATCTCATATCGACTCATTCGAGCATGGCCATGCATTCTAGTCTTACTTGATCAAGGGCCCAAACACTTCTCCTGTTATATAGGAGGGACAAATCCTATCTCGATCAATCAACATCCCTCTACATAATTCGTAGTGTATCCAATAGTCGCCTTTATAGTTTACCCTGTTACGGGTAACGTTTGACAATATCAAGATACATAACTCCTTATGTTGGGATCTCTGATGATCACAAGTCGTAAGGATTACATACATTATTATCACTGTGAGAATTGCTTATGACGCTCATATAACTATCCATGTAGCATTCTCATGGTGGGTCTGTCCAGTACATCGTTCTCTAACATGTACCCATGTGTTGATTTGATATATCATATCAATGCACAATTCATCAATCAACACATACTAGTCTCTATGTATTATCATTATCCCGATTCATGATAATACTTGACTAGGGACAATGTTTAAGAATAATACAATATTATTCGAAGGACATTAACATATATATTAATTCACATTGCACAGTTAAACGAATAATATAATAATGAATTGCCATTCATAAAATCATAAACATTGTATGTCAAAACAATCATCCAATGACGTGTCTTAGGGCATATCCCAACAAATCTCCCACTTGCACTAAGACCACTCAGACATATACCTAATGCCTAGAGATCTAGTATGATGATCATGCTTCTGCTGTGACAGTGGCTTCGTCAATGGGTCAGATACGTTATCATCTGTTGGTACTTTGCATATTTTAACATCTCCCCTTCCAACGATTTCTCGAATGAAATGAAAACGCCGAAGTATATGCTTGGATCTTTGGTGAGATCTAGGTTCCTTAGCCAATGCGATCGCTCCATTGTTGTCACAATAGAGTTCTATCGGATCTTTAATGCTAGGCAGCACTCCAAGTTCAGCAATGAACTTCCTGATCCAAACAACTTCCTTTGCTGCATCCGAGGCATCAATATACTCAGCTTCCGTTGTAGAATCGGCTACTGTCTCTTGCTTTGAACTCTTCCAGCTCACAGCACCTCCATTTAGGCAATACACATATCCTGCGATCGAAAATCATCTTCGTCGGTTTGGAAGCTTGCATCAGTGTAACCCATTACATTGAGCTCTTCCTCACCTCCATAAATCAAGAATGTATCATTAGTCCTTCTCAAGTACTTCAGGATGTTCTTGACTGCAATCCAGTGACCTTCACCTGGATCAACTTGATATCTGCTCGTCATGCTCAAAGCATACGATACATCGGGACGAGTACATATCATGGCATACATGATAGATCCAATAGCTGACGCATATGGAATCTTACTCATGCGTTGTCTCTCATCTGGTGTTGAAGGACACTGTTCTTCGAGTGATAAATTCCATGTGTCATAGTAACGAATCCTTTCTTTGATTCTTGCATGCTAAACCGTTTTAGCACTTTGTCTATGTATGTACTTTGACTTAGGCCAAGTAATCTTCTTGATCTATCTCTATAGATCTTGATTCCTAATACATAGGTGGCTTCACCCAAGTCTTTCATAGAAAAGCAATTCCTTAGCCAAATCTTTACAGATTGTAAGGCAGGGATATCATTCCCAATGAGAAGTATGTCATCTACATACAATATTAGGAAGATAATTATGCTCCCACTGACTTTCTTGAGACACAAGGTTCATCTACGTTTTTGATGAAACCAAACTCTTTGACTGCATCATCAAAACGAAGATTCCAACTCCGAGAAGCTTGCTTCAATCCATAAATGGATCGTTGTAGCTTGCATATCTTTCCAGCATCCTTTGGATCGACAAAACCCTCGGGCTGTGTCATGTACACATCCTCAAGCAGATTTCCATTAAGGAAAGCTGTTTTGACATCCATCTGCCAGATTTCATAATCATGAAATGCAGCTATTGCAAGTAAGATCCTTATGGATTTAACCATGGCCACTGGTGAAAAGGTTTCATCATAGTCAATACCATGAATTTATTTGAATCCTTTTGCAACCAGTCGACATTTATAGGTTTGTACATTACCATCCATATTGGTCTTTTTCTTGAAAATCCATTTGCACCCTATGGGTCGTACCCCTTCAGGTGGATCAACCAAAGTCCATACTTGGTTTGCATACATGGATTCCATCTCAGATTTCATGGCCTCTTGCCATTTCTCAGAATCAGTGCCCATTATAGCTTGTTGATAAGATGACGGCTCATCCTCAGCAATAAGTAGTAAGTCACCTTGTTGAGTCACAAGAAATCCATATCACTGTGGCTCCCGGTGTTCTCTTACAGACCTACGCTGGGCTTGTGTCTCTTGAGCAGGCACTTTATCCACAACATCTTGTGGTGTCTGCTCTGTTTCCATCTCAATATAATGTTCAATGTTTTCTTGTGGTTGGACTTCACTAAGTTCTATTTGTCTCCCACTGGTTTTCTAGAAATAAATTCTCTTTCAAGAAAGACACCAGTCCGAGCAACAACTACTTTGTTCTCGGTGGGATAATTGAAATAGTATCCTTTCGTTTCCTTAGGATACCCCCACAAATAAACATTTATCAGATTTGGGTCCAAGTTTGTTAGAGACGCGACGTCTCACGAAAGCCTCACAACCCCAAATCTTCATAAAATACATACTAGGACGCTTCCCAGTCCATATCTCATATGGTGTCTTTTCCACTGATTTAGATGAAACACGGTTCAGTATGAATATTGTTGTTTCAAAAGCGTGTCCCCAAAACGATATCAGAAAATCTGCATGACTCATCATTGATCGAACCATGTCCAACAAGGTTCGATTTCTCCTATCGGATACACCATTCCATTGTGGAGTATACGGAGGAGTGAGTTGTGGGACTATCCCACACTCCTTTAGATAGTCATGAAACTCTTGGCTTAAGTATTCACCTCCTCGATCCGATCGAAGGATTTTGATACTTTTGCCAAGTTGGTTTTGTACTTCATTCTTGAAATCTTTGAACTTTTCAAAGGTTTCATGTTTATGCTTCATTAGGTACACATACCCATATCTACTGAGGTCATCAGTAAATGTAACGAAGTATTGAAAACCACCTCTAGCTTGTGTACTTATTGGCCCACATACATCGCTATGTATTAGTCCCAATAAAACATTTGCCCTTTCAACATGTCCCTTGAAAGGGGCTTTAGTCATCTTGCCCATTAAACAAGACTCGCATGTTTCATATGATTCAAAATCAAATGAATCTAATACTCCATCCTTATGAAGTTTAGATATGCGGTTCTCGTTTATGTGGCCCAAGCGACAATGCCAGAGATAAGTCAGATTACAATCATTATTTTTAATCCTTTTAGTATTTATGTTATAGACAGGCATATCAAGATTTAATAAATAAAGACCAGTCACCATTTGTGCACTAGCATAAAACATATCATTTAAATAAATAGAACAACAGTTGTCCTTTATCATAAATGAAAATCCATACTTGTCCAAACAAGAAATAGAAATAATGTTTTTATAATAGAAGGCACAAAATAACAGTCTTTTAAAATCAACGATAAACCAGAAGGCAAAGATAAATGATAATCCCCTACAGCTAATGCAGCAACTCTTGCTCCATTTCCAACTCGGAGATCAACTTCGCCTTTCGCCAACAATCTACTCTTTTTGAGGTCTTGCACATTTACATAAATGTGAGATCCACATCCAGTATCTAATACCCATGATGAAGAAGTAGATAAATTGACTTCTATAACAAAAATACCTGAAGTGGAAGTCACACTTCCTTTCTTGAGATCCTCCAGATATACTTTGCAGTTCATTTTCCAATGACTGGTCTCACCGCAATGGAAACAGTTCCCTTCCTCTGCTATCCCTCCCTTTGGCTTAAGTGCAGAAGCTTTTGGCTTAGATTTAACAAAGACCTTCTTGTTCTTCTTGAAGCTCTTAGCTTTAGTCTTTCCTTTGCTCTTATTCACAATAAGAACATTTGTAGGCTTAGACCTCTTGCTATTTGCTTCAAAAGTTCTAAGCATGCCAAGTAACTGTGGTAGAGTCTTTTCAATTTCAATCATATTGTAATTCAAGACAAATTGACTGAAGCTTTCAGGCAACGATTGCAAGATCACGTCAGTGGCCAACTCTTGGTCCAAAGGAAAACCCAGCTTCTCCAGATTCTCAATATACCCAATCATCTTGAGTACATGAGCTCCAACTAGACTTCCTTCTACCATTCTACACTGGAACAACGCTTTAGAGACGTCATACCTCTCTTGCCTTGCTTGTTGTTGGTACAGTTGCTTAAGGTGCTCGATCATATCGAACGCCTCCATTTCCTCATGTTGCTTCTGAAGCTCAGAGTTCATGGTGGCAAGCATAAGGCACCCAACATCAAGTGCGTCACTTTGATGCTTCTTGTAAGCATCTTTATCGGCTCTAGTAGCCGTCAGGGGAGGTTCCTCAGCAGGTAAGGGTTCCTCTAGGACATATTTCTTCTTTTCTTGCTCAAGGACTATCCTCAGATTCATATACCAGTCTAGGAAGTTTGTCCCATTTAATTTGTCCTTCTCAAGGACTGATCGCAGTGATAATGTGCTTGTTGTATTGTTAATTGCCATGGATATCTACAATATAAATATGCAAAATAAGTTTATGATTTAATCATTTAACATGGTCTTATATTAAATGATACTCCCACTATTTTGTTTAAAATATCAACCCTCGAAACCTTTAGTGGGCCAAGATCCATATTTCGCCTAATCTTGAGTTAGCTTTGGCTAATCACCCAAGACTCGGTTATTTAGGTAGACAACACTTTGTCAATTACATCACATGTAATTCTTGGATAGTTGGACGAACAACGCTTTGTTCAATTCATCAAATGAATTATTATCCAACCCATGCCTCTAGGTTCCCAATCCTATTGAGATAACCTAGTTAAGTCGTACCCAATTTAAAGTATAACGGATATCACTTTTATCCTTTCGCGCCTTACTAAGATTGTCACGGTACTTTGCTTTGGCAAACCCACACATGTACCATCGAAGTTTTGACGAATACTTTTAATTTTGGAAGGCATCTAAAACTTAATATTTTAGAGGGATTTATTGATCTCATGATTAGTTTGATAATTTAAAATATGTCCACTACATATAGGCATATACATATCTACATATATGTGTAATACAATTATCAATCTAAAACATAAGATAAATCATGCATCAACATACATAATTAAACGTGACATGGTTATAGCCCCTACTAGCGATTTTCTCAAGCCAATGAGAAAATCCTAAGAGTCAACCTAAGGTAACTTCACAAGCACCTTCCTTTGGCTCCAATTTGTGAATGGCCTCCTCATCCCGGCACCATGCTCCATCTTCATTGATCACCATCAATAAAATAAACTATACTATATAACATTTACAAGATATAGAATTCCTCGATTCACATTCGAGGGGAACATAGGGGAGGGATAACATTTAGAGAAAAATAGAGAAGGCACGACACGCAGGTCGTATTATAAATTACAAACATTCACAAATCCTATCTAATAGGTCAAAGGGCTATAACCATGCACCATGCTCAAACAACACATAAAACATGCTATAATAATTTAATTAATTAAATTCTAAACATTTTAAAATTTAATTCTAATTAAAACTGTAAAATAAAATTTTGAAAAATTATCGTACGCTCGGGACATCAAATGCCACGAACTAATGCGACTAAGCCACGAACCAACATGGTTCGAACCAACCAAACACCACGGCTGGACCAATTATGGGCCTAGGGTTCGAAACCCTAGCCCAAGACGTGGTCCGAGCCCCTCGAGCAAGCGGCGGCCGTTAGACCTAGCCACATGGGCCGTTTTGGTTTTTATCGAGCCACTTGGTCCGAACAAGCTGGAATTCAAAGCCACGAGTCATGATAAAGCCATGCACGGTTCATGACGGTGGCGGCTCAACCATCTCGAGCCAAGGGTTCGAAACACCCTAGCTCTCACGTGGTGTAGCCGTCGACCCTCATAATTCCGTGGACCATGATCGAACCATCTTGCACCGCCTCAATATTTATCGAGCCAATAGAGTTCAAAACCCTAGATAGTGCGACGGCTCGGCCCATGCTCGAGCCAAGGGTCCGAACCCTAGCTCTTGAGCGGCGGCCGAGAGTTATGATGTGAAGTTGTCAAACCACCTTGATCCAACGCCTCGACTTTACGTATCCTTGTATCATATACAATAAACCTCAATTATATCAAATATAATTTTATGATAATTTCACAAACTCAATTTAATCATATCATATATGATTATATACAGTTTTTATAGCATGCAATATAATCCTAATATGATTAAAACAATTTAACCACATAAATCCGATATGAGCCTTGAACCTGGCTCTGATACCACTGTAAGTAATCCAACAAGCATGGTACGCAGCGGAATAAAATTTTGGATTACTATAACACCGGATCTATACAAAGGTTATCATATCGGATAAAGGATCAAAAGTCACACCCTCGTAGCGTGTTTGAGCAGAATCCTCGAAGCAGCACCACGTCCAACGCCTCCTTCGAGTCACTAGCAAAACTTATCTCGTTTTGTCTCAACGGTATCCACACGATCAATCGGTAAGGGACCGTTCAAGAACAAGTTGCTAGACTCGTTCTTGAACCGGAATCAAAACCACACACGGTTCACAACCGATTAAACGGCGGCCAAACAAAAACCCCAAGCTTACACGGCGGCGGCCGAGAACTTCTTGGAGCTAAGTGAGGCGGCCGAGAGCTATTTTAGTGGCTAGGTTTTATTTTGAATTGTATGATTAACTATTAATCAAAACCTTGTATTTATATTATAAGACTTTAATTAAGGTTCAAGACTTTCTTAAAAGTCTCATGGGCCCAAACCCATGATTTAACTAAATCCTCATAATCATTTAATTAAGACTCTTCTTAATTAATTAATTCATCTCATGAATTTAATTCCCTTTATCGATTTAATCTTTTGTGCGACCCGATAGGATCTTGTAATGTTGGCAGTGACGTAAAATGAGAATCTCATTTTACGTCACAAGCAATGAGCGGTATCTAGCAACACATCAAGGCTACCCAAATCACAAGAATGTCAATGACTCGACATAATCTAAGAACTTGTGATAATATTAACCATGTAACTTAATCCCTTTGTCCTTTGTGTTTAGATTGAACACGAGTCATGGAATAGTCATACTCGTATATTCAATCTCTATTTCTTGATCCCCAAGTAGAACTAGAATAAACGAATAAGCTCGATATCTCATATCGACTCATTCGAGCATGTCCATGCATTCTAGTCTTACTTGATCAAGGGCCCAAACACTTCTCCTGTTATATAGGAGGGACAAATCCTATCTCGATCAATCAACATCCATCTACATAATTCGTAGTGTATCCAATAGTCGCCTTTATAGTTTACCCTGTTACGGGTAACGTTTGACAATATCAAGATACATAACTCCTTATATTGGGATCTCTGATGATCACAAGTCGTAAGGATTACATACATTATTATCACTATGAGAATTGCTTATGACGCTCATATAACTATCCATGTAGCATTCTCATGGTGGGTCTGTCCAGTACATCGTTCTCTAACATGTACCCATGTGTTGATTTGATATCTCATATCAATGAACAATTCATCAATAAACACATACTAGTCTCTATGTATTATCATTATCCCGATTCATGATAATACTTGACTAGGGACAATGTTTAAGAATAATACAATATTATTCTAAGGACATTAACATATATATTAATTCACATTGCACAGTTAAACGAATAATATATAATAATGAATTGCCATTCATAAAATCATAAACATTGTATGTCAAAACAATCATCCAATGACGTGTCCTAGGGCATATCCCAACGCATATCCCGGTGGTGGTTGGGGATAGTTCCTCGGCCCGAATTGTAAGTATTTTGGTAAAGGTAGGTCGGTGGTGGTCGGTCCCTACAAAGTTAACAGCTTCATTAGTTGTAACTAAAGGGTTACCTACTTGGCATTCCGTGCTCGGATGTCCTCATTGGCAAAGCTAGCATTTAACAATTTGAACTTCCACTGCATGCATGCTCAAACTGTCAATCTTCTTGTTCAGCGCTTCCACTTGGGCAGCTAGGGCAGTGACTTCACTCACTTGATGCACTCCGGCTTGCTTCTTTGGCACGTTCCTCTAGAACTGCCATTGACAGCTATTAGCAGCCATTTCCTCCAACAGTGTATAGGGCGTCTTTCTCATCACAGTACCTCCTGATGCTACATCAACCATAGAACGGTTATCAGCAAATAAACCCTTATAAAACGTTTGTACCTGCAGCCAGATAGGGAGGCCATGATGTGGGCATCTCCGCAGTAGATCTTTGAAGCGCTCCCAAGCCTCGTACAATGTCTCTGGATCGTATTGGGCAAAAGTCGTGATATCATTGTGCATCTTGGCTGTCTTGGACGATGGAAAGAATTTTGGCAAGAACAACTGCGTCATCCCATCCCACGTGGTAATAGACCCTGCAGACAATGATTGTAACCAAGATTTAGCTTTATCATGTAGAGAGAAGGGAAACAAACATAACCTGATGGCGTCGTCAGTAACACCATTATGTTTAAGGTGTCACAAATCTCCAAGAAGTTGGAGATGTGGGCGTTGGGATCATCAGTAGCAGCTCCACCAAACTGGACCGAATGTTGGATCATCTGTATGATAGCAGGCTTGCTCTCGAAATTGTTAGCCTGGATGGTTGGTCTCGCGCTATTCGATAGTGATCCATGGAATGAAGGGTGGGCGTAGTCCATAAGTGATCTTGCAACTAGTGGTGCTAGAATCTCCTCGTTATTAGACATGTGTGCTCTTGCTTACCTTAGCCTCCTTTGACAAGTGCGTTCGATCTCGGGGTCAAAAGGCTCAAGTGCAGGCTTGCTACTCCTTAGCATGCAACATGAGATAACAACCTGCAAAAATCCACACAAGAAACAGACAGTAGAAGTGTAGAGAGAATGGGGGAAAAATCGAAAATAAAAAAAAATGAATGACTAAACTACAGTCAACTAATCTCGTTTTATATTATTAAAACTAGTCCCCGGCAACGGCGCCAAAAACTTGATCGCTAATGTTTTAAACAGTATTCTTCAGTGTAGCGATTGCGTACCGCAAGTGCACGGTGACTTTATCTTTCGATCTTAGTCTAAAATCTACGGTTTAATTTAATATATCGTATCACAATCTCCTATGGTCAATTCAATCGCAATAAATAATCAATCAAGGATGATTAATCTATTGAAAGCATGAACAACAATAAATTAAACTCAAAGAATTGTAAAAATCATTCAGAACTCAATTAAAATTGTGGGTTCAAACATGGGATCCCTAAGTCTTGACAACAAAACTTAGCCTAGAAACATATTCAAAATCAAATGTGAAATCGTGTTTTCCAACATCAAAAGCATAAGGAAATCAAATAGAAACAAACTAAGTTCAGGAATACGGAAATAACGAGAGGCGTTGACTCCTTGCATTGCTCCGTCATCCCGTCTCTTCCGATGCGTCACTTCTTCAATGGTTTGATGGTGTATGGATGGTTGGGGATGAAGGAGAATGATGGAGGCTGCTTGTTGTAGGGTTTATTATGAGCCAAGAATCCCTATTTTCGTTCAAGCCAACATAATATAGTGGTGGAAGAGTTTGGTAGAGTTTGGACACAAAATAACTAAGAAGCAAACAAAATCTCGAAAATTTCGGGTTCGGCGATCGATCAGCAAGATATGGCAATCGATCGCCAAAAGTGTATGGACGGACCACGATCGATCGTCAAGATATGTCGATCGATCGCCAATTCTTAAATTTTGTTGCTTATTTTTTTCTCATCCGCGATCGATCGGCGTGAACTCCAAGATCGATCGGCGATGCTTAATTTTCTTCAAACTCGAGATTCGGTCCTTTCTTCCACGTGTTAGCACGGTTTGGCCCTTTTTCATCAATTATCGTTTATTTCCTCCACTTGTATGCATTTGGACCTAGATTCCTGAAATATACAAATATATACCAAAACACGTAATATTTTCCAGGAATCACTACAAAAGCCACTATAAAATCATAGTAAAATAAGTGTAAAAATCACACTTATCATCAACCATTTCTCATATCGATCATACCGAAGGCATCAAATACCCAACTCGTATATCTGGATCACGTACATTTACGTTCCATCATACCACATATAGAAAACTCAATACACATATTTATTTCCTTATCTTCAATCATCACATGCAGCAATACATGAATACATGAATATGTAATTACTTCATAGTATACATGTTCGTACGCCACTATGTACCTTATAATCATAATCATAGTTAAGCTACCTTCCCCTTTCTCTGGAGGCTCAAAAAGGCTCTACAACAATTCAATAACTCATTCGTTAAGCCAATATTCAATGAATAACAAACGCTCTTCATTAAAGGAGTCGTATATGGATTTCGTATAATTTAGATACAATTTCCTTAATTATCAAAGTATTCAACGAAATCATAATCTCCTAGGCTCAAGGATCCATTTACAATAAAATACCAACGCTTGTTGGACATAAACCATCCTTCATAGTCTTATAAAGCAACTCAATAGATCGATAGCCGAGATGACTCTATATACTAGATCAATAAAATCATTACTACTTTCTCATGCTTTAATAAATTTCATTTATACTATTTTATTCAATGTTGTTCACCATTTAAAAACTAAACTCTACTTTAAACTTGAAACCATTAGCTCACCCACACATGGTAACAAGTACACAAATCAAACTAAGAATTCATGTCTACCACAAAGAATCGAATCAGGTCCATAGCCCCAGCAAGAATACAAAGGCAGAGCTTAATTCTTCGACATCTACTCAAGAACAAACATAGCAGTGCTCAAAACACGTGTATATATGTAGCAGGAACACCCCCACACATACACACTGTAATTTCGAATTCCAATGATACATTTTCACACAACCCACACTAAAATCGAACAGCAAGACCCACATTGAACAATGATATGCAAGGTGAAGGTGGGAACTCGACCATAAATAGCCTACACTTGTGTATACCACACGTATACACACTAATACCCACTGAAATACACACAATAATGGCTCAAGGTCGATGCACACACACACTCACCAAACCACACATACACCACGGGTTTCAAATGCACACACACTCACGCTAAACCCATTCAATTCGACAATCATAGCAGCGATGAATGGAACTCAGACCAAATAATACCTGGTGGAAAAAGAAAGCAAGGCATAATAGTAAACAGTTCGATTTACAGCAGCAGAACAAGTGCAATCTGTTCATGCTACGCAGAAGGCGTAAGGGGAAATGGCGTGATGACCAATCACCAAAACACTACCAAATCTACATTAAAATCAACAAAATAGAAGGATAACCTATTATTGGACAACAAGAACAGCCAACCAAAATCCATCCCCAAAGGCAAGAAAAATCGGCACAATCAGAAAAAGAAATCCATGGGAAAAGGAACTATTAAGGTGTTGAACGAGATTTCCCACAAGCTTGAACCAAAAACTCGTTGTTATGAGCTTGGATATTTTGCCAAGTGTTGAGCAGAATTATTGTAAGGGATGTCTTTTATTTTAATTATGTTAAACCAAGTCTTTTAGATAATGGGCTATGTGGATAGTCAACTAGTGGTGTATTGGCTTGTGGATCAGTTATTCCCTTGTAAATGGTTATTTAAGGCTTATTATATTTGAATGTAAAGGATCAGAAAAACTTTAGTCATTGCCGTGAGCAACTTGGAGGTTTTGGCACCTCAAATGGCCAATTAATTTCTTAAGATTATTTCATTCCTAACAACTTGGCATCAAAGCCAACGTTCCTGGAACATGGCGGATGGAACACGTTTTTCACAATTATCAGAGAAAGTTCGCAACCTGCATGAAGAAACTACTGTACTTAAGGAGGAGCAATCTCGGCAGGGAATATTAATTGAAGGGGTGTTACAACAGCTTAACAATTTAGCCTCAAGTTATGATAGCTTAGTGCAGATTACTACCAAAAACAGTCTAGGTGAAGGGTCTTCAAATAATATAAAAACAAATACTAATCCTATTTTTTAAGGGAATGGTGGAATCCAAGCCCGATCCCTCGGATTGGATTTTCCTCGTTTCGACGGAGGAGAACCCAGTGAATTGATCTTGAAGGCGCAACAATTCTTTAAATATTTTGACACTCTAGAAGCTCACAAGCTGGAGATTGCCTTTTTCCATATGGAGGCGAAGGCACTTACATGGTATTCATGGTGGAAGGAGTCAAATCCAGTGGGGACTTGGGATGAATTCTTGACAAACCTTCGCATCAGATTTGGTCCTTCAGCATACGAGGATCCTGTAGGGGCATTCACCAAGCTGAGGCAGGCAGGAAGTGTGGAGGAATATCAATCTGCATTTGAAATTTTATCCAACAAAGTAAGTGGGGTAAGTGAAGATTTTCGCATAAGTACCTTTCTAAGTGGATTGAAAGATGAGTTACGAATTATTGTTACCATGTTCAAACCAAATACACTATCAGCGGCTTTTGGCTTAGCACAATTGCAAGAAGATGAGGTTTCCCTGAAACAAGTCCATTACCGAAATAACCCAGCCCAAAATAATTTCCATTCAGCCTCATTCAAGCCATCCCATCTCCGATTATCATCACAAAATCCACCACCCAGACTACCCGCCCCCAACCCAATACATAGATTCCAATCTCCTCCAAACCCACAACTACCCCATCATTCCCCGGAAAACCAAATTGTCCAATTAAACACATAAGTCCAAATCAAATGCAAGAATGGAGAGAAAAATGCCTATGTTTATTTCTGTGATGGGAAATATCACACAGGGCATAAATGTGGCAAGCCCAAGTTGTACTTATTAGATGGACTAGAATTTGAAGAAGAAGAAGAAGAGGAATTGGAGACAGAAGACTACCTTAATCAATCAAGTATACCCATCCTACCTGCAGATCAGCAAGCTGAGTTTCTTGGTATATCATTACACGCCATTGCAGGAGCACCTTCGCCGAAAACTATGAGGATAGTCGGCAAAATTGGCATCTGCTCAGTTATTATTCTCATTGATACTGGTAGTACACACAGCTTCATTGATATAAATGTAGCAAGGAGAACAAACCTACTAGTGGACGAAGGCCACTTGGCAGTCCAAGTCGCAAATGGAGACACCCTCCTTTGCCATGGTTGTTGTAAGAAAGTTCAATTAAAAATTCAAAGTTGTAATATTATAGCCAATCAATTTCTATTAACTTTGGGGGGATGCGATATTTTACTTTGGGTAGACTGGTTGAGAAGTTTGGGGACTATCCAGTGGAATTTTGTTGATTTAAGTATGAGTTTATTCGTGGAAGGGGAACAATTATTTTTACAGGGATTGAAACTACCAGAAAGGCTATAGAGGAAGAGCACCGCCTAAGCAAAGCTGTTGTAAGGGAAGAAAGAAGAATATGGCTGTAGATAATGGAGTTCAAGGACCAAAATGAAAGTGTAAGAGCAGAGCCAACCATACAAGCTGTTTTGGATAATTTCAAAACAGTGTTTGTTGAACCCAGTGGACTTCCACCTCCAAGGAGTCATGATCACCAAATTCAACTCCAAGAAGCAGCTAAGCCCACGTGTGTTAGACCATATCAGTACACCTATTATCAGAAAGAAGAAATTGAAAGATTGGTCAAAGAAATGCTACAGGTTGGCATCATATAGCCGAGCCAGAGCCCGTACTCTTCTCCAGTTCTCTTGGTAAGAAAGGCTGATGGCAGTTGGCGCATGTGCGTTGATTATAGAGCACTAAACAAAGACACTATCAAAGATAAGTTCCATATTCCTAACATAGATGAATTATTGGATGAGCTTAATGGTGTTGAATTATTTTCTAAACTTGACCTGCGGTCGGGCTACCATCAAATCAGGATGAAACCTGAAGATGTGTCCAAAATTGCCTTTCGTACACATGAGGGGCATTATGAGTTTTTAGTAATGTCTTTTGGCTTATGAACGCTCCATAAACTTTCCAAGGGTTGATGAATCAAATATTCAGACCATATTTGAGGAAATTTGTATTGGTTTTCTTTGATGATATATCAGTGTACAGTAAATCTGTGGAGGAACACGTGGGGCACCTTAAGGCTGTATTAGAAGTCCCTGAAACAGCACCAACTTTATGCAAAGGCTTCCAAATGTGTTTTTGGATGCCAAGAGTTGGAGTATTTATGCCATGTTATATCCAAAGAAGGAGTCAAGGCAAATTCATTAAAGATTGCAACAATAATGAAATGGCCTGAACCTAGAAATCCTAAAGCTTCTTGGGTCTAACAGGTTATTACAGAAAATTCGTATAGGGATATGGGAGTATTGTGCCCTCTTAACTATTCTATTAAAGAAAAACTCTTGTCAGTGGAATGAGGAGGCCAATCAAGCTTTTGTAACTTTAAAGACAACCATGGTGTCACCCTGTCCTTGGGCTCCCAGATTTCTCAAAAATATTCGTGGTGGAGTGTGATGCATCTGGAACGGGGTTGGGAGTTGTCCTCATGCAAGAAGGGAGGCCAATAGCTTACATAATCCAGGCATTGAAAGGTAAAAATTTATTTTTAGAAGAATTGTTAGCTTGGTACTAGCTATTAGAAAATGGAGGTATTATCTCATGGGAAACAGATTTAAAGTCAGAACTGATCAGCAAGCCCTTAAGCATCTGCTGGAACAAAAGATTGGAACTCCATTTCAACAAAAGTAGATCTCCAAACTACTGGGTTTTGATTTCATTGTGGAATACCGAAGCGGAAAAGAGAACAAGGCAGCAGATGCTCTTTCTAGATTAACCAATGACCTAGAACCAGAAATAGACCTTACTGAGTGTGGAGAGGCAAAGGCCATCAGTCTGGTGACAGTCAATTGGTGGCATGAGCTCCGTCAAGTATACCAACAAGATTCCCAAATCAGGCAGTTGTTGGACCACCATCAACAAGGGGGTCTTGATCCTCTCAAATACAGGTGGACTATTATTTTCAAATGAAGGGTACATTTAGGGACTCTAAAGGAACAACAGGAGCAGATCATACAACAATTCCATAGCAGCCCCATGGGAGGACACACTGGATCACTAAAGACACTCCAGGATCAAAAAAGAATTTTTTTGGCAGGGCATGAGGAAGGATATCAGGAAATACAAAGAATGCGAGGTATGCCAAAGGAATAAAATGGAGAACATTAAACCAGCAGGTACTCTTCAGCCTCTACCAATTCCAAACAAAGCTTGGGTGGATATAAGTATGGACTTTATAGATGGGTTGCCCTTATCAAAAGGGTACAATGTTCTCATGGTAATAGTAGACAGATTCAGCAAATACAGTCATTTCATACCATTAGCGCATCCATACACAACATCAATCATGGCAAAAGCATTTATGGACAATATTTTCAAATTCATGGCATACCACAGAGCATAGTCAGTGATAGAGATGCGATATTTACTAGCTACTTTTGGAAAGAACTTTTTAAATTATGTGGGACTAAGCTACTAATGAGCTCTGCATATCACCCTCAAACTTATGGCCAAACAAAGGTGATGAATAAATGGTTAGAATGGTACCTCTGGTGCTTCACAAACAATAGACCCAAAGATTGGGCCATTTGGATAACCTTAGTCGAATGGACATATAATACCTCAGAGCATTCCTCAACAGGATTAACCCCATTTGAGGTAGTATATGTGCATCCACCCGCAAGGCTTCTCCCCTTTGAGTACCACTGCAGTACAAGCAGTGGAGGGCACAATGAGGAGTCGAGATTTCATCATCACTCTGACTCGCGAAAACCTACAAGAAGCTCAAGTAAGGATGAAGTATTATGCTGATAAAAAGAGAACAGAAAGGGAGTACATCGTAGGGGACTGGGTTTACCTGAGATTGAAGCCCTATAGGCAGATGACCGTAGCAGCAAGGAGAAGCTTGAAACTTTCACCCAGGTATTTTGGACCCTTCAAGATCATTCAAAAAATTGGGAAAGTATCCTACAAGTTAGAACTACCATAAGAATCCAAGATCTACCCAGTTTTTCACATATCTTGCCTCAAAAAGAAGATAGGGACCCAAGTTAATTCTAATCCTAAGCTACCGGCAGTGATGGAAGATGGTACCCTAACTCCCGAACTAGAAAGAATAATAGAACGAAGACTGAAGAAAAAGGAAAATCGATCTGGGGTTGATTACTGATTCAATGGAAGGGAACCAACTTGGAAGATGCTACTTGGATGGACATATCCCAAACTCGTGGGCGAGTTCTTCTGAAGGAGAGGGATATGTTATGAGCTTGGATATTTTGCCAAGTGTTGGGCAGAATTATTGTAAGGGATATCTTTTATTTTAATTATGTTAGATCAAGTCTTTTAGATAATGGGCTATGATTTGAGTGGGTAATTAATTAGTGGTGTATTCGCTTAGTGGATCAGTTATTCCCTTGTAAATGGTTATTTAAGGCTTATTATATTTGAATGTAAAGGATCAGAAAAACTTTAGTCATTGTCGTGACCAACTTGGAGGTTTTGGCACCTCAAATGGCCAATTAATTTCTTAAGACTATTTCATTCCTAACACTCGCCCATGAAACAAAGCTTGAATTGGTCCTTCAGCGTGGGGGAAGATGGAGACGCGATGAGGATAAAGAAAAGAAGGGGAATGAGTTTTGTCTACAATTGATTTGAGTGAGAGATAAATACAACCCTAGGTTACATATCAACCACCCATATACCATCTCTTCCCATTATTATTATTCTAATAATACAAATTTCAAATAATTGCAAGAATCCATTTTTTTTAATTCATTTTGCATCCAGAATTATTTATTTCTACTCCGGAGCAAAATACGATTTCCAAAAATTTTAATTCTGTAATTATCCCACCATTTACCTCATTCAGTCAACTAATTAAATATAATTAATTCGGTTCATCACAATTCTCCATACCTAATAAAATGTGGATGAATCTGGTTGGAGTTGAATTAGGATGGAATAACTTGTAATGTGAAGCAATGAGTTATATGTTTGGATGTGTTCTAATTGAGTTGAGTGAAGTATAGGGTGATATATTTGTTGTTGAAGGTAGAAAAGTGTTGAAAATGGCAAATTTTTCGAGTTACAGGGTCCACCGATCAATCGGTAGGGTGACCGATCGATCAGTCGAGGTAGATCAAAGATTCTGGAAGTGAGAGATCGATCTCTGGAAGCGAGCGATCGATCTCTGGAGACGAGCGATCGATCGGTAGTGTCACCGATCGATCGGTGGCTGTAAAATGTGTATTTTACAAATTCTTGCTATTTTCGATTAATTTCATGGATATGCGTGTTATAGAGTACATTTTCATAATAAATTTGATTCTGATTTTTGATAATAAGATATTGATATAGAAAGATGCTAATATCTTATATGTGTGTAGAGCCGTCACATAACACAATACATCGGGGAGGGTGAAAGTATATGTGCTGGTGATAGAAACATAATTTGGGCATCGCCAGGTACGTGGGATGTACGAACATGATTTCATTTCATACATTTATATTGGGCGTGCAGTAATATAATATCGGAGACTCGCATATAGAGCAGAAATGCAATATAATATTTGCTACTAATATGATGGGATCATATTGAGTGAAATAACAATATTATATGTGCTGCTCGTATACGGAGTGGTGATATTATACGCAGCCAATATAAAGTGGATGAGAGAATGGTATTCACGTGAATGAGATTGAATATGATTGAGATATGATTGAAATGGATGGTGACATGTCATGACATATGCATTCACATAATTATGGAAATTATATTATGATTGAGTGTTGTACAGGAACCAAGAGACACAAGATAGATATATGTATATATATATATATGAACTACAGGGAGTATTTGTAATTATTGTATTTATACACTTGTTTAGTATATCTCTTGTGTTATGGGTATATCAATTCGTGTTCATGGTTGTGGGTTATTCTGTAGGAACTCTTTGGGACGAGGGAGGACATGATTGGGAGTCCATTTTGCTGCTATGACAATAGAGAAGTCGATTAGAAAATTTAAGAAGAAGTGATGATTTTGAAAATCGTTTTGTTGTATTTTGTTATGGCATGTAATGAAATAGTGTACTTGAGAATCGTTTTGTTGTACTTACCCTGCACTTATGTTGATTGATACTGGTGCATCTCACTCTTTTATTGCAAAAATTTTTATAAAGAAACATTTTATACGCTTGTTACCATTGTTGATGCCTCTCACTATCTCGACACCCGCTGGGAAGAATACTATGACTTACAGTATCTTATTTGATTGCCCTATTTCTTTTGGTGACAATATTTTGAGGGCAGATTTGATGATTCTCGATATGACTGATTTTGACAGTATTGTTGGTATAGATGTGTTGATTAGATATCAGCATGTAGTTGATTGCTGACATAAGATCGTATGTTTTCAATCTGAGTTGGGACATAAGTGGATGTTTTATGGTCAAGGTTCTTGTTCGATAATTCCTTTGATCTCTGCGATAAAAATGTCACGTATGTTAGAACGTGGACATAGTGGATACATTATCACAAGATGGTATATCAGTAGATCCAATGAAGGTAGAGGCAGTATTAAATTGGTCAGCGCCTACTTCTGTGCCAGAAGTTCGTAGTTTTCTGGGTTTAGCTGGATATTATTGACGTTTTGTCGAGATCTTTTCAAAAATTGCTAAACCATTGACACAGTTGACACAAAAAAGAGTGCCTTTCATTTGGTCTGAAACTTGTGAGCAAAGCTTTCAACAATTGAAACACCGGTTGACCACTACTCCGATGTTTACAATTCCTGACGAATACGGAAGATATACTTTGTATACAGATGCATCATTGCTTGGATTGGGTTGTGTATTGATGCAGATTAAGCATGTAGAGGCATATGCTTCGAGACAGTTAAAGCCTCATGAAACGAGATATCCAGTGCATTGGAACTTGCTGCCATAATTTTTGCTTTGAAAATTTGACGACATTATTTGTATAGAACATCGTTTACCATCTATAAGGATCACAACAGTTTGAAGTTCTTGTTTACTCAAACTGAATTGAACATGAGGCAGATGAGGTGGATGGATCTCCTGAGGATTATGATTGTGAGATTTGTATCAACCAGGGCGAGCTAAATTAACAGCCGATGCTTTAAGCAGGAAGGTGAGAAATACTGCCGATGATATGATGAGATTATCAACTATGATGGTATCGTGTTGTGATTTGGGATATCATTTTGATGTGTCTGCATTGCCAATGAGAGTGTCGACTTTACTCGTAGAACTTGATATATTTAGCAAGATAAAAAGAGCACAAGAGACGGATGATGAAGTACATAAATGGAAGGAGTTAAAAACTCAAGGAATAGTACCTCATTTTAGGATAAGTAATGATGGGAGTTTGAAATTTGAGAAGCATTGGGTAGTTCCTAATTCTTCTGAACTACGCCAAGAGATATTACAACAGGCTCATTGCAGTCAGTACAATGTACATCATGGTGGCAAAAAGATGTACAAGGATCTACGTCCACAATTCTGGTGGAAATGCATAAAACAGGGCATAGTGACCTTTGTGAAGCGTTGTTTGATATGCCAACAGGTAAAAGCAGAAAGACAAAGACCATGAGGTGAGTTGAAGATTTTAGAGATTCCGACCTAGAAATGGGAACATGTCTCTATGGATTTTGTTACCCTTGCCACTAACAGTTTCAGGATTCGATGCAACAGGGGTCGTGATTGACAGATTGACGAAAGTAGCGCATTTTATACCATACAATATGAATTATACATATTTGAAGATGGCTCAATTGTATATCAGAGAGATAGCACGACTCCATGGTATACATGTTTCTGTTGTATCTGACATAGATCCGTGGTTTACTTCTCATTTCTGGGAAGGTGTACAGTCAGCTATGGGAACAGAAGTGAGATTGAGTACGACTTACCATCTGCAGACAGATAGTCAGACAGAGCGTACTATACAAATGCTAGAAGATATGTTACGTGCGTGCATTTTAGAGTTTAATAACTCATGGCATGAGTCATTGCCATTACTGGAATTTTTGTACAACAATAGCTATCAAACTAGTATACAGATGACACCATTCGAAGCAATGTATGGGCGACGGTGTAGATCGCCTTTATATTGGGATATGGAAGATCGTCTATAAGTGGACCGGATATGATATGGGCCGCCCAAGATAGACATGCTGCTTATGCTAATAAGAGGCGAAGATTTCTAGAATTTCAAGTTGGTGACAAGATGTTTCTTAAGATTTCACCTTTTAAAGGGTGTTGTTCAATTTCGAATGGCAGGGAAGTTATCGCCAAAGTATGTGGGCACGTATGAAGTATTGCAACTATTGGTATGTTGGCATACAGATTGGCTTTACCACCATTTTGGCAGGAATTCATGATGTGTTTCATGTCTTGATGTTGAGGAAGTATGAACCATATCCGACTCATGTGTTACAGCCTTTAGAGATACAGTTAGATACATATATCTCGTATGTCGAACTTCCAGTCAGACTTCGGGATAGAGCAGATCGTAAGTTGAGAAATAAAGTCATATCAATGATAAAGTACAATGGGAAAGGCGGGGTGTCGAGGAGGCAACATGAGAGACAGAGCAGCATATGAGACATCTCTATCCTGAGTTATTTGATGGTACGTGTATTTATTAATTTTGTTGCATTACTGGTGAGTATGTTAGATTTCGAGTCGAAATCTTATATGTTGGGGAGAAATGTGAGATTCCAAAATTAAGGAATGCGTAATTAATCTCTAAAAAACCTGATATTTGATGTATAATTTGCATGTGAAATAGTTGTTAACATTGAGGATGAAATGTTAATAATAAAAAGGGATGAGGAAAGTTTGAAGGTTGATTAAACTTGAGGGATTCAATAGCAATTTGGGGGAGGGTCAAAGTTATGAAGGTGACTAAACATGGGGACTTTGTTGCAAATTGGTTATATAAATCCCAAATCTGAATACCCAAAAACATATATCGATCAAAATCTCTCCTTTGATTTCTTAAGCCCTTGAACAAACTCATCTCCAAATTCTGAATTAAAGTTTAAGGAAAGTATTGGGATAAGTAAACTACATCTTAATTTTTGCTTCTTGTTCAATATATATGAGTTTTGTGTAGTATGTGTTCTTGGTATGTTTTTGTATATTTTGATGAATCTGATTAGAGTTGAATTAGTATGGAATAACTTGTAATGTGAAGCAAGGAGTTATATTATGATGTTTGGATGTGTTCTAATTGAGTTGAGTGAAGTATGGGGTGATGTATTTGTTGTTGAAGGTAGAAAAGTGTTGAAAATGGCGAATTTTTTGAGTTACAGGGTTCACCGATCGATCGGTAGGGTGACCAATCGAGCGGTTACCGATCCATCGGTAAAGGTAGATCAAAAATTCTGGAAACGAGAAATCGATATCTGGAAGCGAGCGATCGATCTCTGGAGCCGAGCGGTCGATCGGTTGTGTCCGATCGATCGGTCGTCGTAAAATGGGTATTTTGTAAATTCTTGCTATTTTCGATTAATTTCATGGATATGTGTGTTATATAGTACATTTTCATAATAAACTTGATTCTGATTATTGACGATAAGACATTGACATAGAAAGATGCTAATATCTTATTTGTGTGTAGAGCCGTCACATCACACAAGACATCGGGCAGGGTGAAAGTACATGTGCTGGTGATAGAAACATATTTTGGACATCGTCAGGTACGTGGGACGTACGAACATGATTTCATTTCATACATTTATTATGATTCATGTATGAGAAGTAAATACCTACACATTGAGACGTGTTGGTGTATTTATATTGGGCGTGCAGTAATATAATATCGAAGACTCACATATAGAGCGGAAAGGTAATATAATATTGGCTACTAATATGATGGGATCATATTGAGCGAAATAGCAATATTATATGTGCTGCTCATATACGGAGTGGTGATATTAAACGCATCCAATATAAAGTGGATGAGAGAATGGTATTCACGGGAATGTGATTGAATATGATTGAGATATGATTGAAATGGATGGTGACATGTCATGACATATGCATTCATATAATTATGGAAATTATATTATGATTGAGTGTTGTACAGGAACAACCAAGGAGATAAATATATATATATATATATATATATATATATATATATATATATATAATATATATATATATAGACAAGATATATATATATGTGTGTGTGGTTTGTGGGTTGTTCTGTAGGAACTCTTTGGGATGATGGAGGCTAGGATTGAGAGTCCATTTTGCTGCTACGACGATAGAGAAGTCGATTAGAAAAATTAAGAAGAAGTGATGATTTTGAGAATCGTTTTGTTGTATTTCATTGTGACATGTCATGAAATAGTACACTTGATGTTGTAATTAATCGACAAAACTTTATAATCAGTAGTAAAGTATGTATGTGTTTAACTTTATGTGGATTATGGCGATGAGGGCCTTACAGGTGTTGAACGAGATTTCCCACAAACCTGAACCAAAAACTCGCGCATGAAGCAAAGCTTGAATCGGTCCTTCATCGTGGGGAAGATGGAGACGCGATGAGGATAAAGAAAGAAGGGGAATGAGTTTTGTCTACAATTGAATTGGGTGAGAGATAAATACAATGTATGTTACGCACCCACCACCCATATACCATCTCTTCCCACTATTATTATTCTAATAATACAAATTTCAAATAATAATAATTATTTGCAAGAATCCATTTTTTTAAAATTCAATTTGCACTACTAGTTCAATCCAGAATTATTTATTCCTACTCCGGAGCAAAATACGATTTCCAAAAATTTTAATTATGTAATTATCTCATCTTTTACCTTAACTCAGTCAACTAATTAAATATAATTAGTTCAGGGCATCACAAAAATACCAAAAATGAAGAATAAAATGGACACCATAATTTACGTGGAAAACCCCTAAAAGTTATTAGGGTAAAAAACACAGGCAAGATGAAAAGATTTCCGCTATAGATGAAAAGATTTCCACTATAATATTTGTAGTTTACAACCTATCTCGATTTTTCAAAGAGAATAACACTCTCAATATAGAAGAAAATACATACCAAACTATTATAGAAATAAGCTAAAGATGAGAGAATTGCTCAACTTTTTTGGGATGATAGGAAATTGTGCAAATGAGCTCCATATATAGAACTCCAAGCCCGCAAAATGACAAGGCAAAGTGTGAATATATTCTACCCTCAATTCAACACCTACTGTGCAAATTTCAGCTACCAAACACATTTAAAATATGTGAGCTGCAATTTGACTTTTCAACATTTCTCCAACTTAGAGATTTGATTGAGAATCAAATACATCTCCACACATCATTTAATCTTGCCAACCCCTGCTACTTACGTTTCTGCTAGGCTACTTGAGATTCTGCACCATTCGAACTTATCAGTATTAACCGGCTTTGTCGGAATATCAGCTAGATTCTCCTTCATATGGTTTTTCTGCATATTTACATTTCCTTCTTCTACTACTTCTCGTTCAAAGTGAAACTGTACACCAATGTGTTTAGTCCTTAGAAGGAAAAGCTGGATCAATTGTGATGTGCAAGACACTCTGATTGTCACAAAAACAAAGGAATTTTCTCTTGTTTGTGCCCAAGCTCCTCCAATAACATTTGAATCCATAGTGCCTCCTTGCAAGCCCGAGTAGTAGCCACATAATCTGCCTCTATTGTAGATAATGCCACAAATGTTAACAGTTTTGAGACCCAGCTTACTGCACCCTTGCAAGTGTAAACACAAAACTAGTATTAGATTTTCTTTTATTTGGATCACCTGCATAATCTGAATCCACATAGCCCCTGAGTGTAAAAGCTGATCCTCCATAACATAATGCAGCATTAGAGGTACCATTCAGAATTTAGAACAAGGTTAGTCTCTGTAGGGCCCCGATGCTAATAAATCCGGATTAACGATGAATAAGAAAACCCGGATAATTAAAAGTGCAAACTTTAAATTAAGGTGTCCCAGACTACGATGAGTCAACCAACTAAGTGGAACATATTTTTAGTGCATGGCACTTGGAGAACACATGCCACTAATTAATTTAACTCATGTTTAATACATGCTTTTGGATCATTAATCTTGCAAGATAGTGATGTATTGACACATGGATTCTATAATACATCAAAGAATTAAAAATCACCCAAATTCATGTCTACATTCAGCCATCGTTTTAAAAAGAAAACACAAAAAAATTCCATCTCATTTGGCATGACATTTTCTCTCTCTTCCCATCATTCTCTCCCAACTTTTCTTCTCTCCTTTTCCTCCTCTCAACAACAACAGAACAACAACTAAGCCTTTAATCCCAATGATTGGGGTAGGCTATATGAACAATAGAGAGAATCAAGTCGGATCGGACACATGCGTCAGTCTTCTCCAAACGCTTCTATCAGTCAATATATCTTCTGTAATCCCCTTGCACTCCAAATCTTTGCGTATAACTTCGAGCCATGTCTTCTTTGGTTGTCCTCTCGCTCTCGTGAACTCGCCGAATCCATGGACTCCACTCGACGCATAGGTGCACTGCTGGGCCTACGTCGAACATGACCAAACCAACGTAAGCGGCTTTCTTGCATCTTCTCTTCTATACAAGCTACACCAACTTCAGCACAAATATCTTCATTCCTTATTTTATCTTTTATGGTTTTACCACACATCCAGCGAAGCATACGCATCTCTGTCACACTCATCTTTTGGATGTGATTCCTCTTGGGTGCCCAACATTCCGTCCATACAATATTGCGGGTCTAACGGTGGTTCTAATAAACTTTCCCTTCAATTTCAGCGGGGTATTACGATCGCATAGAACTCAGATGGCGTTTCTCCATTTCAACCAGCCAGCCTGAATCATGTGGTTAACGTCGCTGCCAATCTCTCCATCCTTTAGGATAACTGAACCTAGGTATCGAAACTTACTGCTCATCGATACGCTCATCGATACCTCTTGGCCACCGAGTGCTACAACACCGGAATCCCGAAAGGAACGACCACTAAATCTGCACTCCATATATTTCGTTTTAGACCTACTTAATCTAAAACCCTTGGATTCCAAACTCTCTCCATAACTCCAATTTGGCATTTACCCCTGCCATTGTCTTGTCGATTAACCCAACATCGTCAGCAAAAAGTATGTTCCAATGTAATTCAGTTTGTATGTCTTTTGTTATCTCATCCATCACTAGAGCGAACAGGAAAGGACTCAACGCAGATCCTTGATGCAATCCAATAGTGATCGAGAACTCACTTGTCACCCCACTGCACGTTCTCGCATTGGATGCTACTTCGTCGTACATGTCCTTGATTATATTTGACATACTTGATGTGAATTGTTCTCTTCATCAAAGCCCACCATAATATCTCCATTGGTACTTTATCGTAGGCCTTCTCCAAGTCTATAAAGATCATATGCAGATCTCTTCCTCCTCTCACCATTTTGGAAAATTTCAGCCTATTTTCTCACAAAATTCTTGAGAATTTGTGAATGCATGTCACATGCAATTATAGATTTGCATAGGCATTGAGGAGAGGAACAATAATCTCCAAGAAGTTTTGGAGTTTGAGGTGATTGTGGAGGTGAAATCTCTTGGAAAGCTTGGTTGGAGCTATGGTGTTGGTTTGGTGCCCAAACCTTTATGATGAGGAATGTATAACATGGTTTTCATGTTTTAATTCAATTGGGTTTAGGTGTTTGGGTCATATTTTGAATTCATAGCAAGAGAATTTTAGATTAGAGTTGCTCTCTCTATGTATCTGCAGAAAATAATGTTGCATGCAGTAGATGGGTTTGAATTTTTTATTTACTTAGAGTTCAAATTTGACTTAGAGTTTTAAATAAAAGTTATAGATATTTGAGTTTTCTTTCTGTGGTTAAAATTTGATACAATTTGAACTTGAAATGAGTGAGATATCCTCAGTTTACTAAGGAGTGCCAGATTTGATTCTGCATTCTCTGCATATACTGTAAATGCACATGCAGCGTAGAATTCCGGACTTTTGACAATTTTACCTTTCGAATTTGTTGTTGGTATTCAAATCAAAGTTGTAGATCTTTTCATTTTATGCAATTTAAAAAAAAGGAAGCGTGCAATTTGGATCTCCGAAGTAAAATTTATGACGATTTTACTTTAATTGCTCATTTTTTACTCTGCATGTTGCATGTAGACTGTGTTTCGAGTTTTTGGGCAAATGTTGTTCTGAATTTGATATCGATTTTCAAATGAAAATTGTAGGTCATTGAATTATACTGAATTTGAAAGAGGACTTAATTTGGACTCATTTTCAATTAGTTATGAATTTTATACTTTAAGTGCTCATTCTGAGCCTGCATGTGGGCGAAAATACACATGCAGTGTGTTCTTCGAATTCCTGAGTATTTTTGGCTAGGAATTTTGGAAAATGTCTAGAAATAAGAAATTTAGTACTTTGAGTTGGCTGTAATTTTCCACTAGAATCACTCTATTTGGATAGAAAAAGCTATGACGAGTTTACTAAAACCGCTCAAGCTGGAAAACAGATTTTCAAAGGCTATGTTTTTAGTGTTTAAACTACTTTTAAATGGAGGAATCAGCTTGACATTATAAGATAAAAAATGAAGCCCTTTGAGTTTTGAACTTTGAGCACCGGAATCGGGTCATTTGGACGTCATATGAATTTATAGTGATTTTTCTACGAAAATTGGTCAAGCTGAAAATTTAAGAAAATTGCTAAGGGTCAATATTTAGATGTTGCATTTGATTCAATGCATTATTTGAACACTTAGTGTTATTTGGAATTTACATGACCAGGTTAATAGATTCTGGGGTTGATTTGATGAGTACTCGGTAGATTGAGGAGTACTCGGTAGATTAGCTTACGTTCTGAGGTACGTAAAAATGAGTTTTATCATGACGTCTGACGAAGACATGTAATGATATTATTGTATGATTTTACATGATTGATTTATATGATTTAATTGTCACTATATGATTCTTATGTGACTATATGACATGTTGAGATACATTGTAGTACATGATATGTGAATTACATGATATGTATTGATTTTCTCATGAGATTGGATGACATAATGAGTTGCATATGTCATATGATGCATATATGATTCATGGGCATATCATATTGATATATCCACTTCTTTGATATCCATGATGATGACTGGGTTGATTTACTCTTAGTATCGGGGACGACGGGCACGATGATGACATGCAGTATATGTAGTGACTGTAGTCACGCGCTTTGCTACCGGACCTAGACACGAGGGATGACGAGCACAACACAGGACGATTCTCCTAGCGCAAAGTGTGTGTGTTATCACCCTCTGCTCGAGCTGATATTGATTGACGATACCTTCCTTTAGACTCCGATATTGGTGTCTTGAGATCCGATTCTTTATACCATTCATACATCGCATTCATACATGGTATGCATTGCATGATGCTTTGTCATTCTTGACATGATTTATTTATTTCTCGTACTGGGTTCTGACCCCCTTCGCGGGGGGCTGTCATGTATTTGTTGTGTGGGCATGACAGGTGGTACAGGTGGACGTACTGTGGATGCTCGAGATGAAGCATCTATGAACACCAGAGCTCCTTGAGAGCGAGCTCAGGTTATGTTTTATGTTTTGAGTCCTAGTAATTGTTAAGAGTACTTTTTAATCACATTTTCAATTACCGGGGTATGCCCCGAGTATCTGTATTTTAAGTATTCTATTACTGGTTTGTTATATCCTTGCTTATATGATGAGTAACATGTTGAATTGGGAAACTGAAATTACATATTTTCAGTATCATTATATATGTATCACCTAAAAGCGAAAAAGTTTTAGGGCCATTTGACAGATCATTTGAAATAAATCTTCCGTTGTTTACATAAATTAATCATTGTGTGATAATTAAACACCACATTAGGATCGGGCCCTCACACCAATGCTCTGGTCTAAGATTAGTCATGTACCGACTGACTGCTCCCACTGCTTGTGCAATGTCTGGTCTTGTACAGATCATATCGACTATTAAACTTCCCACCACTGATGCATATGGTAGTTGAGACATCTCCATCATCTTTGCTTCACTGCTAGGACACATTTCGGAGGATAATTTGAAGTTAACAGGAAGAGGGGTAGAAATCGGCTTACAATTTTGCATGTTGAACTGTTGCAAGATTTTCTTCAAATAATATTTCTTAGAAAGCCAAATATTGTTGTCACTTATGTCTCGGTGAACTTGCATCCCTAGAATCTTGTTTGCTGGTCCCAAGTCCTTCATATCAAATTTCCTAGCCAACCGTGCCTTCAATTCTTGGACTCGATCTTTGTTGGGGCATGCTACCAACATGTCGTCCACATACAACATCAAAATGATATAATCATCATTCTCACATCTCTTGAAATATGCACAAGTATCTGCATTAAGCCTGTTGTATCTAAGGCTCGTGATATAGGAATCAAATCTCTTGTACCAACACCTCGGAGCCTGTTTGAGACCATACATAGATTTGTTCAACCTGCAAACCAAGTTCTCTTTGCCTGTTTCAGCAAAACCTTATGGTTGGAGCATATAGATTTCTTCTTCAAGATCACCATGAAGAAGAGCCGTTTTCACATCTAGCTGCTCTAGGTGTAGGTCAGATACCGCACACAATGTCAATACTACTCCGACTGTTATAGTCGAACCACAGAAGAAAATATTTCATTGAAGTCAATCCCTTCTTTCTGAGCATTTCCTTCCAACACCAATCTCGACGATCACTCACTTAGTTAGCACAATCCCGTATGATTTTGTAGACTTATCTGTTACCGATAACTTTTCATTCCTCATGGTAGTGTAACAAGATCCCAAATCGTATTCCTGTCAAAAGCTTCCAATTCTTTTTGCATGACTGTCATCCATAGGGATATAACCGAGATTTGAGTAGCCTACCAGAAACTAGATGGTTCAACCATCCTCTATCAGTATGCAACATTGATTTCATAATGTGAAAGCAAACCTGGTGGTCTCCTCTCTCGTGTTGACTACCAAACTTTGAAAACCTCTGACACGACTGGTTCTTGCTCCTCGTGCTCTGGAGTTGCCTCAAAAAAAATTGATCTTTATCCGTCTTATTTTCCAGCTGAACGGTAGTATCTGAATTCTGTGTACCTTTGTTTCCCTTTTCTAGGGCTGCTTACCGGGCCGGGTCAAACCGGACCCGGCCCGGATTCGGACCGTTAAGTCCGGTCCGAAACCGGAACCGGACTTAACGGTTCCGGTTCGCCCCGGAACCGGTTAGAAACCGGTCCGGGGCGGTCCGAAGAAGCAAACCGGTAGGACCGTCGGTTCCGGTCCTACCGGTCCGGTTCCGGTTCCGAAACCAGAACCGGTAGATTTTTAAAAAAAAATAAATAAAAATAAAATAAAAAAAAGAAGAAGGCAACGTTAACATTGTTAACGTTGCCTTCAACGTTAACAAATGTTAACGTTGGCAACGGCTCTTAGCCGTTGCCAACGTTAACTTTTTATTTTTTATTTTTAAAAATTTTTTAATAAAAAAAAAAAAACTATAAATAGGGGATGTTGTGTTGTGTATTGTTGTAACGAAAATTACTTCACTCTCATATTTTTCTCTCAATTGTGCTATTTACAATTTACTTATAGTCTTATATCATAATGGCATCTTCATCTAGCAGTGGTGCTGGTCGTAGCCGGGGTCGTAGTCGGGGTCTCGTTCCGGGTCGTCTATCACTGAGTTCATCTTCTGCAATGAATTTGCCTGTGCCAATTCCTGAGTTAAATGAAAGTTATGATTTTTTTGCTGACCTCAATGTTGGTGGTTCTTCTATGAATGTCGAACCACAACAATCCCAACAACCTGCCGAACCTGTTGCTGCCCAAGCCCAAGAAAGACAACATGTGGAGTCATCCGGAGCCACTACAGCAGCGAGTAGACAACCTACTCGTGCCAAAAGAAGTAAGATATGGGATCACTTTGAACTCGGTCAAAAAGAAGGTACTAATGAATCTGTTGCAATATGTAAATTATGTAAGATCCAGTATTCATATAAAGCCGGTGGTTCCAGTGGAGGCACCGAAACATTTAAAAAACACTTAGTAAAAAAACATAATTTTGATGAGACAACATTACAACCATTAAGTCGAGAAGCAACACAAGCACAAATTAATGTTCTTACTGGCACGAATTTTATTTTAACTGCTGAAATTAATCGTAGGTCACTTGTTAGATATGTGATCAGATGTGAACTACCTTTTATACAAGCTGAACGTGCTGGTTTTATTGAATTTGCTTCGTCTATACAACCCATGTTTAAACATATTTCCAGGCACACACTAAAAAGAAATTGTATGGACGTATTTGTTGAATATAGAAATACATTGTTTCAACACCTTTCTAGTTTGCCTTGTAGGGTTAGTTTAACAACTGATATTTGGACAAATGTAAATTCTGATTCATATCTTGTTGTCACTTGTCATTGGATTGATGATAATTGGTGTATGCAAAAAAGGATTTTGTCTTTAGATGAGTTAGATTGTGCACATAATGGTTATGTAATTGCTAAATATGTATTCAACACTTGTAGACATTATGGAATTCAGGATAAGGTATTTTCAATCACATTAGACAATGCTGCGAATAACAATGTTGCGATGCGTGATTTAAAGACCTATCTTAAACCAATGCTTGATGGTATTTTTTTCATGTTAGATGTGCATGTCATGTGATTAATTTGGCTGTTAAAGTTGGTTATGAGGACAATCACTCAGCATGTATTGACAAAATGAAATACTGCGCTAAATGGTTACGCACGAGCCGTGTTAAGCGTGATTGGAAACAATTATGTTTATCTAATGGTTTAAAGCATCTTCTTTTTCCATCACCAATAGAAACTAGGTGGAATTCGTTGTACAATTTGTTGAATGCTATGTTACCTTACAAAGATATTTTAACTCCATTTTATAATTCATATCAAATGCCTGATATCGATGAAAGTATTTATTTGACTAATGAGGATTGGGAATTTGTTGAAAATTGTGTATCATTGTTAGGTACTTTCAAAGAAGTGACGGAACGTTTCTCTGGTGTTACTTATCCAACTTCCGTTTATTTCCTTCCTTTAGTATTTAACATGTTTGATAAATTTATAGAATTTAGAGATGACTATGACTTGCATGCTTTTGTTAGTGCAATGGAAACTAAATTTACAAAGTATTGGGAACAAATCCCACCCGTGCACTGCATCGCAACATTGCTAGATCCTAGTCAATGTTTAACTTCATTTGAGATATTTTTTGAATATTATGCTAAATTTTTGGGGAAGGTTGTTGACGATCAAAAGACGTCTACAATGCAATCTCTCCAAAATATGTTTCAATTGTATTATAATCAACAGGCAAGTGAATCATCGCAACAAAGGCCTGTTGAAGAACAACCACAAGCTCAATCTAAAGGTGGGGGCATCAATTTGCTTAGAATGCTGGGCAGGAAAAAACTTAAGGGAAAAGGACATTCTACTAGCACGTCGACTGAGTTGCAAATTTATCTGAATTATCAATTTCTAACCGAAGACAACTTCGACGTCTTACAATGGTGGAAGTCCAATGCAGCACAATTCCCTATCTTAGCCAAAATGGCTAGAGACGTGTATGCTGTACAAGCTTCAAGCGTCGCTTCTGAATCGGCATTCTCAACATGCGGCCGTATTATTGGAGACTACAGAAGTAGTCTATCAGCTGATTCGTTATGCATGCTCACGTTACTTAAAGATTGGTTTGAAGCAGAATGCAAAAATAGAAGAGATGGGACGGTTGACGAATTCGTAAATCATTATGACGAGCAAGAAGAAGAGAACGCCAAAACAATACTTATCAATTATGAAGACTGCTAAGTACTAAATTGTAATATTTTTTTATTTAGATTTTCAATTGTCATGTCTTTACAATTATTTGTATGCTGATGCGAAAATTCCCTTACCGCAAGCGCACGGTAGTCAGATGGATGCTAGAAGTATTTAAACACATGACATGTTTAAATAACCCATAAAAATTGTTAAATTTCTAAACCCTTTAAAAGTCCGTGTGCATCAGATACGGAAAGTCTCCAAAATTACCAAAATTCCATTGGCGTAATTACGCCTCCGAAGTGGCGTAATTACGCCTGTCGATGTGTCACAAAATTGGCTTCCCGCGTGGTAGGCGTAATTACGCCGCCAAAGTGGCGTAGTTACGCCACTTAAATTCGCAAAAGCCGTAGCTTAGGCGTAGCTACGCCTGAATGGGGCGTCTTTACGCCCATTCAAAAAAAAAAAAGGAAAATCCGATAAGGATCCGAACCAAACCGGAACCGGTTCGATCCGGTTCCTTAACGGACCGGACCGGTTTCGCCCATAACGGGTCCGGAACCGGCCGATTCCGGACCGGACCGGACCGGTTCCAACCGGTAAGCAGCCCTACCCTTTTCCATATCTTACATGCTGATGATGGCAGTGAAGTCCCACAAACGATACCCCTTCACATCATCAACAAATCTCAAAAAGATATAATTTCGAGTTGTTTTCTCAATTCTCATTTCATCAACCGTGATATCCATCGGTCTATCTCCAATAGCCACCAAGCAACAATCCTGCTTACTTCTTCATTTTTTACAGCATGAAATTGCTTCCGTTGAATTTTTCTATCTCTATAAGAAAAACGACTTGCGATACTTTGATGTAGACTTGAATAGTACACACTAAGTAAGCTCCCAGAGAAGAGAGAATCTCGATCTTTCCTAGACAGAACTTCAAGATTCCCAGAAAAATTGGTGAGGTCACACCGGTCCACTTAAATACCGATTTTCCTAGACAGAATCTCCTTAGTCGATACGTATTCGCCTACTACACCAAAGTTCTACCCCAAAAAAATTACCATGGTTCTGATACCATTTGTTGGCCCCAAGTGCGGCAACATGAGATAGAAAATACCGAAAATAAAGAATAAAATGGGCACGACATATTTACGTGGAAAACCCCTAAAAATTATTAGGGTAAAAATCACGGGCAAGATTAAAAGATTTCCATTATAATATTTGTAGATTACAACATCTCTCTATTTTTTAAAGAGGACAACACTCTCAATATAGGAGAAAATACATATCAAACTAAGCTAAAGAAATGAGAGAATTGCTCAACTTTTAAGGATAATAGAAAATTGTGCAAATGAGCTCTATATATAGAACTCCAGGCCTGCAAAGTGACGAGGCAAAGTGTGAATATATTCTACACACAATTCAGCATCTACTGTGCAAATTTCAGCTATCGTCCACATTTAAAAAATGTGAGCTGCAATTTAACTTTTCAACACATTGTGCACAACGCGGAAAACTTGTCGTCAACCGATCAAATATAAAAAAATAAGCAATAATTCAAAAAAATAAGATAATTAATTGTAAAGATTTTTGATGATAAAACGTCTATGTGCTGATGGATTTGCTATTATTTTTTTGGTCTCGAGTACTACAACCAAGTCACACATGCTAATTGCATCTTCTTGGCCTTATGACTATGGTTTTCAAAGACAACCACATGCAACTACATCAGAATCATTTGTCGGTGACTTAAACAATTTTTCAATTTCGATCGGTGTTGAACAATGAGTCGCTTACAAGTTGGAACTGCCTACTATTGACTAGGTTAGTAAGACAAAAGGTGAACATTGTCTAGTTCTAGGACCATTTGGATTCGCACCGGAGTCACGGCGACATGCCGACCTCTATTTATATAGTTTATTAAAATTCAATGGTAATTTAATAAAGATAACATTTATGAATAGAAAAGATGATGTACATATAGGGCTGTTTATCAGGCCGGGTCAATCTGAACCCGGCCTAAAAACAGACCGGTTGGAAATCGGAACAAGGCTAACCGATTTCGAACCGATCCGAAATCGATAAGATAGCATTTCGGACTGGTTCTAAGGTTTCGAAACTGGTATCTTACATATTCGGGACTAAACGGCATCGGTTCCGGGCTGAACTGGAACATGATCCGTTATTTTTTAAAAAACTATTTTGATTTAGATAAAAATATTCGAGGTTAGTTTACAAACACAAAGACTCATTTATAAAAAAAACGGCTCAGGTTCCTTACTGGATCGGACCGGTTCCAAAATTACCGGATTCTGATCCGATCGTTCAGGTCATATCGGATCGGATTAATCCGATAAGCAGCCCTGTGTACATGTTAATGACTACTTTCGAAACATTTTTTCTCCGCGCTAGTTAATGAAGAAGAAGGAAAAGAAATATTCATATTTAATAGGACAAATATGTGCACTAACGGCAATCAATGCGAGTAAAATAAATACTTCTTGGCTAGGATCATTGACCTATATTTACCAATGGATTGTGTCCCACATAAAAAAGTGGTAAATTAATAAATCTTGGCCATTGATCCAACACTTGGGGTATTACCTCATGTGTTAGCTAAAAAGTATACAAGTAAAATGGTACATATCATTATGCAAAAATATATATGTAGTCTATGTTAGTATATTATGTCATGCAAGTTAAACGTTGACCAGTTGGATTTTATGCATCCAACTCCCATTAAATGACTCATTGGCATCTATAAATATATTGACGACAAACAATACACCAATCACATATTTATCTTCATAGAAACATTGACATCAAACTATTACTGAGATCAAGTTGTTTGGACTCGATAGATCAGTGCTTTCACTTACATCGAACTATAACATGTTGTATATGACTCTAGCGCAATTGATTGTCCTCAAGTTTTGATCTGTTAAAGTTATGTTTTATATTTACACTGCAATAGTATCTGATGTCGGGGATGAACCTAATAGGTACATCATTAGAGGAAAAGTAAGTTTTAAAATGATATTTGCACATCGTTAGAGGAAAAGTTTATTTTTAACATTACATTTGGACTTGTAAGGGATTGCTCTAATGTCATGAACAACGCTAGAGAAGCTTGCTTTTCAAAAAAAAATTAGTTTGGCCAGGCCTCTTGTTTGATTGCCCCTGGAGTTTTAACATCACCTATTTTTCTTTTCTCAAGATGGTTTTAACCACGTTCGAATACCACTTTGGACTTTCGTGTTCGTGAGTGTTTTAAGAGTAGCATCAACCAAATCGTTTTACTTTCTAGAAGTATTATAAAGCAGTACTCCTTGAGGATACCCACCGGCCCAACCTTAGCTGCAAAATCTACACCTGCTTCTTGTTTTGAACAGATACAGCAACTTTCAGCCTTCAGGTGAACTGAGCTTTCAACCCTTGGGCAAACCAGCTTGAAAGTGAGATTAAAAAAGTCCTGCTTCCCAGGAACTTAAAATTTTTCTAAGATCGAGAGAACACAAAAACACGCAATAGGGCACCTCATTTCAAACTTCGCTTCAATGTGAGAAAGCTCCGGTTATAACGATGTAGCTCAAATCTTATTCTACGAGCTCTTCTATTTTGTCAGATGTATTTTGCATCGTTTCATTATTACCAACTGGATTGGTTTTCCATTCAACAAACAGATGAACTGAGATATACAGTAAAATACCTCCATAAAACAACATGACCAACACTTAGTTGCCAAGCATCAACCACAAAATTCGAATACAGCACCAAAATTACACGAACACCTTTATGATTAGATCAAGAAACTCAAACCATATCATAGCTTTAAAATACATGGGGTGAACCTCTTAATTACATGTTTCATGTAATAAACATCTCAGGCTTCTGCAATAGACCAATAAATGGTCTGTAAACCAGGGACAAGGGCAGCGTTAAAAGAAATCCAGACCCTTTTATGGACTTCATAGTTGAGAAAGAAACGCCCCACGCGTGAATTAAACTTCGGTCCCTTTTTTTTTCAAATAAGAAAAGTTCCTTTGGAAATCCAAAATTGCCTCTACCAAATGCCGAAGTCCAATCTCCGGCCAAAGTGCGTTGGGGGAGTACAATAGGGATGATGCACTTTGCCATAGAAGGAAATTGCTTAAACGGGTCTCGCCAGAACTGCGTATTATGATATCAGGATCTGGTGAAACAGCCATACGCATATGTTTCTCGATATCTTTCACATTGATGAGAGACTTGTCCTTATTTTCTCCGTTACATCTTATTCCAATTAAGCCATATCCAGAACCACTAGTGTCAAGAACTTTGAACTCGTCTGATTTTTCTTTGCAAGTTTCTTCAATGGCATGGACAATCTCCTCTGTTGATGTGTAGGCGATGCAAATTGATAGCACAGCATTTGAATTGTCGGCAGTGGCGTCCATAGCCCTTTTGGCTGCCAACTTGACAGAATTGCTCAACAGATCAAAATTTCCAATAATATACACCCTCACTCCGTATTGATTAAGTACACTCTCCTCCTTTATTAACCCTTCAAGCTTTTCTTGAATCAACTGCATAGTGGATTGCACTTCTTCAGGCTTTCTTTTGAAATTTTCTATGCTAAAAGCATAAATAGTGATGTATTTCACATCCAACTCGTAACAATATCCTAGCATATTCATAAGAGCTGAAAATCCGACCTTATGGCCAGCCCCTTCTTCTAAATTTTGCCTCTTCGCATATCTCCGATTTCCATCCATGATAAATGCAATATGTCTTGGCATAGGACCAATGGAAAGAACCGAAAGTATACATCTGAGCAGAAATCTTCCCAAATACTCAAAGAATCGAGCTGCTAGATTACCAATCTTGCTCTCCATGAAGACTTCAAAAAGAAGTGCTACAAATCTTTGATCGGACTAGCCTGATAACAACAAAAAACTTATATCATCTACTGACTACTATGCGTATTGTTCTAAGCTCATAAATATTGATTTAGGCCCTCCCAGTGGAAGAGCGAGGTGGTGGCTGGAGGAGCCGGGCCAGTCCTCCCTCCCACTCTCTTCAACTTTCTAGTAGATGTCTGTTTTTTTTTTTTTTTTTTATGCATGAGCATAAGTTCAAACCATAATTTTCACCGACTTTTCGAAAGTTTCCTCCTTAAATTTCGCCCCCTATACAACATTTCCGGCTCCGCCACAGAAAATTAGGTTCCGTTGCACCATATGTGCTTGAGAAATTGGGGTGCGGGTAATGCATCTCACTTTCTAGGATCAAAGGAATGAAACCAGCGGGGCAAGGTAGCTTTCGCTTCCTTTAAGCAAGAATCTTGAATTCTTGGAAACATTTTCACTCACAAACATCATTCTTAATTCACAAAATTCGTCAACTTATTCCTGATAAATTGATTAAGCAATTAAATGCTCCAACGAAAAATGAAGTATACTGTAACAAACATGTTCTAGAAATTTAACACTCACATGGTAAATTAACCAAGTTAAATTTAAATAAAGAATACTGACAAATTAAAAGAACTCGCAAGAAAAACTTCATTCCAACCTATCTAAGACATCCGTATATCACATAATGTAGAACTAAAGAAAGATTTATATGTAAGTTTCATAATAAAATTGTTCGGATTTAGATTACCTACACTAAGATATTCAGTCATAATACCTGCACGAATAGCATAAATACATAAGTATTGATTCTTTATGTAGATTCATCTGAAAGATCAAGTCTTTTGCATATTTACACAGATGAATCAAGAAAATAAACGGGACAAGTTGAAGAGTAAAAATCCACTCGTCTCCAAAAAAGAGAGAAATGAGGCTGATGATATTTACCTGGGTTTTCCAGAAATGGAGCGGCAAATAGAGGAAATTTGATGCAATGGAAGAATCATGCTTCCAAAGATGCTTGATGAGTATATTATATGGAAGTAAATTGACCCTCGTATGTTTTTTCTTTTTTTTTTTTTGTTGCAAGTCTCCGTCAATATGACGAGCAAATTTTACACATGGCACGCATACATACATATACAAAAAATAATTACTTGGGACTTTAACATCACACGTGGACGGTGGACGATGGAGCTCACCCAATTCTTTTTTTTTGCCTCCTGTGCTTTAAATATATTATATTTATTTATTTGTCACTTTCATTTTGCTTTGGTCGCTTTTTTACGATGGGGGCAGCAGTAGTGCGCACTCGGTAAAGTATCTGCCGACACAAATGACACTAGACAAATTTGGTGTAACATGTCGAGACAATATTGATAAAGAAATCAAACTCATGATCAAATATTTTTACGCTCACATACTCCCAAAGGTGGACGTACGAAAAATAGTAGGGGGCAAAAAAGTTTACAAATACAAAATGTAGATAAAAAAACAATTTAACGGTAAAAAAATTAGGGGGGGCAAAATTTTATATTTTAGGGATAAATTATAATTTTTGAAGGTTAAAATATATCTTTTTTTTTAAAAACAATTGTAGTATGAAATATATTTTTTTCCCTGAAAAGGTGGCACTTGTCCCGCCTTTAAGGCAGATCCGTCACTGCCTACTCCAACAGCTCATTTACCCTGGGAAGGCTTCTTTGGTCACTCTTGCACACTATCATTATTGATGCCTAATACTTAAAAATGTTTGACTCCCCAATTCAGTGCAGATTCAACTCAACTACCACAAATATTAAATGAGAACACGACAAATTTTGTATCTTTTAACTTAAAAAAATGAATTTTATTTTAGATTTTTAAACATCTAGATTTCATATATTGAAATTCTGAAGTTAGCATGACTGACAAATGTGGATTCGCTGTCAATTGGATCGATCTGATTATAAACAAAGAATACAGAATTTGGACAATGGGCCTGTCCCTTGCCTAATATACAATGGATTTTTTTTTTTTGGACAAAGTAAGGTAGTCCAGTTGAAAAGACAACACACTACATAGACTCAATATTCTGGGTACGAGTCACCCTTAGGGATATGAGTGAAATTCTTTGATCCGTTTTTAAGGAAAAAAAATGGACTATATTCTTTATGAAATCATGTTTAATTTTATGAAAGCATGTTTGATTTAAGTTAGGACATGGTAGGAATAACAAAAGGCATGAAATAAGTACCAGTGAACTTAGTTAACTTGGAAGGACTTACATGTAATCAGGACATTGAAAAGGATTAACTTGCAAATGTTGGTGGGGCCAAACTAAGAGCTGAATAAAACTAAAGGGTTAAGTTGCAAAGATCACTACATAAATCCCCAAATCAGATAACGATTAAAACATATACACCCATCTCCTTCTTTTGTTATTTCTGATTCTGAACAAGTTTTTATCAAATTTGGTATCAAAGGTCAAGAAAACTTTGGGTAAGTAAATTGTTGTTTCTTTGCTTGTTTTTGGTTGAATCTCTATGCTTGTTTCTGGATAAATCTCAAAGAGTTAATGAAACCAAATAGGGGAGATAGTTGTTGGTGTTGATGAGTTTGAATTAGGAATAATGATGTTGAATAACTTGTGTTATATAATACCCAAAGTGAAATTGTGATGTTTGATACTATGTTGTTGAATTGAGTGAAGAGGTGATGGAGTTTTGTGGTTGAAGGTGGAATAATGGTGTAAAAATGGAGAAATTCGAGTTACAGGGGTCACCGATCGATCGGTGAGATGAATCGATCGATCGGTCTAGAAGAATAAAATCTCTGCCGCTCTCGATCGATCGAACATCTCGGGCGATCGATCGAGGAGGACGTAGCGATGATCTGTAATGTTTATTGATCAATCGGTAAGGTGAAAATGGAAAGTTTATATTTTGTTTTCTATTTTCGACTTATGACATTTTATGGCATGAATGTATATGTTTTCTATGCATTCTATATCAGAGATTAACATAATCGAAGGCTAATATCTCATATCTGTGTAGCACCGTCACATACCACAGGACATCGTCCCGGATAAGAGGTCTTATTGGTGAAGCTCTCTTGCTTTTAGATATTATCAGGTACATGGGACGTACAAACATTGTTATTTGATATATATATATATATATATATATGTGTGTGTGTGTGTGTGTGTGTTTGTGTGTGTGTGTGTGTGTGTGTTTATGTATGAAGTGGCTTTGGGTGAATACCAACACATTGAGGCGTGATTGTGTGTTGATAAAGGGCATGCAGTAATATAATATTGGATACTCATATATAGAGTCGAAAAGCAGTATACATTGGATACTCGTATGATGGGATCATATGGAGCGTAATAGCAATGGTATATGTGCTACTCATATATGGAGTAATATTATACGCAGCCAATTGAACCGTGATGAGAAAATGGTATTCACCGGCACGTGATTGTGGTTAGTGTGAGCTTGAGATGGGATGATGTCATGACATGTGAATCTAATATAATTAAAAATATTATATTATGATTTAAGTATTGAATAGGAACGACCCAATGAATACGAGATATGAATGAAAGACAAGAAGTATTTATACTCTTGTGATTCTAACTACTTGTTTCATATGAGTTGTTGATAGATGTTATTTTTTATATCTCGATTGTGTTTATGTTTTGTGGGTTGTTTCTGTAGGAATTTCCTAATTGGGCGAGGGAAGATAGGATTGTGGGTCCATTTTGCTGCCCTGATGATGAAGAGAGAGAGAGAGTAGTCGATTTATAGATAGAATGAGAGATTTTCATGTCTATTTTGTATTGTAAATACTTATGGCATGTCATAAAGAAATACAAATGGTTGTAAACTGAATCGACTCAACTCCACATTCTACTTAATAATGTGTTTATATTATCACGATAACGGTCTAAGACAGCGAGGGTCTTACATTAGTGGTATCAGAGCATATACCTGAGTTTCGGGTAGACTGGTGACCTAGTAGAGTCGAGGTGCACTGAGATATATGTTGTGTTTGCTATATGTGTTGTTGTCTTCTAGGTTCTGTATTAACAGGTATATTCTGGTGACCTGTATATACAAAGCATGGCTAATATGCCAGAAGGTGTGGATGATGCACTGAGTGTCAATGCCAGTGGAGGTCAAATCCCTGTACCACCACCTCCAGTTGGTCAAGGACCTGTTGAACAAGTATTGTTACCAGGGGAACTGAGCTTAACGCGGTTTTTGAGCTATCAACCTCCAAAATTTGAGGGTACTGAAACTGGAGAGAAAGCTGAAGACTGGTTGGAAAGGATAGAAAAAATATTTGTATCCGCTCCTTGTGCTCGCACTACTTGGATCCGATTGACAGAATTTCAGTTATCCAATAAACCATTCTTGTGGTGGAAAACAACTGTACAAGAGGTACAAGTGCAAGGACAAATGATTGACTGGAATGCATTTTGAACCCGCTTCCTTAATCGATATTTTTTTGTTGCTGCAAGACAATTGAAAGAAGAAGAATTTACAGCGCTGAAACAAGGAAACACTAGTGTAGCTGATTACACTCATCAGTATTCATCATTGTTACGATATGTTCCCCACATTGCTATCAATGTTAAAGCCAAAGTGAGACATTTTCTTAGAGGCTTGAGGCCTGAATTATTTGATCGGATGATCTCACTGAACCCTACCTCATTTGAAGATGCTATGATGAGAGCAGAGTTGGCTGAAATTGGAGTGGGTGCCTATAAGAAGTAGTTCCACCACAACATAAAGTGACTGCTGATAATTTGAAACCCAGAGGTGAACAATTTAAAGCGAGGGGTGGATCATCATCGTCAGTAACAACAAGATACAGTGGTAAGAGGTTTAGTCGGGGTCAGTTGAGTCGAGGACAAGCACAGACAATTAGGAATGGCAACGGGTCGGGTATGGGACGGGTTTGGCCAATCCCAAGACCCGCCCCGCTACACATAAAACCCGGACCCGCCCCGCCCCGCTTAGACCCGCGAACCCGGCGGGTTTACCCGCCCCGCCCCGGTTCCAGTTTTTTTTTATTATTATTTTTTAAAAAAAAATTAGCTAGAAATCAATTTTGACACACAAAAGTTGAGTTTTGTGATTAAAATTTATGTTTTCTCTAGTAAATATTTATAATAAGCATTGCAAAACTATTTTTAAACTACTAAATATTTATTAATTTGCTCTTATTTCCTTCAAAATGTTCAACTTCTTTAACATGAACACATGAATTTTCATATAAAATTAAATAATGACACTTTATTGTTCAATTAAAGAAGTAAAATATATAATCAATATCACATTTTTTTAAAAAAAATTAAAAATGTATTGCGGGGCGTGTTCGGCCAATCCCAGGACCCGCCCCGTCCCGCTTTTAAACCCGGTTGAAGCGGGTCCCGATTTGGATCCATCCCATTTCCATCCCTACAGACAATAGGAAGCCAACATGTTCAGTGTTTTAATTGTGGCGGACCACATTTGAAGAGAAATTGTCCGAGACTGGAAAGTGTCGGTTATACACCCATTTCCTTCTTTTGTTATTTCTGATTATGAACAAGTTTTCATCAAATTTGGTATCAAATGTCAAGAAGTGATTAGTAAATTTGTTGTTTCTATGCTTGTTTTTGGTTGAATCTCTATGCTTGTTTATGGATAAATCTCAAAGAGTTAATGGAAACCAAATAAGGGAGATAGTTGTTGGTGTTGATGAGTTTGAATTAGGAATAATGATGTTGAATAACTTGTGTTATATAATACCCAAAGTGAAATTGTGATGTTTGATACTATGTTGTTGAATTGAGTGAAGATGTGATGGAGTTTTGTGGTTGAAGGTGAAAGAATGGTGTAAAAATGGAGAAATTCGAGTTACAGGGGTCACCGATCGATCGGTGAGATGAACCGATCGATCGGTTGAGAGTTTATGGCCCAATTTATTCAGAAGAATATTAAACCTACCCAATTAATATTTTTCCCATTTGTATGGCATCTCTGAATTTGGTTTATTTGTGTAGTCAGGCCTACTGGGATACGAAACTCAGAGGCCCTCCAGCCATGGTCGTACCTGATTTATGATGGCATTCCATAGCCACATGAAATGGGTAGTAAAGAATTTAGAATTTTTATTTAGAGGAAAAATAATAATAATATAAGAAAATAGAAGATAAAAGAATTTAGGAGGTCAGAATATAATTTTTTGAGGGGGGCGACCTGTAATTTTGGAGGGACAAAATGCAACTTAGATTTTAAAAAATTTATGGTAGTATATATTTTTTTTAGGGGTAGCTCATTATAACGTCCATTTGCCCCTGGTTGTAGAGACTTGCCTTGTGGACGAAACTCGCACTTCCGAAGCAATGTAAATTGAAGAGAACAATGGGATGAGTTAATGCCATAACTCACTCTCTTGTATTTAGTTGTAAAATGCAGATTCAGTTGGTTGGGGATGAGTTGTTGCCCATAAATTATGTGGTTAGGAGTGGTTGGGGTGGGGCCATTTTAGTCATTATATGAAAATCCATTACTTATCGTTCAAACTAAAATCACATCAAACAACGTATATTTTTATCACACTATATTTTTTATTCCTAACTTTCATTTTCTTTATCACTCCAATTAATTATCTATCAATTATCCTATCATATAAACCAAGTGTTACCTCACGGTTGGTTTAACCATGCCATGGTTTCTGCACTCCTTCGCAGTTGGGTACCTAGGCCAAAATGTAAAATTGGCTCGTGCAAAAATCGAATAACAGTCGCAAATGTTTGAGTTTTATTGGGAAATTTATATCCTACATTGGGAGCGTTACTCCCCATGTAGTTTAGGCTATTTGATGGGATGTATGTCATATGTGGTCCATATCATCCAATGATTCGAGAGTAATGCTCCCGATATATGATATATTTACGTTTAATTGGGCTTAGCTTGAGCCATATAGAATTATTTTTTAAAAGGAAAATTGCAAGGAAGTGTTTTTTTTTTTTGGAAACTTAAATCACATTAAGTCTTGGGAAAAAATCTTACTGCAGAAAAATTCAAGTTTGATAACTTTTTATTCAAATAGGTCCAATTTCAAATTTTCAAATCAATTGGGTGCTTTATTTTGACTCTTTTACCCCTCAATGGTTTGGTGAGTTGCATTCTACCCCTAAGCTTTTGTTTTATTTACAAAGAAGCCTCTATATAATATCTAATTATCATTTATATCCTTATACTTATAAAAAATCGGCATTTAACTTCTTCTTTTTACAAGTCCCCGTTTTTTACGATCCTTGGCACAAAATGGTATCAGAGCCTAGGTTTATTCTGGAAATACTATAATAATATCTTGAATATTAATTTGTAACCTATACGGAGGAGACGATTCAAGATAATATGGACCCGAACGAATATCGAAGTGTCATTCTTATAGGTGGTACTTCCAGAAATTGGAAGCACTAAATCAGAAGAATATGGCAGAAGCTCAACGCTTCAACCATAAGTGGAAACTATTACGAGAAACAGGATTATGCACACCTGACATAAACCATTACAAGAAACTAGAAAGGATGGCTAAGAGGCTTCGTCAAGTGAACCTCAAACTACAGTTCCAGTTAGCCGAACTTCAGGAAGATGATCATTCTGAACATGAGGACGTTGTTCCAGACCCCGAGGATCCAACATGTTCCGGACCAGATGATTAGGATGGAAGAACCAACCTTTCAAGAAATCGAGCCAGATTCCTCTAAGATATCCCAAGATCTTCGAGAGATCAGAAGACATTGCAGCGTTATGGCTACCTTCAATACCATGTCCCTGTACAGATCCATCAGATTCAAAGTCAGATGGAGATTATGATTAAACATCAGGAGGAAATTCTTGAAAACCTTCGAGATGTTCAATCCTGAGTTAAGGAGTTGGAGTCAAGACCAAGTCTGATAGGAAGAATGAATAGAGGGTGGCTACCACCGTCCTATGGAACAGAACCCCTTTTACACCAAAAAGGAAAAGCGGAGGAGGTCCGAAGGCCTTTGACGGAGACTGAAAAAATGATAGCAGTCCTATGAGGAGAGCCCATACTTCCCACAAAGTAATTGAAAGAATCAACCTGGAAGATCTACGTGATCTTGTTGATTCGTTTGCGGGATTAAATCTCGTAGAATTCAAGACAGGAGAACTTGTATCAAGACCTCCACCATAAGAGAATTTCAGGTCACACAATCCACTCTAAGGTGATCAAAGTATGCCACACATGGAAGATTTCACCTCAGCAACTGTTGATCCCCCAGTTGGAACTAGGAACCGTTCCCGCAGGCCAGATATTCATCAAACGCCTTACGGAAAATCACAATTAGCTCCAATCCATCCATATGGACTTATGCTCAACATGGATATCTTGGATTTCAAAAACAGAGAAGTTCTTATTGATGAATGGGCTTCAGCAGTGAGAATAGCAGCAAGAACGCTTGATCTAAGTAAAGAAGGAGTCATTTTACTTCTTAAAATGAGTCTGGAAGGATCAGTCAAAATTGCCTGGGATTTAGGAGACCCAGGTACCAAGGAAGAAGTTTTAGCCGAAGAGTCCCTGAAAGAAATCGTGGACACGATGTCAAATTCTTTAAAATCTGTTTAATTGGAGTTAGTTACTTCGAGGGAATGGAGGAAGAGAAGGCTAAAAAATATAGACAAGCTCTAATTAGCCTGGAACTACATGCATGGAGAGAAATTCTTATCCATGAATATACACCTCATGCAATCGAGACGGTGTCCAGGAGAATGTCATTTCTTAAGGTAAAGCTTGCGGAGTGGTGCTACCAATCAAAACTCCAAAAGAATTTCAAGAAGCTCAGAGGAATCAACAAAATAGATCCTCTTTGCTGTACAGAGAATGACATCCCTACAATCATTGGAAACTATCCCCAAAGGTGAAAGATGAAAAAGCACAGAGCTCATCCTTATGCCCGAGGAAATAGTTCAAGATGAAGTAGGTCTTTCATTGGAGACCTAGAAAGTTCTGGTCAAAACAGAAAACCCAAAGTACAGATCTTGGCAAGATCAGGACAAACAAGGAGTATAACCATATCAACAGGTTCTAATCAAGCAGAGCACCGATAAAAAGAACTTTCAGACTCACTCATACCCGTGCAAATGAAAGTTTCAGAGATTGTAACAGCTGGACATGTGGAGCAAAAGGACATATCTCTACAGATTGTCCAGAAAACCAAAGCCATGGAGTAAGACAATCCGAGCATACCAAGGAGTTTGAGGATGCTGTCTATTTCTAGGAGTTGGTACAGGTGTATCAATTTGAGGATATTCCCTCAGATGAAAGCATCTACGAAGAAGAGATCTGTTGGAACCGAAGAGGGGGTGAATGAGGTTCCTTGGCTACTTTAGCTTTTTAAAATGAGTTTGCAAAAATAATGATTTTGCGCTGCGGAAGACTTCAAGTCAATCAATAAATAAATAAAATGAACAAGTAAATAAATGCGTAAATTAAATAAAGCGATAAAAGATAAGAGAATTTGTTATAGAAGTTCGGCGATGAGTCGTCTACGTCTCCTCTTCCCGGTTAGAAAACGATTAACCGAGGTTACACTAGAACGAAAATGATCTTGGCCTTAAGGACTCCAAGTTAGCCACTACACACTCTTCCCGAGTACAAAAAGCTCTTCACGAGCACAACACTCTTCACGAGTCTTCTTGGCCTTAAGGGCTCCAAGGATAGCCACAACACATGCACCAACTTTACTTGTTGATGAATTTTACAATTTCCAACTTGCGTCGGTGTTGGAGGACCTTACAAATGAATCAACAACACCTTCACGGTGTAACAACACGAAGAACACAAGACTCTCACAAAATAAATGAATCACAAACTCCAATACAACAAAATGTATGGAGATTGCAATGCTAGATAAAATTTAAATAAGCAAAGCTTTCTTGAAGTTTATAGACTTGTTTCTTATCTTCATAATGCTACAAAGCATCCATATTTATAGTGTAGGAGGCCCCCAAGGCTCCTACTAGCCGTTGCTACACTTAAGGCTTGAATCACTCATCGATCGCCTCGGACATCGCCTCGGGCGATCACCATCGCCGCGCCCCAACGGTCACCATAATGCACGCATCGCCTCAGGCGATGTCCCGATCGCCTCAGGCGATCAATACCACAAATCAATGTCGTAGCCTCGGTTGCGCAAAATCTTTCATCGCCTCAGGCGTTCAAGCCATCGCCTCAGGCGATCAAGGCATCGCCTCGGGCGAACTCCCCCTGCGCGCGAGCCTCGGCGTAGCCTCTGTCGATGTGCGTGGCGAAGTCCTCCTGGATGCCATTGCTTGGGGCGATGGTCACCATCGCCTGGGGCGATCCATACCAGATTTTGCACACTTGATTTTCTTCATTCAATCCACTTTTCGACCATTAAACCTGTACACTAAATAGATAAATTAGTATAACAACACAAGTTTTGTTGATCATCAAAACTCATAAATAATCCGAGGATAAATTAAGAATTAAACTCAACCATGCGTTTAAGGCTCAACAAGATCTATTCTGATGGAGGTGAATCCAGCTCACAATCAGAGTGAAGAAGAGTTCCTTCAGCACATGATCAGAGAAGGCCCGTCAAGATTTTTCTCTCATACAACTGTTTCTCATAAAACCCTTATGAGGATCATGAAGGAATAACCAAAGCTTCAGATGTATGATGGATTTACAATTGGAGCAATGAAAAAGCCATGGATATGATTGGTTTTCGAAGCATGAAGCATCAGATTATCCATAGGGTAACAACAGGTGAATTTGTGATCCCAATGGAAGTCACGGGAAACCAAATTGAAATGCAGTTAATCCCCTACATAGAAATCCAGAAGATTAAGAACAATGTGAAAAGAGAAGTTGCTAACAAGCTCTCATGGATCCATATTGGAGCCATTAGAGTAATCATCAAGGCAACTTTCAAGGAAGGAATTGATTCGCCACTCAATCGGGCAATCTTCGACAAGAGAATCCCAAACCTCAAAGATTCTTGTTTGGAAGCAGTTGCAGAAAATTTGTATGCCACAAAGATGGCTTTCAACATTTATCCTAGAATTGCATACAATTTGGCAGATCGAGATTTCAACAAGGTTCTAACTCTTCATCAAGATTTTAAAAGAAGTGATTTGATGAAAGAAGGGAACATGCATTACTCGATCACCTACAAGGTGTCATATGCGCTCTCGAATACTCATCATTCAGAGTATTCTTGAGAAAGGAATTCATTGAAGTCCCCATAATTTTCGAGGGCTTCGCCAAAGCAGTATTGCCAGACATTATTGATACTTCGATAATACGAGAGATCGACATGAGGATACAAGATCAACATGTTCTGAACAGAAGCAGGAGTCGATCGAGCCAAGAAGGATGTCTTTCCAACATGAACAATCCGGGGGAAAACCAGAAGGCAGTCTCGAGCAGAATTCAAAAAATCCCTGATGTATTCAAAACAACATGAAAGTTGAAACGCCTAGAATGCTGGAGAGAAGTGCAGATAGGGGTGCTTATTGGCCCAATCCGATCTGACCCAATCCGGAACCGGCCGATTTCGGATCCTCTAAGGCTGGAATCGGTCCGATCAGGTAAGGAATCGGATCGGATCTGGTTCCGGTTCTACTAGTTCCGGGTTGGACGGGTTCCATCACGGAACCAGTTTGTTCGAATTTTTTTTTTTAAATCTAACGTATACTACCTTAAATAAAAAAAATGTAAAAAAATTGGAGCCGGTTCCGGTTCAATCCGGAACCAGATCAATTTAGTCCGGAGTAGGTAAGCTACCGGTTCCGGATAGATAGAATCGTTCTGCACTGGTATCTTACCGGTTCCAGACCGGTTTAGAACTGGTTAGCCCGGTTCTGGTTTTGAACCGGGCTAACCTGTGATATCCCCGAAATAATTAATTACAATTTGGGCATTAATTATGTTTATACGATTAATTATGGCGATAATTGATTTATGTGTTGGAATTATTTATCTTGATGAAATGCTTAGTCACATGGTAGGCGTGACCCGGGGGTGCATTTCAGGGTGCATGTTGTGCATGTTGGGAAAATTGGGTGTTAGCATGATTTAATTGTAATGGTTGGCAATTATTTGGAAAGCATGAATTTAATTGAGGTTTTGGGTGCATGTTGGTAAAATGCTTTTAAAATACCATGTTGGGGTATTTTATACATCATGTTAATTTTTGGGGTACAATTTTTAATTAACCCTTATAACCCAATTACCCCACATTTACCCATCACTTTACAAAATCCCCAATTCACTCTCCCAACCCTAACCTCTCATCCCATTTTCGATTTTGGCTCCAAAGTGGAGGAAAAATCTTTGCAAAAACTCCATTTGTGTGATTCTTGGTAAGATTTGAGGTCTAAGAAGGGTATATATCCTTCATTGTTGTTTTTGTAAGGATTTATTTTGAATTGGGTTTGATATTTGAGTTTTTGAAATGGGTTTGTTGGGATTGGTATTATTTTGGTTGGCTGTTGGATTTTTGGGTAGTATTGTGATGTTTGTTGAAAGTTTATAGTGTTTTTATGTTATTGGTTTGTTGGTGTATGTGTTGGTAGGAATGGGGAAGAAATTTTGGCACAAAAATGGTGAAATCACGTGTACAGGCTGTGGCGATCGATCGCTGTAAATGGCGCGATCGATCGCCGAAGGGCAGTGCAAAAATAGGGTGTAGGTGATCGATCGCCATAAATGGCGCGATCGATCGCCACGAGCCAGTGAAGTCTGGCGATCGATCGCCATGTCAAGGCGATCGATCGGTAAGGCTCGCGATCGATCGCCTCGACGCAGCGATCGATCGCCAGCAGCAGAATTTTGGGAAATGGATTTTTTTTGACGAATTTTTGGTATTTGGCTTCTAATATGTGGTTGTGTGATTGTGTAGAACCATCCCAGGTGGCGACGCAACCAAGGAAGTGAAGCCATATCAAATTCCACTTTTGGAAAGGTACGTAGAAGACGTATGGGCACCCAACGGTACATGTATCTATTATACTCATTGATTATGCGTTGTAGATGCGAGTATATATGGAATTGTGCATTGTGGATGCAAATACATGTTGAGTTATGCATGATGATTGTATATGCATATAATGATTATTGGTGCACATCCCATGAGTCATGGTTATCACCTTGATGATTTTAATGCTGGCCGCTATTTATTTGGTGCCGCTAAATGTGAAGCGAGGGGTGGGAGTGCCGCATGTCACATTGAAGCGTGGTTATCATATGAGGCAAGAAAGAATATTTGCCGCTAAAATGTGAAGCGAGGGGTGGGAGTACCGCATGTCCATTGAAGGGAGGTTATTCTATGCCGCTCATATGTGAAGCGAGGGGCATTAAAATACATTGTGATGAACAGACTAGGGATTGGTAATTGATGAATATGGAATGGTGTTATGTCATGACATGTGTGAACCATTAAATAATCTATTGATTATACTCATGAGTTATGGTACAGGGACAACCAAAAAGGGAGCGTTTAAAATGCATGGGAAAAACAGGAAGTGTTTTATTACGGTTTATGCATTTACGCCTTATATTCTTATTGTGTTGAATATGAATTATTATATGCTCATGTTTTGGGGGTTGTCCTTGTAGGTACATTTTGGCATGAAAAAGGGGCTAACGCGGGTTGAGGCGGTGAGCTCGTGAAGAACGCTTTTGATAGGAAGGACAGGATTATTTTTATATAGTATCTACTCTAGGAGTAGTGTAAAGCTATAGAGGACAACATTCATTTGTTTAAGAATGTAATTAATCCATTGGATAGTCCTTAACTTGGCATGTAATTCTTAAGGCTCAAAGTCTCAACATGAACTATTAAACTCTGATAATACTTGTTAGCTCTATTTTATGCCTTTAATCCGCACTTAAGGAACTAGGGTCCTTACATTAGTGGTATCAGAATAGTGGTTAGAGAACCCGGGAACGAGTGAAGGGTAGCCTTAGTATGATTGGCTAGGTGCTTACATTTGGGGCATGTTTATGCATGTGGTGCATATTGATGTATATACTGTTATACTAACATGCTTATTTTCATTCCTGTTACCTAACGACATAACATATATATTGTTGTTTTGGAATTGTTGTTAACCCTTGTGTTACAGCATGACGGCTATGAACTTGGGGAACCTCAATGAAGAGGTAGGTGACGTTGGCAGTGTTAATGCGAGCATTGGTCAGACAAACCCTTTACCTCCACCAGCTGTAGGTGTGGAACCAGTGGCTCAGTTGTTACTACCTGGTGAGCTCAGTTTGACTCAGTTTCTGACATTCCACCCGCCTATGTTTGAGGGAACATAGACAGGGGAAAAGGCTGAGGAATGGCTGGAGAGACTGGAACAGATTTTTGTGTCCGCCCCTTGTGCAAGGACGGCATGACTGAGATTGGCTGAGTTCCAGCTAGCGAAGAAACCTTCCATGTGGTGGAAGACTACAGTGAAGGAACTAAGAGCTCAGGGTGTATTGGTTGATTGGACTCTCTTCATAACCCGGTTTCTGAACCGGTATTTTTCTGCGGCTGCGAGACAGATAAAGGAAGATGAGTTCACAAACTTGAAGCAATGAGGTATGTCAGTGTCAGACTATGCTATGCACTATTCTTCATTGCTGAGGTATGTCCCTCATATTGCCACAAGCGGACATGCAAGCATGAGGCACTTTCTGAAGGGGTTACAGCCGGAGCTTTTTGACCGGTTTATCACCAACAACCCCACTTCCTTCGATGATGCTCTTACTAGAACAGAACTTGCGGAGATCGGAGTTGGGGCCTATCCTAATGTTGTACCTTCACATGTGCCACAACAGAGGCAAGCTACTGATAGCTTGAGGCCCCGAGGAGAGTCATTTAAGCCTCGTGGTGCTTCTTCATCCTCACGGTTCAGTGGAAAGAAATCTTTTACTCGGAAGCAAGAGAACAGGAAGAGCAATTGGTCGACCAACCGGGGGCCTATGCAAGGGAATAGATCGGGGGAGACAAGGTGCGACAATTGTGGAGGGCCACACTCTTCGAGCAATTGCCCTGCTTGTTACAGTTGTGGTAAGATGGGCCACATCTCTCGGTATTGCCCCACTCGGGGAGGACAGTCAGATTTTCAAGGGAACAGGCCGAGATTTGAGGACAGGACAGTGCATCAGAGGCAGCAGATTATGCCTCGACCATCGGGAGGTCAGACAGTGGGACCGTCCCAGGGGCAGGTGTATGCACTGACCAGAGAGCAGGCCCAGGCAGCCCCGGAGGAGGTGATCGCTGGTACGTGCCATTTATTTATGTACCCTGCTTTTATTTTGATAGATACAGGTGCCTCCCACTCTTTTGTATCTGTTGGCTTTGTGGAGAGACACCATATGCGCACGTCTTCGTTACCCACACCTCTCATGGTCTCGACACTCACTGGAAGAAGTGTTATTGCCGATCAGTTTCTTACGGATTACCTCATTTATTTTGAGGGCAACGAGTTGAAGGCAGATTTGATTGTGTTGGGCACGTCAGACTTCGACTGCATTGTGGGCATTGACATTCTGAACAGCTATCAGGCAGTGGTAAATTGTCGGCAGAGAACAGTAAGGTTCAGATCTGATTTGGGATACATTGGACTTTTTATGGCAACGGTTCTCATGCGAAGATTCCGTTGATTTCGGCAATCAAAATGTCTCAGCTGTTGGAACGTGGTCACACGGGCTATCTCATCTATGACCTGGACACGTCGGGAAAGGATAAAGAGTTGAGAGTTGAGGATGTACCAGTGGTAGCAGAATTTGTTGATGTGTTACCGGAGGAGATCCCAAGATTCCCACCGGCTAGAGAAGTCTAGTTTGGGATTGAGTTATTACCGGGGACATCCGCTATCTCTCGTGCACCTTACAGGATGACATCGGCGGAGTTAAGGGAATTGAAGGAGCAGTTGCAGGAACTCCTTGACAAAGGATATATACGCCCTAGCGTATCGTCATGGGGCGCACCAGTTCTCTTTGTGAAGAAGAAGGATGGTTCGATGCGGTTGTGCATCGATTATCGGCAACTGAATAAAGCCACAGTGAAGAACAAGTATCCTCTCCCAAGGATTGACGACTTGTTTGATCAGTTGCAAGGTACGAAGCTGTATAGCAAGATTGATTTAAGATCCGGGTACCACCAGATTCGGGTCAGAGAGGATGATGTGCAGAAGACAGCATTTTGGACTAGGTATGGGCACTATGAGTTCCTAGTGATGCCGTTCGGTGTGACGAACGCCCCAGCTGTCTTTATGAGCTTGATGAACAGAGTGCTTCAACCATATCTTGATCAGTTCGTCATTGTATTTATTGATGACATACTCATATACTCCCGGGGTGAGGAAGAGCATGCGAAACACTTGAGGACAGTACTCCAGATTCTCAGAGATCACTAGTAGTATGCCAAGCTCAGCAAGTGTGAGTTTTGGATGAGCAGTGTAGTGTTTCTAGGGCATGTCATATCTAGCAGTGGGATATCAGTAGATCCCAGGAAGATTGAGGCTGTGATGGAGTGGGCTGCACCCACTTCTATGCCCGAGATACGGAGCTTCCTCGGTTTGGCCGGTTATTATCGACGCTTCGTCGAGGGATTATCAAGGATCGCCAAGCCGTTGACACAGTTGACCCAGAAGGGAGTACCATTCTTTTGGTCAGAAGCTTGTGAGGAGAGCTTCCAGGAGTTGAAACACCGGTTGACGACGGCGCCTGTGTTGCTGATTCCTACGGAGAACACTAGGTTTGTCCTTTATACTGATGCATCACTTCAGGGCCTTGAGTGTGTATTGATGCAAGATAAGCATGTGGTAGCTTATGCATCGAGGCAGTTGAAGCCGCATGAGACTAGATACACAGTCTATGACTTGGAATTGGCGGCTATCATCTTCGCCCTGAAGATTTGGAGGCGTTATTTGTATGGTACGTCGTTTACCATTTACACGGACCATAAGAGCCTGAAGTTCTTATTCACCCAGGCAGAGCTGAACATGAGGCAGAGAAGATGGATGGACTTACTCAAGGACTATGATTGTGAGATTGAGTACCATCCTGGAAAAGCTAACTTGATAGCAGACGCCTTGAGCCGGAAAGTGAGGAGTACTGCTGAGGACGTCATCCATTTGTCAGCCATGATGACTTCCTATTGCCATCTGGGCTATGATTTTGACATAGATACATCACCTGTGTATGTATCGACCTTATTAGCTGAGCCAGATATCTATGAGAATATCAAGAGAGCTCAGAAGTCGGATGATGAGATTCAGAGATGGTTATCATTATTGCATCTTGGTCAGCCATCGAAGTTCAGAGTGGCCGAGGACGGATCCTTGAGATTGGGTAGCCGTTGGGTGGTTCCGAGTACGCCGGAGTTGCGTAGAGGGATCTTGGAGCGAGCTCATAGTAGCAGACTTAGTATCCACCCAGGCGGGAAGAAGATGTATAAGGATCTACGTGATCAATTTTGGTGGAAAAGAATGAAGTGTGATGTCGTCGCTTTTGTTAAGAGGTGCTTGATCTGCCAGCAGGTTAAGGCAGAGAGGCAGAGACCTGGCAGCGAGTTCAAAAGCTTGGAGATACCAAAGTGGAAGTGGGAACACATTTCCATGGACTTCGTGACTCACTTGCCAAGGAGTGTCTCGGTTTTGATGCCATTTGGGTGATTGTGGACAGATTGACCAAAGTGGCTCACTTCATTCCTTATAGCATGACCTTCACCTATTTGAGAATGGCTCAGTTGTATATTCGAGATGTGGTAAGACTGCGCGGGATCCCCATTTCCATAGTGTCGGATCGAGATCCACGATTCACATCTTATTTTTGGGAGGGTCTTCAGTCAGCTTTGGGAACTGAAGTTAGATTGAGCACTGCATATCATTCTCAGACGGATGGCCAGACCGAGCGTACTATCCAAACGCTCGAGGACATGTTGAGGGCTTGTGTATTGGAGTTCGATGCTTCTTGGCAGGATTCAGTGGCCTTGGTAGAGTTTTCTTATAACAATAACTACCAGGAAAGCATTCAGATGGCTCATTTTGAGGCCCTGTATGGCAGACGGTGTAGATCACCCTTGTGTTGGGATGACTTGGATCGTAAATCGGTCGGAGGACCGGAACTGGTTCGAGAAATGGAAGAGAAGATAAAGGTGATAAGACAGAAAATGAAAGCAGCCCAGGACAGACAGGCGGCTTATGCTAATAAACGGCGGCGACCGTTAGAATTTTAGTTGGGAGATAAGGTCTTCTTGAAGATCTCACCTTTCAGAGGTGTGGTGCAATTTGGGATGCGCGGGAAACTGTCTCCGAGGTATGTTGGGCCGTACGAGATTTTGCAGCGCATTAGCACCTTAGCTTACCGACTGGCTTTGCCACCTTCTTTGTCTGGTATACACGATGTGTTCCATGTGTCTATGTTGCGGAAATATGAACCGGATCCGTCACATGTATTGCAGCCTTCTGAGGTACAGTTAGACTCTGATGTATCCTATGAGGAACGGCCAGTCCGGATTCTGGATAGAGCTTATCGCAGACTTTGGAACAAAGTGATACCAATGGTCAAGGTTCAGTGGGATCGCAGGGGTGTCGAGGAGGCTACGTGGGAGACGGAGCTGTATATGGTGCAGCACTACCCGGAACTATTTTCTGCTATGTTATTTATGTTTAGTTTCATTTTGGGGTAAGTGCATGCGATTTCGAGGACGAAATCTTATAAGTAGGGGAGTATTGTGATATCCCTGAAATAATTAATTACAATTTGGGCATTAATTATGTTTATACGATTAATTATGGTGATAATTGATTTATGTGTTGGAATTAATTATCTTGATGAAATGCTTAGTCACATGGTAGGCGTGACCCGGGGGTGCATTTCAGGGTGCATGTTGTGCATGTTGGGAAAATTGGGTGTTAGCATGATTTAATTGTAATGGTTGGCAATTATTTGGAAAGCATGAATTTAATTGAGGCTTTGGGTGCATGTTGGTAAAATGCTTTTAAAATACCATGTTGGGGTATTTTATACATCATGTTAATTTTTGGGGTACAATGTTTAATTAACCCTTATAACCCAATTACCCCACATTTACCCATCACTTTACAAAATCCCCAATTCACTCTCCCAACCCTAACCTCTCATCCCATTTTCGATTTTGGCTCCAAAGTGGAGGAGAATCTTTGCAAAAACTCCATTTGTGTGATTCTTGGTAAGATTTGAGGTCTAAGAAGGGTATATATCCTTCATTGTTGTTTTTGTAAGGATTTATTTTGAATTGGGTTTGATATTTGAGTTTTTGAAATGGGTTTGTTGGGATTGGTATTATTTTGGTTGGGTGTTGGATTTTTGGGTAGTATTGTGATGTTTGTTGAAGGTTTATAGTGTTTTTATGTTATTGGTTTGTTGGTGTATGTGTTGGTAGGAATGGGGAAGAAATTTTGGCACAAAAATGGTGAAATCGCGTGTACAGGCTGTGGCGATCGATCGCTGTAAATGGCGCGATCGATCGCCGAAGGGCAGTGCAAAAATAGGGTGTAGGCAATCGATCGCCATAAATGGCGCGATCGATCGCCACGAGCCAGTGAAGTCTGGCGATCGATCGCCATGTCAAGGCGATCGATCGGTAAGGCTCGCGATCGATCGCCTCGACGCAGTGATCGATCGCCAGCAGCAGAATTTTGGGAAATGGATTTTTTTTTGACGAATTTTTGGTATTTGGCTTCTAATATGTGGTTGTGTGATTGTGTAGAACCATCCCAGGTGGCGACGCAACCAAGGAAGTGAAGCCATATCAAATTCCACTTTTGGAAAGGTACGTAGAAGACGTACGGGCACCCAACGATACATGTATCTATTATACTCATTGATTATGCATTGTAGATGCGAGTATATATGGAATTGTGCATTGTGGATGCAAATACATGTTGAGTTATGCATGATGATTGTATATGCATATAATGATTATTGGTGCACATCCCATGAGTCATGGTTATCACCTTGATGATTTTAATGCTTGCCGCTATTTATTTGGTGCCGCTAAATGTGAAGCTAGGGGTGGGAGTGCCGCATGTCACATTGAAGCGTGGTTATCATATGAGGTGAGGAAAGAATATTTGCCGCTAAAATGTGAAGCGAGGGGTGGGAGTACCGCATGTCCATTGAAGCGAGGTTATTCTATGCCGCTCATATGTGAAGCGAGGGGCATTAAAATACATTGTGATGAACAGACTAGGGATTGGTAATTGATGAATATGGAATGGTGTTATGTCATGACATGTGTGAACCATTAAATAATCTATTGATTATACTCATGAGTTATGGTACAGGGACAACCAAAAAGGGAGCGTTTAAAATGCATGGGAAAAACAGGAAGTGTTTTATTACGGTTTATGCATTTCCGCTTTATATTCATATTGTGTTGAATATGAATTATTATATGCTCATGTTTTGGGGGTTGTTCTTGTAGATACATTTTGGCATGAAAAAGGGGCTAAGGCGGGTTGAGGCGGTGAGCTCGTGAAGAACGCTTTTGATAGGAAGGACAGGCTTATTTTTGTATAGTATCTACTCTAGGAGTAGTGTAAAGCTATAGAGGACAACATTCATTTGTTTAAGAATGTAATTAATCCATGGGATAGTCCTTAACTTGGCATGTAATTCTTAAGGCTCAAAGTCTCAACACGAACTATTAAACTCTGATAATACATGTTAGCTCTATTTTATGCCTTTAATCCGCACTTAAGGAACTAGGGTCCTTACATAACCGGTCCGATTTTGGGCCGGGTCGACCCGGCCTGCTAAGCACCCCTAAGTGCAGATAATTTTTGACATTACGGAGAAAGATAATATATTCCATTGTGATGTTCTCTACTATTTGCAACAACCTACAGTTGGAAAGTATCAAGGAAACCTTCAAATTGGTGAAATTGATCTAACAATTGCAGGAATTGCAGGAAGAATCCCAGAACAGGTTATTCTAGGGATTGAATTTCTCGAGAAACATAAACCTTGGATTGTAAGATGGAATGGAATTCACGGTGGAAGGAAAAAGATATAGGATCAGATGACCTACAACCCATTCTCCATATACATCTCCGTCGGGATGTTATATGAAAAATATCGGGCAGAATATTTTGCAGCTTACATTGACCCAAAAGCTAGAATATGTACTGTCAGACGAGATATCTTCCCCAAAGAAGTTGGTGAGAAATTACCAGCCATTGCCGGAAGAGACTTTTCCAAGAGGATCCTTATCCTTAATGAAGGAGTCCAGGGAGCAGAAATAATCATCGACGGAGCAAGCAATACCCCATGGTACAAAGTCAAGACTCCACCTATTTATTTCCATGATACATGACCAGATATGCTGTTAGGAAATAATTTCCTACAGACATTCAATAGGTTCACGTAAGAGAACGAGACAATGAGACTTATTTTCACAACTCTTTCTGATCATAAGATTATTTTGCAGAGACTACGGGAGGCGTTTCACAGAAAATTCTCCATTAGTTTTCGCAGCAAGTGTGGTGATGAAGGAAAACTTCGACACTCAAAGATGAAGGATCAACGGAAATTTGGAGAAGCAATCCTTCAGTTTCGACAACAAGGTCCTAGTGAAAAGAATTCTCAAACTTTTGACTGGGTTAATATTATGTCTTTCAGAGAACATGATGAGGAAGAAACCTTGTTGCTACTAAAAAAGGCATTACAAGAAGAACTTCCGCAACCTGAAACTACCATTGAAGAGCAAATCACTCTAGAGGCGGTAAAAAGGAAAATTCGGAGGGACTACAACGAGGATCCACTAGCATGGTGGAAAAAAATGAGCACAAAGCTACTTTGAAGGTAAAAGCTGGAAAAGAAAATGAGTTTGTCAGATTCATACCAATCCCCGTGAATATGGAAGATCGGATGGATATGCAGATGTTACTTAAGGAATACATTGACCTAAAGTTAATCTCAGCAGGTATTTCTCCATACAGCAGTCCAGGATTTCTTATTCGGAATCATGGAGAAATTAAACTAGGAAAGCCAAGATTGGTGATCAACTATAAAGGGATCAACAAAATCTTCGAGTTTGATTGATATTTTATCTCAAGCAGAGAACATTTGGTAAATAGCTCAAGAATGCCAAAGTGTTTTATAAGTTCGATTGCAAGTCTGGGTTTCACCAGATTAAGATGGAGGAAGCAAGCAGAAAGTTTACAGCATTCTCCACACCACAAGGACATTATATCTAGAATGTTATGCCAATGAGATTGGCCAAATGCTCCCCAGATATATCAAAGAAAGATGGATAATCTTTTCAAAGATTACTTCAGCTTCATGTTCGTGTATATTAACGACATCCTCATAGCATCAAAAAACATGAAAGATCATCTTAAACATTTGGAAATCTTTTCAGATGTTTGTTACAAGGAATGATTAATGCTTTCCGAAAAGAAAGCAGTGATGCCACAAGACAGATCGAGTTCCTTGGAATCGAGATCGACGAATCTGGGATCATCCTGCAGAATCATATTGTTGAAAAAGTACAATGATATCCGATGACCTCGAGGATTTAAAGCAACTTTAGAGTTTTCTGGGCGTTGTTAATTTTGCTGGGATGTTCATCAATAACCTAGCAAACCACAAGAAGGTGTTCAGTCCACTACTCAAAAAGGATGTTAAGTTTGAGTGGAATGAAGATAATAGACAAGTTGTTAAACAACTTATAGAGGTTTGCAGGCAAATACCAAAGCTTGCAATACCAAACGACGAGGATGAATTGATATTATATATAGATGCCAGTAATCATTGGTGGGCTGCAGTACTTATGAAAACCACGATGGAGAAGTGTCATGCAGATATTGCAGCGGTCTATTTGACATCAGCGAAGTCATTAGATGACACATCAACGAGAAGGAATTCTTCGCAGTTCGAAAGGCTTTTAAGAAATGGCCACTTTTTCTACTAGCAAAGAAATTCATCTTGAAAATAGATAATACGAGTGTCAAGGCCTTTTTAAAAAATAAAATTGAATCAAAACCAAAAAAAGGCTAGAATTTTAAGATGACAAGTTGAATGTCAATATTATGATTATGATATTGTCATTGTGAAATCTGATAACAATATTCTTGCAGATTTCTTAACAAGAGATGGAAGCGAGTGAAGCCAATTTCATCATAACAAGCTCAAAGCACATCAGAGAAAATCTGGAGGAGCTAGACAAGCAGATCAAAGGCCTAGTGATTAATTATCAGGTCGCGGGTCAAGTACAGGAAATGGATCTCACGAGGTCCAACAGGCTGTGAAGGCTACCATGCAGGCTCACCCTGTTTATGGGGCAGTCTTTATATTCTCCTCCGACTGGATGCTCCAGAGGTGAAGCTAAACTCGTGTTTCAGAGAGCCAGGCTCATCAACCGGTGTGGGGGATTCAAGTACCACCACCACGAGTCCTAGCATTGATCCTTTCGGGGAAGATACAGAAGGAAAAATAGATTCCAGGTGTCAAGGATATCTGAAGAATCAAGCCAACCCAGCACCTCAGGGGTTAATGAGGGAGAGATTAATCTTACGCCAACGGCAGGCAAGTCTAAGGTTAATACTAAATAGATAAAGTTTCCCCAACTCCCTCTTTGCAGGAATATCAAAAAAATGGGAGAAACTCTATACAAGAGTGCGTGTAATTCCTGGAAAAATAACTGCAGATTGGTCAGGAAAATACAAGGGGTGTGCACCGGTTCGGTTAACCGACCGAACCGAAAATTTTTGGTTCGATTTTTGGTTTTTGTTAAAAAAAAAATTTGGTTTTCGGTTACATTGTTCGGTTAACCAAATCGAACCGAAGACTGAACATTTAAAAAAAATATTTTTTTAAATTTTTTAAGAAAACTTTAAATGGTTAATAAATATTTTTTAATGGTTTCTTTCGTGTTCGCATGAATAAAAACTCGTAATTTAACTATTGTTTTCAAGTATAATATAATTTATTCTGTTGTCTATTTTAAACTCGACTTTTTAGTATAAATAACTTCAAAATAATAATAAAACTTTTGAATTAAAATGTTAAAAACCATTTTGAGTCCAATGTATGATGTATTAGTATTATATTTATGTTGGATTTCCTTTCGACTAACCATCCAATTCCAAAATTCAACAAAAACAAAAAACAAAAACTAAAATTGTTTTTTTTAAAAAAAATACGGTTTTAACCGAAACCGTACCAAACCTAAAAATTTCGGTTAAAACCGAAATCGAACAATCTCGATTTTCGGATTTTAGAATTTCCGAAATTTCGGTTTGGTTTGAAACCGAACCGATGAACACCCCTAGAAAATACCAAAGAATGTGGATGCATCCTGGTGTCAAACCAGAAAGTGTTCGTGAGTGGTTTGATTTTGGCTGCCTAGCCTCAGTCTTTACCACAACACCAAGTTTTTCGAAAATCATGAAATTACCGGAATGGATCTACGAAGGGGAGTATGACTCATGGCAAAATAATCATACACTCGGTCAGGGAGATGTTCTGGAGCTAAAATTCTTAACTGCAACCCCAGAAATTACCTGAAAATGCCTTCATCCTAGCTTTCATTTCATGAAGCTACAAAGACCTAAAGCCACTGCCCGAAGGAACAAACAACACTAGTTTCCCCGTTCACAAAGGACGACATCACTACCAGAGAGCATGGGGATTATGGGTCTGTCTAACTGAGATGGACAAAGTCGAGTACCCGTTCAAAATTTTCCAAAAAATAGCGAACGGATCATTCATGGTTAACTCTATGACAAGCCATACTACAAGATTTGCCAATGAGATCTTTAAAAAGAAAAGACAAATATTGTGGGACAACAAGATTCCGGCGACCAAATAAACCTGCCTGAAGTTCTGCAACATGGCTCATGTTGGAATATGGCAGGACTACATCTGCCCGAGCTGCCCAGAGCAGAAAGAACCACTGTTCGGGAAAGGATTTCCTGTCAAGAGGGACCAGAAAAAGACGACAAAGCAGGACCAGGCAAACGTGGAAGATTCTCACGCGGACTGCGAATGTGAAATTTCTAGGGACCACAAGGAGACAAGAGTCATGTGACTCTGACAAGGACCACTACAATTATGAAAAGAAAACAAAATGGTAGGACAACTTTCTCAGCCGAAAGTTGAAAGGACCGCATGATACCAAACAAGAAAGAAGATGCATGCAATGACATCTGATTATAAACAAGATTTGAAGTCCAGATTTCACATCCACATCTAGACTTCTATAAATACCAAGGCATTCAGGAAGCTAAGGACATCGAAATTCTCCATAGTTTTCTGAGAATAAAAAGTGTAGTCTCCAAGCTTTGTACTTCTTCAACTTTCATAACTTGGTAATATTTCATTTATTTCTTTCTTTTGTAATCATTTGTAATATTGTTCTGCTTGGTTTTAGTTTATGTGTTCTTGAGTTAAGCTTCATCTATATGAGAGGCTAAACAAGTCCGTCTCCTCCTAAAATGATGTGTTTTAATGTAATAGATATTATAAGTATTCCATGATAAAATGAAGGCTATTGCCCATCTATCTCCCAGATTTCTTTAAATCTTTCTTATATCTTGATTATACCTTACGCCCTAAGGTAGGAAACGAATTAGGGTTGTGCTGTGCGGTTTCTGGAGGGGTCGGATAACTGGCAGACTAACCTCGTCTGAGAGCTGAGGTTGGATGGTGAGGAGCCATAAGTAAAACAGTCTGGAGGCAATAAATTTTCGACTGGTGGCTTTGCAACCCACCTCACCCGATGCCGTTATGGTCAAAATAGTATATTTCTGTTTGTTAAAATTTTATTGTAATACGAAGCATGATGGGCCTGTTATTTATTTTAACATGATCTTCAATTCGGGTTTTGAATTATAATTAGAAGAACGTTATAGATATTGTGAGTCCTTTGCAAAAGTATGCTCTTGGGTTCCCCCGAGATGACAGAAACTGAAGAATCTCATCTTCATAAAATGCTACTGTTTGGTGAATATTAGGATAAAAACGATGATGAATAGTATATAGAGACATATTTGTCCTTTAAAACATTTCTTATGGTTAAAAATACAATATTATCAAAGGTTGGATGGACCGTGTGGGCCACTTGGACCACATGAGGTTATTGCTGTCATTCTAACCAAGAATGTACCTAAATGAACTAAGGTTTTTTAGCTATACTATGATGAATTAAGTTTCAGGAAAGGGTAACGACCTGCAATTTTCTCTTTTTAAAATTAACTGTGTTTGGGTTAGCAAAAATTTGAAGAAGAAAGCCCAAATGACATGCCCATGCACATTAGAATATTGTCACGGCTATAAGATATTATCCTCTCCATGAAATCACCATAAGATATTTATCATGGTAGTTTCTGATCTTTTAATTTATTTATTATATCTTTATCGACTAATCCTAAATTTATCATGTGGAGAATGGAATCGAAATTGACAAATAATATTAAATTATTGGTGTCCAACCTGTCAAAAGTAGAATGGTGTTACATTATTAGGTTGTTTTTTTTCTTATGTTGTCATCAAGATGGTATCATTTGGGATGATATCCTGCGAGACACACACAGCGTTTTGTAAATAAAAAAAAGGCATGTGGCAATTGATGTTCTTTATATTATGTTTTGATTGTGTTATTGACAACGAATCCCTATATGATTTTCTGATTATATAGATTTTTACATCTATTTGGTTTGAAAAAAATGTATTTTACAAATCTATGATTTTAAAAATAGGCAGTTTACCAAATATGATTTGAAATTAGACCGTTTATCTCACGTAGTTAAATAGGCAGTTGACCATATGTAGTTTATGAATAGGTGTAAAACACTCCATGTATGTTATATTTGCAAATCATATGTGGTAAAATATCTATTTTGAAAACCACAGAGGATAAACTACATATTTACAAACTAAAATGAGGTAAAGTGTCTAATAAGGATACCACAAAATGATAAAATGTATATTTACAAACTACATGACGTAAAATATTTATTATCGTACCCATGGGGATAATCATTACATTGTTTTTATTTGGATGTTTATTATCAGAGAAAATTTCCAATGTATAATAGTTTAGTAGATTTCAATCTTCCAATTATAATATTTTAGCAGATTTCAATCTTCCAATTCAATTATTGTATTTTTATAGTTGACAATTCAACATTGGTGTTCCATATATCTGTACTATTATTTTATTTATGAGTCAGTATCTATTGATTCAGCAACTGGGATGCCTTTAAAAATATATTCGGGCATATGAGATATATGTACTATGAAAATTAATATATGGTTATAAAAAAGTCAAATTGTATGTAAATTGCAAAAATTCATATGCAAAATTACAAGTTATATGTATTGTACTTCTGGTCTATATGCCATGTTTATATTAAAAAAAAAATCAAGTTGTATGGCGTTTTTTTTTTTCCTTCCAAATATTCTTTTTGAAAAACAAAATGAAACCAACCCTATCTGTTATTTGTATTACTTTTCCTCAATACATATATAATTTTTTTTAAAAAAAAATTCACATGTCTCAACATAATCATTACTTCATTTTTCATCATTTCTCAAAATAGTCTATGATAATATTATCTAAATTGATATTTGCAGCTCGTGTTGAAGCATATACTTCCATTTTAATGTCAATTTATAAATCATGGACATACAATTTGAAATAATACATACTTGCAATTTCAAATCTTCCATGCATTTCCAGAAAACATAACTGCAATTATCCAAATAATCTTTCATCAAAGTAAAACACAATTAGGCTTTAACGTACTACAAAGTTTGCTTAAATATAACCATACTACGAAATTTATGGAGTTTGTTACTGTTCGTCAATGTTATGCATTCAAAACACAAAACGAACATCGATAACTTTAAAAAGTTGGGTTAATTGTATAGAATATGTTATAATTACCAAAATACCTTGTGATTAATATAAAGTAAAATTATTACCAAATTTAATTTTCCAAAAATTTGCTACCATCTCTTTCAGATTTGTCATTACCTCGTCTCCACCACACCTCCTCTCCACGACACGTGTTTTCACTTGCATTTCCTCACCTCCTTATTCTTTCACAATTCCATTCCAAAACTTTGCTACCAATGTTCATCTCTTTCTGATTTTCATTTTTGTAACTAGATTTTTGAAGGCCGCTCAACTTTTGGATGAAGATTTATATGTACGATTTTGATATGACGAGTCAAGAATGGATCAAATTAAAAATAAACACCTCACAATCAAAGGGCGAGACATCGATTCATTTTCAATCTTTTATGAATCTTGCTCAAAAAACAGAAATTCAAACTTTTAGTTATATATCAAAGCTAGCCATAAATAACAATTCTTCAACAAAAAGAACTAGTTTATTGCACCACAAAAAGATAACCAGGAACCTTGAATTTAAAACAATCTTTAGGTTACTAAATAATGTTGTATCACGAAATTTGGAGTAAACACAAAGCCAATATTCTCTACAAACTAGTAGTTAAACATGTAAAAGGTGTCCTAATTTTGTGTAGCATCACTCTTGTTTAGCTCTGAAATCTCATGCCGACACGCATAGTTTATTAGTATTTCAGGAACTTCTCAGCACATCTACGACAAAGGCTTCCTCTTGCTTGTCAATGTTCTCAGAATAGGAAATATGAAAAATTTAGGTATAAACTCATGAAGTCAATACATTTAACTAGTTTAGATTGTTTCCTAAAACACTATTATAATAAAAGTTCTCATGGACTTCCCATATTACATATCAGTATTTCACATTGGAGACACAAATAATTAGTTTTATGATACTGGAGTTTTAATCTAGGCCTCATCATCAAATTTCACGGTAATTAAAAATTTAAGTACTTAAATTACATCTTATTTGGATGCGTAATACTCAACAAAAATGAAAATTTCATAGATAATACCTTAAGCTTCGGACGAGTACACGTTTAATCATGGTGCCTTCTCTTTGTGGTTGTTGATTCCTCAAAAATTCTACAGTAGATGGGTTTTGCTTAATTTGCTATGTATTCTTAAATTTTTACAGACGACCAAGCATGAAATATTTCAGAAATCGCTAGAAGGCAACAAAAATAAAGATTCGACTTCACTAAGGTGGAGAGATGATGACAAAGTATTACCTTCACCGACCTCCTTTGCTCTGTTTATTTGACTTCAAATAGCCTCCCTTCGATGTCGCAGAACCCATCGCAAGAGAGAAGAGTGACGACGGCAAGAATTATGAAGTCAAATTGTAGGGTTTCAATATTAAGACAAGGGCATTTATGTAAATGGCCCACCACTATCTTAGTTACTGTGTAAACATCAGTACAGGTCTTTGTTGTGATGCCTCAACCCACAAAATTCAGGATAATCACGGGCCCAGCTATAATAGTGGGTATTTCAAAATGTGAGAAGAACATGTGATCTAATTTGATAATCATCTCATCACTCACTCATCTATCGAGCCGAATGCACCCTTAGGTACTATCCTAAAATTTTGGGTACCATCGTTTTGCCTTTGGGCAGTTCGGGTTTCCCGGATCATGCTTCGAGCAGCTTGACCATCGTGTTGGGCAGCTTATCTCCTTATCCAGTTATATATCTATAGAATAAATGGGTAGTAGAATTTTGATATATATATATAGATATAGAATCGAACTAAATTTTGATCATTACATAACATACTAAGAATTTTACTAGATACTAAATCAGGATTTGTGTATGTTGACAATAATGACACAATAAATCAACGTTGAAAACTTCCGAATCAGGAGAAAAACCACCAGGACCAGAAAAAACTATATGAAAATTTATTATAACCACACAATTTTTCGCCTTACCATGCACCATAAAGCTTTCTCACTAGCCACAACTTTTGTAACTTACACATATTCACTTAACAAGAAAGACACATAATAAAATCTTTCTGATGTGTAAGTTTAGTCAAAATCGTAACTACAGAGCATACTAAGAATATTACTAGATTCTATAGAGAAATTTATCTAAAGGTAAAAGTTGCTAGATAAGCTATTAACTGTTGTACTTAAAACTGAAGCATCATACCTCCTTTTATAACAAAGGAATTTGGCACATTAACATATATCACCCGATGTGGGACGAATGTTAACAATTCCTTTCAATATCCACCTTGTGAACTTGTCATCCCACAATACTCCACCTTGATGAAGATCTCCATAGCTTCTGCTACTAACACTGCAAGACAGTCATAATTCTCAATGTAGAAAATTACCATGCTCCACCATAAAAAGATACCCACTCAGAATAAATCATTCCAAGAATTTCAATTCGGCCCATGTCAAAAAATAATCTTGCTGAAAAATTATGGTGCAACTCCCACGTTTTAGTTCTACTGGAAATTAATCAGCCATCGACCACACACCCTGCATCAGTGCTAAATCAATGAACGTGTGCGTAAAATTTTGGACCCGCTAACATTATGCATCCTATATCATAACAACTTGAGGACAACGGCATGCCATAACCTAAAGATGTACATGTCCATTTTTCAGAGGACATCATGCAAGGAGACAATGCTAGCTTCATTATCAGTATCCCTATTTACTGACCAAGAGTGATTTGACCAACCAACTGTAAGACAATCATAATTATCAATGTAGAAAATTATCCTGCTCCACAATAAAAAACATACCCACTCAGATCAAACAATTGCAAGAATTTCAATTATGTCCATGACGAAAAATAACATTGCTGAAAAATTATGGTGCAACTCCCACGTTTTGGCACTCTTGGAGATTAATCAACCATCGACATGAATTTCTATCACACACCCTTATCAATGCCCTTGTGTGCAAAACATTAAACATCCTCTATAATAACAACTTGGGGACAACGTCATGCCATAAGGATGTACATATCCTTTTTCAGAAGACATCATGAAAGGAGACAATGTTAGCTTCATTATCAGTATCTCCATTTTTTGCTGCCCTAGAGTAATTTTCCGAACCCACTTCATCTTTTGTACAATGATTCTTGATGTAGCCAGGTTATCCACACCCCCAACAGGATTTCTTCACGTGGTTCTTATTCTTCCAATTATGAGCTATCATTACAACTTTTTCAAGTTAATTGTTACCCCCACCAAGTATCATCTCTTCATAAAGAAGCTTACTAGTAATATCTGAGAAAATGATTTTCTAATTTCCATGAATCAATATCGGTTTCATGTGCTCATACGAACGTGGAAGAGACCAGATGAGTCTCAAGGCCTGATCTTCGTCAACATTTTTAACTCCAATAGATTCAAACTCTGAAACAATGCAACTAAGAACACTTAAATGATCCGACATAGTAGTGCACACATTCATTCGCAATGTATGAAACTGCTCTTTCAGATACATCCAGTTTGAGACGCCCTTTTTTCTGGTACAACTCTTCGAGCTTTTCCCAGAGTTCCTGTGCCGTAGACATTCCATGCACATATGTTAAAACATTTTTGGCCATGCACAGACGGATTGCACTTGCTGCTCTTAAATCCAAATCCTCTCGATCTTCATTTCTCATTCCAGCTTTGTCTGTTACACCAATCGTTCCACTAGTCAAACTAGTACCACTACTATTTTTTGGGAATACTCTGCCCTTCAACGCCTCATGCAAACCAGATTGAATCATTACATCCCTGACTTACACTTGATAGAAGCCAAAATTGATTTTCCCATCAAATCTCTCCACATCAAATCTGATTGCATTTGAAACTCTGCTTCCTGACATGGTCTTGTGATACTTTGGTGAATTTTGTTGTAGACCTGAAAGGTACACACTAAGTAAGCTCACAGGAAAGAGAGATTCCCGATCTTTCCTTGACAGAACTTCAAGATTCCCAAAAAATTAATGGGGTCGCACTGGTCTCACTTAAATACCGATTTTTCTAGATAGAACCTCCTTAGCCAATAGTTATTCGTCTACCGCACCAAAGCTCCACCACAGCAAAAAGACCCAGGTTCTGATACACTTGTTGGGAATTTGATCCTCCAAATCCACCTCCTGGGATCTGAACCTTTTATGGGAAAAAACAAAATAAGAAATAATTACACAATGATTTAACGTGAAAAACTCCCAAATCAGGAGATAAACCAACAGGACCGGAGAATAAAAAAATATTATATGAAAAATTATTGCAACCACATTATTTTTCTCCTCACCCCTGCACCCACAAAGCTTTCCCACTACCCACACTTTATACTCACACGTCTCCCCTTAACAACAAAGACACCTAATAAAATATTTTCTGATATGGAAGCCCAGTCAAAGCCACAACCACATCTCATATTAAGAATTTTACTAGATCTACAATAAGAGAGGAATTTATTTAAAGCCAAAAAATGCTAGACAAGTTATTGACTGATGCACTTAAAACTGAAGCATCAGGCCTCCTTTTATAACAAAGAAATTTTGCCCAATTCCTTTTAAATTTTTCCACCATTTAAGATATCCGTAAAATAGAAAAAGATAAAAACGACAAACACGATAGCTTTTGCTAAAAAAATAAAGAAACAAAACCCACAAAATTCTTCCACGACTCAAGACCTATGTTATTTGAATATATATATATATATATATAGTTGGTATTATATGTTCATGATGCATGGTTTTTTCCCCTTATCGTGCGGGCATGTGGGGCGGGAGATTTTGCAAATGCTATTTACAAATTTTGAACATGAATCATTTTTTAAAAAATAAATTTTGAACATGAGTAACTTCCTAAAATAATAAGGTGACAACCAATGAGACAAATTTAAGGTGCCAATGCTTTTTGATAATCGGGAATTATGGGTATAAATGAATCGATCCAGTTCGTGATCTTTTGAGTCGACTCGAAAAATATTTGATTCATATTCGAAATTATTGAATTCGAGCCGAATTGGAACATGTTAAAACTCTTTTTCGAGCCGAACTCGAACCCAAATTATTTTGTTTGATAGTTCACGAGCCGCTCGCAAATTTTAATATTTTATTATTATATATAATGTTGTATTAAATAAATATTTTTCAAGCCTTTCGAGTATTTCTTTTCGAGCAATAGCTCAAATAGCTCGTGAGCATGTTCGAACTTTTCGAGCTAAATTCGAGCTCGAGCTTTAATTCGAGCCGAACCCGAGCCAAAAAATTTAAACTATTCGAACTTCGAATCGAGCTCGAGCTCGAATATATCTATTTTGAACTGAATTCGACCCTTAAAATTTCCTTTATATTTAACTTGATTCGGCTCATTTACACCCATATCAACAATTTAGATTTTTACACGTATATGGAACTTGAGACGTTATCTTAGCTTAAGATACGTGTGCTTTTTGAGTTTATGACTTGTGCGATTTTTATAATAAAGATGGTGGTCCACACTTTATGATCATTTTGATTTATCTGGCTGCCATCACTTATGTCAAATATATGAAATCAAAGTCAATATCACAAAGTACCGAATTGCCCTGGTAATCTGCGGGGTAGATCATTCAATTGGATATATTTTCATCTAATATTGATAAAGATATACATATTATTATTAATATTTCACTTTTACAAAAATTATACATTCGATGCCCCTCCCGAGGTTGTTGAATTGGTGAAATAAGTGAGTGATGAACCCTTTATTATTCTTCTTTATTAAACAAATAAAAAATTAAATATTCACATCCTCTTAATATTATTTTTAAAACTATATCCTCAAATAGATTTCAATGTTATCAGTATTATACTTTTAGAAAAATCATACATTCAATATTTATCGTGTGGTGATCGAATTGGTGAAGTAGATGAGTGCTGAGTTTTTTAACTACGAGTTCGATTTTTTATACTAATATTTTTTTTTGTCGAGCCTATTATATCGGGCTTGCCTAGTACGATTGACCTGACCGATATTATTTGATATAATGTTATATCATCCCCGAGATTATACCTATTATAACCAAAAAGGGTAAACGACTACCCTGTCACTAAAAAAATCGTACATTCGAACACAACATAAATATTTCATCTTTAAAGTAGTTACGAGTTCCACAATGAATGCACCATATGTGGGACTTATGTAACAAAGTAGGCCATTTGCAAGTATATATATATATATATATATATATATATATATATATATATATATATATATATATATTATTATATTATAATGTTTAAACCCCTTATAAAAACTAACTTGGTATGACCATTTTTACATTCCAAAATTACCCTCCTTTCTTTTTAAAATTACCAATATCTAATTACACTCATTGCCCTTACCAATCTAAAATATTACCATCATACTTGCTATCTATGTATCAATCAATTTACATTATGACATTCACAATCATACAAATTATCATCATACCTATCATACAAATTATCATATTATCCTAAAAAATTTATTAAATTCCAAAAAAATTAAATATAAAAATATTGTATAACCATTTTATAATTTAAATTAAAAAAAGCTAAAGCCAAAATAAAAAACGACGTTACAAATCACAAGAATTTACAAAAAAAAAGTACACGTGCAGAATGAGCCTAATATATATAATTCTTTGGTATAACCAGTTTGTTTTCCAAAACTCATATCTCTATATTAATTTAGGGTAAACTATTTTGATTTGTTTTGAGTTTTTTTGTTTTAAATTTATTTTTTTCATCTATAACATTCATTCGCAAGTAAAACTCTGTATCGATAATATAATATTATTTTAAATAATATATATTTATTTTCATAAAATAAGATATATCCAAAGATCGAATATTTCTTTATTTTCTCATCTAAAGTTTGTTTTTCCCCAAAATAGTAATCTTGCATTTGGACCCTCCAACTCTAAGTCATCACCATTTTCGATTCTGCATATAGATTGTTTCTGATTTTTTTGATAGAGTAGACTTCGACCATCATTTTTCTATCGTTCACGCTTCCGATGGCAGCTCTCAGAATTGCATCTCGTGGTCTCCGCACTCTTCCCATGCTTTCGCGCAGAGGTGGGTCATGTGTAAAATCTGTGTACCCATGCGCGGTGTAGATGAATGGAAAAGATTGTTTTTTTATTCATCTTTTTCGTTGTTGATCTGATTTAACATCTGGGTTTTTGTTTTCTGTCGAAAATGATGATGAAAATCATTTGGCAATTTTTTTGCGTTTCGATTTTCTTGTTATGGCATGGATGTGATGATTCCTTTTTATGGAGAATCTAAGTAATTTCTCTAATGGGTGTGTTGAATTTCGGTTAGCGTAAAGTGTTCGTTTATATATATAAGAAATTAAGAATAAGAATTTTGTTTTAGTCTTTGTTCCAAATTTAAATGATATTTCGCAATTTACGTTCGTGGATATAGAATTGAAAATAAGTTCAAGTCTTTAAAGTGCTCTTTCTTTCTTTATGGTCTTCGTGCTCATCTAGATTTTGGTAAGACAAACTACAGAATGCAATGTGAGATGCATAAACCTGATTTTGACTATTAAGGAATGGAACTTGGCTCTTGGGCCTGTGCGGTTGAGCAATGAGCATGATGCATAATATCGACAATAAGTTTGAACATTAAAAAGTTGTATTGTGAGAGTGTTACATTGTTTGAGATTCATTTGTTTAGGAACACAAATTCATCCTGGCCGTGGAAGATCCCTGTACAGCACCGCTGCTGCCATTGAGGATCCAATCAAACCACCTGTTAGTGTAGAATATGACAAGCTTCTCATCAATGGAAAATTTGTTGAGGCAGCATCAGGTGAGCTGTCCACTGTTTCTCCCGTGGAGTGTTCAAAGTGCGACTCGTATAAACTTTTTGATGATCTATATGTGTAATTTAATTACTTCTCACTTTGATTGAATCAGGTAAAACTTTTCCGACTTTGGACCCAAGAAATGGCGAGGTAATTGCACATGTGGCGGAAGGTGATGCAGAAGATATCAATCGAGCAGTAGATGCTGCTCGTAAGGCTTTTGATGAAGGGCCATGGCCTAAAATGACTGCTTATGTAACCATTTCTTAGCCCGTTTTAGCTTCTACTAGTATTGGATGCAACGTTAATATTTACAGTCTAATCAATCTGCCTAATATCTTCAGGAGAGATGCAAGATAATCTTGCGCTTCGCTGATTTGATTGAAAAGCATAATGATGAAATTGCAGCACTCGAGACATGGGATAATGGCAAGCCGTATGAACAGTCTGCACAAATAGAAATACCAATGCTTGTGCGGCTGTTTCGTTATTATGCTGGTAGGTCTCCAGAAGAACGTTATGAAATGAAAGAACTTTTCTTTTAAATCTTATCAGAATATTGTGATCCCTGCTGATTTGTTTGACAGGATGGACCGATAAGATTCATGGCCTGACTGTTCCAGCTGATGGGCCACATCACGTTCAAACGTTGCATGAACCAATCGGTGTAGCTGGGCAGATTATCCCGTGGAACTTTCCGCTCCTCATGTTTGCATGGAAAGTTGGGCCTGCATTAGCATGCGGCAATACTGTTGTTCTCAAAACTGCTGAGCAGACACCATTATCTGCACTCCTTGTAGCGAAGCTATTTCACGAGGTAGTGTGGCACCCTGTAGTCATTCGATTTTTGTTAGTAAAATTGTTGTTAGTAGAACTTTGGTTCTTATAATGATTAATTTTCTATAGTTTATGGAACTTGTCCTTAAAATCCTTTGTGCTTTAATATTTGGGATTTGATAGTTGATATTCATATTAATTCTTGGCAGGCTGGGCTTCCTGATGGTGTTTTGAATATTGTTTCTGGCTTTGGTGCCACAGCTGGTGCTGCTCTTGCCAGTCATATGGATGTAGACAAGGTAACACTTTCACGATGAATTCTGTGTTGATTGGTTAAGATTTCTTAGTCTTTCTAAATTAAAACTAAAAGGTTTAAATGTATTTTGCTGTAGTATGGTTTTGAAATTTAGATAAGCAGCGGTTGCAAATTTTGAGGCATCATTATTTAAGCTTTTGTTGCAGGAAATTTGATGTACGTTTTTTACTTTTATAAATCTTGTTCAAGTTTTATTCAATTCTATACTATATTGGTTATGGCTTGGCCACTCTTTCTATCTTACAGACTCAAAGTTTTACTTCGTAGAGCTTTTGTTAAAGCAGAAAACTTATAGAAAATATTTTTAAAAATCCCTCGATATCAATGTAAAAATTTGTAGATGATTTCTGGTTGATCTGCAGTACAAATTCTGCATATCTTGAGATTTTTTCATCTGTTTTTTGCAGATTGCTTTCACTGGTTCAACTGAGACCGGGAAAACTGTTCTTGAGTTGGCTGCCAAAAGCAATCTGAAGTCAGTTACTTTGGAACTTGGAGGAAAATCGCCTTTTATTGTTTGTGAGGATGCTGACGTAGACAAAGCAGTTGAGCTAGCCCATTTTGCTCTATTTTTCAACCAGGTAACCCCTGTTCTTATCATTATTTCCAGTTTAATTTAATTCAATTTGCGAAACTTCTAAATTGTGGCATGTAACATTTGCAGGGCCAATGCTGCTGTGCAGGCTCAAGGACATTTGTGCACGAGAAGGTTTATGATGAATTTGTGGAGAAAGCCAAGGCACGTGCCTTGAAACGGACTGTTGGTGATCCATTCAAGGTTGGCATGGAACAAGGACCTCAGGTTGATTTTCAACATACCGGTTTTCCATTCTTCATAGCATTTTTAGATGCCTTTTCACTTCCATAACTTTGTATGATGCTTTTGTGAATGGTAGATTGATCAGAAGCAGTTTTCAAAGATTCTTGGGTATATTAAATCTGGTACGGAACATGGAGCTATTCTTGAAACTGGAGGTGATAGATTTGGTTCAAAAGGCTATTTCATCCAGCCTACTGTTTTTTCTAATGTCCAGGTATATTATAAAGATTACTTTTGCAAGATTAAATACTTGGTAATTTTCGTCATGACCCCACGTGTTCATGAGGTGGAGCCATAAGCCAGACTACAATGTTATGGGGCTCCAGCCTTTCCATTAGCAAATGATTTACATTTGTCACTGTTTTGTGAAAATGATTGATCCATATTGTTAAATAGGTCAGTCATAGAATCTTTTATGCCATGCCAAATTTCCCCCCACTGTTTCTTTATGGTCCTGACTAATATGTTGCATTCTTTAAAGGATCACATGCCGATTGCAAAAGATGAGATCTTTGGTCCGGTGCAGAGCATCTTGAAATTCAAGTATGTTGTATATATCTTCTTATTCATTCGAATCTTGATCATGAAACTAGAGACTCATTGTTCGATATCGTTTACTCATCACTTCCAGGGATCTAGGAGAAGTGATAAAGCGGGCAAACAACAGCAAGTTCGGCCTTGCAGCAGGAGTGTTCACTCAAAATCTCAACACTGCTAATACATTGATGCGAGCATTGAGAGTTGGGACGGTATTGATTAATTGTTTCGACACATTTGATGCTTCTATTCCCTTTGGTGGCTATAAGATGAGTGGAATTGGTAGAGAAAAGGGGGAATATAGTTTGAGAAATTATTTGCAAGTGAAGGCAGTCGTTACTCCTTTAATCAATTCGGCATGGTTGTAAATGCATGAAATTGATGATGACTACGATAATGCAGCTAGCAGCTATTTTACTTGTTTTTCTATGATGTTCAACTTTTTTATCAAGGAAAATTGAAATAAAATGGAGGATTGTATTTTTGTTCATTGTTCATCTGTTTACTCTCCGTTGAGTATTATGACTCTAGCTCGTTTTATACAAGAACTTGTCGTAAAGATGCTTCTTTTTGGACGAACCAGGGTGAATATATTGTAATACAAAAATTTCTTTAGATATGTACACGTTTCAGCATCATTGATTAATTCACATCCAGCTTCTACGTAGATTGGAATGACGTGTTAAAACTCGTGATCCTTTCTGAATACGACGAGCTTTCTCGTGCACAGCAACAACGCCTTCCATCTATGGACGTTGCTGCTTAATCCTAGTACAAGATAAGGCCAGCTTGAAGTTGAAACCCCTCAACAGAGTATTCTCCATTAACTTTTGGATCAACAAACTATGTTATATATTCGGATTATTTTAAGAATCATCCTAAATATGCCCCTCACCATTTCTCAGAGGCATTGATCTTGTAACATCAAGATTAATGACCCGTTGTCCCGATAAAAGTTGTGGAAGAACAATCTCAAAACTGTATACATCGGTTGATGGATGGACGTGGTGATTTTTTTGCTGGTAGTCGGGATCGACAGAACCAAAGGTCCTCGAACTTCAGAGCTCACATAGGATTGTCCCATGGAGATAACTTTGGATAATCCAAAATCTGATAGTTTTGCTTGAAAATTTGAGCCAAGAAGTATATTTGTAGGCTGCAACATATTATGTTAATATTCCCTGAATTAGTGGAGGAAAACATGTATTGGAAAGAGGTATAGGTCAAAAGTTTACCTTAATATCACGATGAACAATGCATCCTTCAGGAAAAGTGTGCAGAAACCTCAGCCCTTGCCACAGTCAAGAGCAATTCCCAGTATTTGCATCCAGGTTAAGTTTTTATCTTTACCTATTAGGCTATTACACAAAAAATTCATTAAAAAAAATCGCCCGTGCATTCACTTAAATATTCCTTGGGGGCAAAACGTATACCGAATAGCCATTCGGATAGGTTGCCATTGCCGCAGAGCTCGTATCCAAGAAAGCTCTCCTCTCGTCCATCACCATGGCCTAATAGCTCACGAGATTTGGGTGTTTGACATGTGATAGACTGGTAACCTCTCTGACAAACGTCCCCATTGGAGCATGGTTTATAAAACACCCTACACTAGCTGCCAAGTTAAAAATAACAATATTATTCATGACAAGACTGACAATGGACTTTAATTCAGCAACCAATCTTCAAATATACATACCTTCAGTTATTTTTGGTGGTGTTATTTTATTTGGTTTTCTAAACGAAACTACCAATATAACAGCTACTACTAGTGTAATCCCTGTAACACCACCAATCAAACTTCGAGACCTGCAAACCTTTCAAAAAAATAATCAAAAATTTTCAAGAAATAAAGACACATGATACAAGTTCTTGATTTTGACCATACCTTTAACGAAGCAAACCTTCTTCACATTTCTATCTTGATCAGCTGCAGAAGATTTCAAGAAGGGAAAAATATTTCTTGTTTAGAACTAGAAAACAAGTATCTTTTCTTTTTTGCAAGTTACCTATATGATCTCCATTTCCAAGGCATGTATAGACTGATTGAATCCATCCCGCATCTTGAATTCTTTGCTTGTCAAAGAAACCAGCAATGAAAACCCACAGACTTCAGTTTCTTCCTTCAAGGAGACATTATTCATGTTGTCTGATACAACGATTTGTTCCCAGGATCCAAAACAAGCGCCACACTCTTTATCATAATCACCCTCCAAATCGACATTCTTGCCATCTTGATCTAAACTTTCAAAGCACTTCCAAAGATTGAAACATCTGTCAGCCTGTAATCGGAACAACCTCCAGATCCACTCGTCAGCTTATCAAAACCACAGGATAAAACGTCGCTTAAGCAATCCTTTTGCTCTGTGATGTTCAAGAATACATTTCTTGTTTGATTGGCAAGGTTTGCTAATCCATATAAGTATTGTTTAAAATGTGGTCCACAACTGTTATTTGTTAAAAATCCATCCTGGTCCCTTCAAAGGTGTTTGTTTGAATCATTCCCATATGAGGGCATTTCCATGTTTATTACACACTCATTTGCTAAAGGTTGTAGAAATGAAGAGTAAATAATGATATACAAGGCAAAATCTAAAATATTATTCATCATACAAAAGGCTTAAAAGGGTCCGTGGAATGAAATGAGACTGGATTATTCATTTTTTCGCGAATGCGACCGGAAATCAGTTCATTTGACATGAGAAGATGTCCGGTATAGGCAAATACTTCTACGAACATTGCCAGTGAAATATTCGAAAATCAATTAGATATTTATAAAAAAAGGTTTGTGCTACATGAATCTTTGTTTATTGTTTCAAAAAATGATATAGACTGGAAGGAATACTTTTAGGCCACTTGAATTTGATTCATCGTCCTTATAATCAAGTTTTTGAGTTTCTTACATGCTTATAACAAAATATGTTAGTTTGTAATGTTTAAGGAATATTTTTATATTGAGATTATTATATTATGATAATTCCATTTCCTACTGTTCAACTCCGTTTGCCACTCCGGGCCGCAACCTCTTCTGGTTTCACCCCAATCCAGTGGGCCGAAAATGGAAACGTTTTTGACCCATTGTAAAGTTATGGGCCTCACGAGGCGACAAAATAGATGTCTCCTTCAAATCCATTCGAAACGCATTGGCTTCAAGCTCCAAAACAATTAGGACGATGATCCTTTCTATTGGGGTTTTTTAACTAATTAATCGGAAAAAAAAATAATTTAACAAAATATCCGAATTTTAAAATCGTTTTTAAAATGACCCAAAACGCCATCTCAGATGGCGCCTTCAGCTAAAGGCGCCATCTGAGATGGCGGCTTCTTTGATCTGAAAAAAAATAATTGAAGGCGCCATCTTGGATGGCGCCTTCAGTATAAAAATAAATCGCCGGCCCTCTTCTTCTTCCTCACTTCTCATCGCTTTTTCTGAATTTCTTCCTCCTTCTCATCGCAGATCTTTGCATATTCTTGTGCAAAAATTAAAAAATCATCGTGATTTATCATTTCTGGAGCTTGTTTGTTCAACATTTTTGAATTTGAGGTAACATTACAAGTTTGAATCGAAATTTTTGAAAGTTGTAAAATTTGAAATATGTTGTTGGTTGTTTTTAAATTTTGTTGTTTGGTAGTTTTTATTGAAAAATTAGTTATAGTTTCGAGATAATGGCAAACCGCCGGATGATTTACAAATTTTTAGTTTTTGCCGAAATTTTTTACTCCGGCACGGCTGGGCGGCGGCAGCGGCGGCGGCACGGCGTCGGCGGCGCTCCGGCAGAGGCGGCCGTGTTGTCACCGGCAGGGGCGGGTGGTGGTTGCCATGTTGATATTTTGTTATATTGATATTTATTGTGTAATATTTCAGGATGGATTTACAAAGAGGACCAGGACCGATTGACAGTCATCTGCCCGGGGCTGTGTGTTATTGATGTTAGGTGGAATTTTGTTTCCTGATTCGTCCGGCAATACTGTAAAGTTATTATATTTACATATGTTAGAGAATATTCATTTAGTTGGTAATTATAGTTGGGGGAGTGCCGTATTGGCATATTTGTACCGTGAGTTATGCACTTCCTCGATGAGAGGGAAAAAAGTGATCGGTGGTGCATTACAGGTCGTACAGGTAAACTTTACATTAACACTTTTCAAATGTTTGAAATATTATTGTCGTCATAATAACTGGTTGCCATCGATGCCCGTGATATTATATATTTCGGTCAACAACTGCATAAAATTAATTGTGCGAGATATTGTGGCAACTCTTATTGGACCACGATCATATCTAATGGTATCCAAATCCTGTAATATATTACCTCCACAATATAATAATATTTGAATCGACATCTCTGAAAAATTTATAAAATATTACAAATAATTAATAAATTTATAAAATCAATATGATAAAATCAATAATATAACAAGATTTTTACCTGAAAAATACTTCGAGAGTGGTTAATTGAGATTGGAGATTGAACAATTTTTACGATAAAAATAAGATAAGAAACTATGATGTTATGTGATTTTTGCTTCGGTATGAAAAATGAAGGGCTCGGCCGGGGTATTTATACCCGAGAAGGCGCCATCGGAGATGGCGCCTTTATAAAAAAAATTAATTTTTTATCTGAAGCCGCCATCCAAGATGGCGCCTTCAATTATTTTTTTTATCAAATAAGGAAGCCGCCATCTTATATGGCGCCTTTACCTTAAGGCGCCATCTGAGATGGCGTTTTGGGTCATTTTAAAAACGATTTTAAAATTCGGATATTTTGTTAAATTATTTTTTTTTCGATTAATTAGTTAAAAAACCCCTTTCTATTGGCCTATAACTTATTATGCTCCAATATATTTTAAACTAGTGTTTTACTGCACGCGTTAGGTGCTTATACAGTCTGTGATATATTGTAAGGGATTTTAATAATTTTTTGTTTTCATTTATTTAGATTACAAAATAAATATGTTGGAATGTTTGCTGTTTTTAATTTATCTGAATTTTGTATGAATTTTTAAATTATTAATAGTGACAGGGGTATGTTTCGAAATATAAAAAATTGGTATGATATAACATGAGGGGTACTTTAGGAATATCAAAATTTTGTGTAGGCCATCACTATCATACCCACTTCCTTTATATATAGTATATATGCAAAAAACCAGTACAAAATATTTAGGAAAATTGAAAAAATATTGATGTGTAGCTCTCAGGCTAACAGGCTCCACATCAATATTTTTCAATTTTCCTAAATAGCCTGGTGATAAAAAACTCATTATTCATATTTTGGATAGACTCAAATTCGAGTCGTATTTGGTATAAAATTAGCCCATCTCTGGTCAAAAAAAATATAGACGTTACCTGGTTATATGTGGACAATTCAATGCATTTTCTATAAATTTTGCTTTTTTATTTACTGAGTCCGAGATTTAAAATCATATTGGTGAAATCAAGAATATGTTTGGGGTTTTATGGAATTTTTGCAATATGTCACCAAAATGGTGAATGACTAAAATGTAGTCAAAATTGCAAAAATCTCTCATTGAAGTCACCTACTAAATCTCTAAACCTTTGTATTCAATAATTTCAACAATAATCCAACTCATCTTTACGACTTTACACAGCATTTTTTTTCATTCAAAATTATTTTCTCATCCCAGATCAAACTTTATGAACGTTCAATAAATATAGAGATACATGTGATAAATATATAATTAACATAATACAAATTCGATGAAAGATAAATCACAAGACGTTAGGTCAATGGTTGCAGATCATAAAATTAGTTCCGACCAAGAAAAATAGTGCATCACCAATAAATCTATAAGAGATTATCTATAAAAGGGCTGATAAATATATAATTAACATAATAAAAATTCGATGAAAGATAAATCACAATACGTTAGGTCAATGGTTGCGGATCATAAAATTAGTTCCGGCCAAGAAAAATAGTGCATCACTAATAAATCTATGAGAGATTATCTGTAAAAGGGCTCCGTTGAGCCCCATATTAGGGATATAACCAATTTTTATAATTATGAAACCCATATTTGAAAATTTTAATTTGAAATAACTTCAATAATTAAGAATTTGAAATATCTTGATATTGTTAAAAAATACCTTAAAATTGAAGATGTTGGATTTGAAATCCATGTATTTGAAATCTTGATGTTTGCTTGTATCCAGCAAAAACTACAAACCCCAAAACGCCCCTACAAACCCAGGATGATTACGTTATCCCGATCATCGTTATCCTCACACAAATCTCTCTCAAGTCTCAACTATTTTACCCTCAACTGGAAAGGGCAATTATGTCATTTCTCCACATCCCGGTCACCTTTTCACCTGTTTTTACGTACCCCCCTCTCCACACTCCATTCTCGTTCTCGTTTCTTGCTTTTCTTCTCTTCCAAAACGCCAAAAAGGACAATCAAGATTTGTTCTTTACTGTTTCATGCGCACGGCGCACCGCTCTTGTTTCTTAATTGTTGTGCACAACTAAAAATCTCATATTTTTTCACCAATTAATTCGCCATTGCTCTTACTCTGTGTTTGTTAATCATCTTGTACTGAACACCAAGCTCCCTGATTTCAAAACGGTTGTCATTCAATTCTTTTTCTTCTTAATCCTTTGAGAAATTTTTTGTTAGAAAAATGGAGAATCGGATTGGAGACTTGAACACAAATGTGGGTCTTACTGAACCCATGATGTTTCTCATAGATTTAAACGAAACGCCTAGTATATCACCACGTGAGAGGGACGACACCGTTTCGATGTGTTCAGTCTGCGGCAGAGAGTTCGCGGATGGAAAGATTGGGTCAACAAAGGAAGAGCAGCGGGGGTGGAAGTGCTTCCGCTGTTTGCTTCAGAATGACGGAGCCAGCAGCAGTGGAGGAGATGGTGCTGGTGCTGGATTCGACATAAATGCCTCACCACCTAGAGAGGCAGAGGGAGATCACCCGGCTGACCACTTGGTTGGAGGCAGGTGGTAATTTTTTATTTTATTTTTTTATCTTTTTTTTGTTTGTTTAAAAATAACCTTTGTTGTTATTTAATTTTGATTCATAAATTTTTGGCCTTTATTATTTCAGAATGGATTTATCTTTTGTGTTGAATTGATGGAGTTTTTAGGTGATTAATGTCGATGCTTTTGCCACACAAGAAGATTGCTTTTGATGATGCCTAAAAATCCTGTTTGGAGGATCAAAGAGGCACCCTTTTCTTTGTTTTTCTTAATGATTTGGACCAACGGCATTCTTATTATGTGTCTTGTGTTTTTAAAATCTTGTTCATGAATGAAGAAACCTTGCATTGAAAATTTTTAAGACTGAGGAATGTATAGTTAATTTATCGCTGCCTCTTGCATCATGTATATGCTGCTCCTTTTTTTTGTGCTATACTGAAAGTGACTTACCACAAGACGGTAAAACCAAATTCGATTGCTGTATCTAGAATTTCATTATTCTGCTTCTCATTTTACAAAATTCACATGGATTTAAATAAGTTGTTTTTAAACTTGCCAAGAGGCAACAGCTTTCTGGCCTCAAGACTTTTCCCAAGTACTGAGAAGCAAGGACTATTGATCATTAACTATCCTCTCTTAAAACCGTATTTTTCTTTAATGAATTCCTTTCTTCTATTTTAAATTTCACTACATGTTTAGAGCTTCATTTAATTATTTCTTTTCGGTGTTTGGAGATGTATTCAATTATGAAAGAGTAAATGGGACATCGTTTTGATCAAAGAACTTTGTCCCCATTGTTGTCAATGGATGTGTCATTGTGTTGCACGCTATGACCTCATGCTCTTGTCCAAGCAATACCCATCCCTTGTGCTTTGCATTGTATTTTTTATGTCCTTTTGAGATTCTACGATTTTTATGATAATTTGTCTAACTGTCTGATTCTTGTGACACCTAAATAATCGCTTAATTGTTTTCTGTCCTCTTTATGTTTTTTTTTTGTTTTTTTTTATTTCAGCAACCTTTCAACCAGTATTAGTGTGTGTTATGATTTGCAGGATACAGGCTTTTCCCCATTCATCTTTCTTGTATATGGTGAACCTGTGTGCTGCTAAAAACTCTTCTAATTTTAGATATGAAGATACGCTGCAGCAAAAACTGTGTTCTGATGCAAACTTGCGCAAATTTTGCAGGGAATCCAGAGTTGATGGAGGTACCCTGGCTTGCCATTCTCCAGTGATATATCCTTAGATTCCAAACATGCTATACCTACAAACACTTAGACGGTACATTGCTGAGAGAAAAGGTGTTCTAGGAGAAGGTTGGCATGTGGAATTTGATTTCTGTGATAAAAGATTTAGAACCTCTGCTGTTTATGTGGCACCTGATGGAAGCAGGCTCAAGTCAATGGAGGATGTTGCTGGTCATTTAGGAATTCCATTGAGCTATCAAGAAGCAGCTCAGAAGGAGTCCTCAGCTTTTGCCTCCTCCCGAAACTGCAGAGAACCTGAACTCAACATACGGAAACTTGTATTTTCAGGAAATGGTAGCCTAGGGGATTATGTCTACGTAAGTATTATTAATTTAAGTTCGCGTGGATTAATTTTATAGTATATCACCTTCCAAGTACCTTCTATGATTAAAAGTGTGTTCGTAAAAGCGAATCTAGTGCCAAGAGCGCCTAACTAATATGCATATTTGGCAGTCATTAATATTATAAACACTCTTAAAGCCGAAATCAGAAACCATAAAACAGTTAAGATATTCTTCCTCAAAATATCTGCACCTAATGAAGTCACCAATTTTCATAGATAACTGATCCATCGTGCTAGCCATGGGGCAAACTATACAGGACCATATATGCTTATGTGACGATAAGTTTGAGTTTTTTTGCATTGTCATTGTTAATTTCCAGGATGGCTTCTCAATTCGGTTTCAGGACTTTTGTCTTTTATCAGCTGGCAATGTTGATCCTCGACCAGCATACCACAACACCAACCAAATCTGGCCTGTTGGTTACAAATGTAGCTGGCATGATAAAATTACAGGGTCCCTTTTTGTGTGCGATGTTTCAGATGGTGGTGAACGTGGTCCTATTTTCAAGGTTCACAGATTCCCCTGTACTACACAGTTTATTCCAGTGGGGTCAGCTATCCTCTCGCGGACTAATTCAGTTCCGAGCAAAGGAAATGACAAAATGGCGTTAGATGAATTAGCCACATCCCCGCTGGCTGACGATGCTGATGATCTTTCTGTAATAACACTGCTAAATGAACACTGTCCTCCATGTCTTGATAGTTGTGTTTCTACGTCAAGGAGAGATGATGTGGTTTACTGTTCTGGGCAAGATAATTCTTCCAATTCAAATTTGGAACGTGGGCTTCCGAGGGCTGGAAGAAATTCAATTGGTGAGGTAGGACATAGTGGTGTCATTGGGGAATTTCAATTAGAGGGAAGATCCACATCATCTGTTTGGGAAATGGTCTCTGAAGCTTTTATGCATGCTTTCCATGAGATTTTTAAACAAAGTGGTGCTGTTAAGTTTTTCTGTGGGCATGATATATATGAAATGAATAACGAAAATCTGGACAGTACAGATTTTTTATCTAGATATTCCTATTGGGGTGGTCCTACCAATGTCCCTCGACTGATTCAGAGTGAGAGATATTTTAACATGGCTTTTGAACTTCTTCTGACATGGTTAAAGCAGGACAGGTTTGGATTTAACATAGATTTTGTTCAAGAAATCATCGAACAACTGCCAGGAAGTACTTCATGTTTGGAATATAAAAATATGAAAGATAGAAAGCATAACTCAAGCCTCCAATCAGTTGGAAGTGGGTTTCTCCAGGTTGAACAGAACACCAACAGTGCATTTCGAACTTCTAAGAGATGGCGATTGCGATCAGGTGGCATGGATAAATTTTTAATGCGGGATCCCTGTCCTCCTGGCAATCCACTTAGCACAAGGCTTCCTTCTTACTTGATTGGTGATGCTTTGCAGGTACAGTAAATTACTTTTTGTGGTATTGAATCTATCTGTCTACATACTTATTATTTTATCCATCTGTTGTCAGGCCTGGGAGCTTGCATGGCGTTTCTTAGAGGTCATGGGATTTGGACAGTCATTTTCTTTTCAGGATCTTGAATCTGAACTTCTAAGCCCTTGGTTAGACTGCTGTGCTTTGAACTTTGGACTTGAAACTGTGGATATCGGGGATGATGTTCCCTTAAAAAAAGGTGTGAAGGTTTCTCAAGATAGAGCTGGAAGATATACTGGTCTTCTTTTGGCCAATATCTATGGCTCACTGCTGAAAATACTTGTGAGTGAGCTGGTGCCAAAAGTGGCAGTATATGCATGCCCTAAATTTGATGCCAGAGAATCTAAATCAAGACGAGGCAGGAAGAAATACTTCGATTGTTTGGCTGCTTTAAAGAAAACACAGCTTGATGTGCTGCCTGTTAATCAACTTACATGGCCTGAAATTGCTCGTAGATACATTTTATCTGTGTTTTCCATGGAGGGTAATCTTGATTCAACCGAGATTGCTAGCCGTGAGAGTGGTAAAGTTTTTCATTGCTTACGTGGTGATGGTGGCATACTTTGTGGCTCCCTTTCGGGCATAGCTGCACTGGAAGGGGATACAGTGGTAGGATTTTTACTGGTTAATGTCAATCATATTTTTGGCTATAGTTTTTAACCCATTTTTATGTGTCTGACTTCAGTTAAGCCCTTTGAGATTTTTTTCTTCGTCCCCATTACAAAATGATGTTTCTAGCACTATGATCTATTATAATTGTCTGGGGACGATAAGCATCACTGATTAATATTCGTGCTAAAGAATATTGAGAATTAACCCAACACGAGCAATATAAGAAAGTAGATGATGGAGAAATAGTAACTAGATGGTAATCTATGTTTTTTCAGGTTCTGGGCGATGCCATGAAGGAAATATTTGGTCCATTGAAGTGTAAAATTGAGATTGTTGGGGGATTTGAGAGTGAGTCTGAAGATGACGAGGCTCAACCAGTTGAGGCTGATGATGGTGCTATCCCTGAGTGGGCACAAGTGCTTGAGCCCGTGAGAAAGCTACCCACAAATGTCGGGGCTCGGATCAGAAGGTGTGTCAATGAAGCTTTACTGAAGAACCCTCCCGAATGGGCTAAAAAGATGTTAGAGCACTCTATCAGTAAGGAAGTTTACAAGGGTAATGCATCTGGGCCAACAAAGGTAATGTGTTATCTGTTGCTGATATTTCCGATGCCTTTCTGAAAAGATACTCTTTTTACAAGTCCTGTTTTTTTCCATTTGAAGCATAAGGTGAATTATTTCTTTCTCAAAATTTATTTAATGCAGAGAGCAGTCATCTTCGTACTGGCCAAAGTGAGCACTGAAGTTCCGCAACAACAGAAGACTGAGAAGAAAGAAAAGGTGAAAAGTAAGGTGTACTTGACTGATCTGATTATTAAGCAGTGTCGGATAATGCTCCGGCATGCTGTTGCTACAGATGAAGATAGAGTGTTCTGCAATCTTCTGGGAAGGGCTATTTTGAATCCTAATGACACCGATGATGAAGGACTTCTTGGTTATCCTGCAATGGTATCTCGCCCACTAGATTTTAGGACTATCGATCTGAGATTGGCTGCTGGGGCTTACGATGGATCACATGAAGCATTTATTGATGATGTTCGAGAGGTATGCGCAGTTCTTTTACTGGCTTGATTCTTCCATGTGTCATCTCAGTAATGTTTTGCTTTTACATTGCTTCATGTACCAAGTTTATTAGGAGTCTCATGCCCTGTCAGTTTGCACTTACCACGTTTTGTAGTGTCAACTTTTTTACTGTCTCAACTTGATTCGAAGCCTAATAATCGCCAGATCTTTACAATTATGAACGTGGTGATGTATCGTTAGTTTACATATGCAATTGCCATTCTTTTTCCTGCCATCTACTTTTTCCTGCCATCTATTTAATTCCTTTGCTGAAATTTGTATTCGCCTGACCTAGTTCTTAAAATTCTATGATTTCTGATTCACATTGTCCTCGTTTTTGTAGGTTTGGCATAACATACACACTGCATATGGTGATCGATCTGATTTGATTAAATTGGCTGAAAACTTGTCCCAAAAGTTTGAAGATCTGTATGAAAAAGAGGTTTTTTTTTTCTTCTTTTTTTTTTTCCTTATTTTTTTTATTTCCCACCTTTAATGATAATTGCCATCGAAGGTACATATCTTTTTGAGAAACAAGTTTTCCTCAATTTATTGGTTCGTCTTTGAGTAACATGCTTGAGCTTGTGGGATGTCCTTTAAATAATTCAAACAGCGTTTCTATGTTTGGTTCATTGATTTATGATTTCATCAAATCTAAATCATGTAGATGATTAATGTGCAAATGAATTGTGGAACTAGCTTGTGGGATGTCCTTTAAATAATTCAAACAGCCTTTCTATGTTTGGTTCATTGATTTATGATTTCATCAAATCTAAATCATGTAGATGATTAATGTGCAAATGAATTGTGGAACTAGCTTGTGGGATGTCCTTTAAATAATTCAAACTGCCTTTCTATTGGTTCATTGATTTATGATTTCATCAAATCTAAATCATGTAGATGATTAATGTGTAAATGAATTGTCGAACTCCCCCCCCACCCCCGCGTCTCCTTTCTAAGTACTGGAATGTAAAAGACAATAGTTTGGAAGTTTTCCTTTTGGTCCTGCATACTGGAATTCTATGCATCGAGTTTCAGAAGGTCATTTCCTGTAATACAACTTATTAGAATCTTTAGATTGTTTGATATAAATTGGTCTCGACTTTGTAACAGGAGTTGACCGTGTGTTGTTTGCTTGAATCGACTGGCTTTGCCATAAAATGTGAAAATATTTTGAGGGCACACTCATTTATAGAATAATTAAGTTGATTGCTTCTCTTATTATGTTATTTTTTTTCTCCCAGGTGCTGACCCTTGTTGATAAATTTGCCGAGTTTCAAGATGTCCATGGTTCAAGTGCTGATGCTATAAAGGAGAGAGAAGATTTACTTGCCAATGTCATGAAGAGCTCGCTTCCTAGAGCCCCATGGGAGGAGGGAATCTGCAAGGTCTGTGGCATGGACAAAGATGATGACAATGTTCTGTTGTGTGATAGATGTGATTCTGAGTACCATAGATATTGCTTGAATCCTCCCCTTCTGAGAATTCCAAAAGGAAATTGGTACTGCCCATCCTGCGTTTCTGGTCATTCTCGCTATGCTACCTATGGGTCAGTTGCAAATCAACCTAGGAAAAATGGAGATAAGGGAGAATTCAAACGCATGTTTTTGGATTCATTAGCTCGATTAGAAAACCTGATGGAGATAAAAGAGTATTGGGAGTTTACACTTGAAGAGGTCTGTCCTTAATGTCTTGTATTTGTGCACGTCATATGTTCTTAAGGATGCTGCTTTTAATAAATTTTGTGCATTTCATTATTGTTACAGAGGATATTCTTCATGAAATTCTTGTTTGATGAGGCTCTAAATTCTGCTATAGTTCGCAACCACATAGACCAATGTGCCTCTCGACCTGGTGACTTGCAGAATAGACTGCTCTCTCTCACTGAAGAACTACAAATTCAAAAATTTAAGGAAGAGACATTGGTCTTGAACATAGCGAAAACCAATTCTACCTTGTGTAATGTGTTTGGAGATCTGAAATCAGATGCATCTTCCTCTCTCGTTAATGTTGAAAATAATTTGAGGGGCAAAGCTTCTGATGCTTTGAACCAACCACAATATCAGCTGCTTGTCCATAAAGATTCATATGGTTCCCTCATATCTACTACTCAGCTGGTTCCTGGCCATAATTTGTCGGGCTCCACTGGCGACCATGTAGCAGAGCATGAGCATCATGAGTTGCAAGACAATGTCCTTAAGTTGGGTAACATTAGAAATACTATTTCTAACCTTCTTGAATCAATTGCTTCTGTAGAATCCGAGATTCTAAAAGTATCTCTTCGAAAGGATTTCTTGGGACGAGATGCTAATGGCAGAGCTTACTGGGTCTTTTATTGGCCCCGTGCTCTCCCATGGATTATAGCTAACGGGAGCTTGTCATCCAGAAAGAGTTATTTTGAAGAGTTCATGGGTATCCCTGATTCTGATACGTGGATGATGTATGAATTTGATAGCAATGTGGAAAGACTACTTGGGTGGCTGAATGAAAATAATACGTGTGAGAAAGAACTGAAAGAGTCAATTTTACAGTTGAAAAGTAACAAACTGAGAGAGTCAGAGTATGCTGAAAAACACATTCTGTGCAAAGGACAATCAAGTCAATTGATATCTGGGGTTAAAAGAAAAGCACCATCTTCCAATTTTCTGGCAACAAAGGCCATGGACATGTTGGAAAAAAGGTATGGTCCATGCATAGTCCGAAATCTGGCTTCGAGAGCGAGTCAGAATAGCCGACTTTATAGATGTGAGTGCCTAGAACTGGTGTGGATGACGAAAGACCATTGCCCCTGTTGCCACTTGAGCTTTCCAAAGAGTGATGAACTAGGAAAACATTCTGTGGAAAATTGTAACGCAGCAGCATCTGTGACTAAGTCAAGCCAAATAGTTGAAGATTTCTCTAAGCGCAAAAAGCTGAAAAGTGTAGCTTTTCTGGAGACATTGTATTTTACTGCTGGCATTCATCAAGTGTCAACTAGTGAGAAACAGAATCGTGGATCTAGTTTTGTTGAATGCCCTCAAGAATCAGATTTTCCGTTTAAGTTTGAGGAGATAATGGTCAGGTTCAAGACTCCAAACTCGGTCAAGGATTCTGTGACAGAAATCGGGCTTATTGCTAATAGTGGTGTACCGACCTTTTTTCCCAACGAGTGCACTAACGGCAGCGATCCTGCCTTGAGGTTGGCCTTTGCTAAAATAAATAAAGTCAGTTTAGCAGAAATGCCTTCAGATTTGAGAAGTTGGCAGCCATATTCTTGTAACGAAGCCAGTGCTGTGGAAGAGGGATCTAATGTCGAAAGAATGAAATATATATGGACTAGCGAAGGGGTTCAAATTTCTGCCCTGAAAGATAACAGCTCAGAGCTTAGTGTATCAAAGAGCGATATAGTTCCTGAATCTTCTTTGAGACCATTAGTTGGCAGGGCTTCTGAAGTTCTTAGGTTTCTTAAGGCTATTTTGCTTGATATTGATGCTGCTCTACCTGAAGATGCTTTAAGAAATTCGAGAACAAATCAAGAGAAAAGACGGGCATGGTGTGCATTTCTCAAATCTGCGAAAACAATTTATGAGGTTAGCATGCATTTTTATTCCATGATATGACTTCTAATTTTCAGAATAACGTTAGTTTTGATGGATGAACTTTTTACCGTATATATAATACACCAACTTTTGCATCCTTGCCTAGCAAGTTAGATCCTAGAAGTCGGGGTTGACTTAGAGTATTTTAAGGACGAATCTTGCAGTCGAATTTGAAAAAAATATTTGCTTTCTTTTGCTCTGTTCCTTTTGCCCAGGAATTTTATATGGTTTGTTATAGTTTCCAAGATTGCTCATTTGTATCCCTTGTTCATTTCAGATGGTTCAAGCTCTAATCGTACTCGAGGATACAATTAAAAGTGAGTACTTGCACGGTGATTGGTGGTATTGGTCATCCCCATCAACTGCAGCTAAAATCACCACACTCTCTGCGCTATCTTTGCGTATCTACTCACTGGACTCAGCTATCTCTTATGAAAAACCTTTTCCTAACAGCGCAAGAGAAGTTGTCGTACCAAAAGCTGCATTGGATGAGGATGCACCTCAGAAGACAACGAATCGTGGCGAACCCAGCTGCCCACCATGGCAGAAGAACCCCGAGTCTGAACCTATGGAGGTTCCAAGAACAAGGAGTCGAACTAGCAAAAGGAGGAAAGAGTGAGATTGGCTCGCTCAATGTATAATTTTTGTTGTGATGAGGAGGAAACTTTCTGCCATAGAAGGTTGGAGTCGGTAGCGAGTGTTACCTCCCTTGTGTATTGCACATTCAGATAGATGTATATGCATCATAGTAGTTACAGGGCTAAAACCACAGCCTTCAAAAAATTTTTTACCGTAAAACTACATACACACAGTTGTGGGAGACTGACGTATACATGAAGAAACATGCAGAGCAGTTAGCAAATTCATAGTTGTATATATTATGTTGGTTATTCATTAAGTTATACATACTTCCAGCAATGAAATGGCTTTGATCGGTTACATTGTCTTTTCTTTTTTGTTTTTTCTTTGGATCGATAAATAAATGGGTATACTGGAAAATTCGTAAGTCACACAAGGTATCATCACGCAACAAAATCAGGGGGGTATACACATTGAAACCATCTGAAATGCTGCAAGAAATACGTTTCCGAATTAGAGTATTACTAATCTCAAATGAGATTGTGATTTAAATTTGGCATTGTTCGAACAAGAAGTGCTTAGGAATTTCAGAAATTTTGTTACTCTACATATAGAATACATTAACAGAGAATAACCACACCAATGTATACCAACAAATCTATTGAATCACTACACTCAAGGGTTCTTCATCTTGATCCTCAACTTTCTTGCAATCTGTGCAGCTCTAGGATGCACTAGCCTCTTACTTGGATCAATCTGCTCCATTTCTACCCAATTTATCACCTTCAATATGAGTGATCGTGGGACTTTTTATCATTCATTTCCGTCACTCCTTCCGTCTTTTTCATACCCTTTTCCAAGGCGTTCTCTAAAAACTCCATGAACCAGTTCCCTGCTTCAGTTTCAACCTGCCTCCCCAGTTTAATAGTATTGGACAAACTACAAGATAAAACCTCCTTTTTGTTCTCATCGCATTCATTTGCAGCTTCCATGGCTGTACAGACTCCCTTTCTATCCAAGTTCATTTTTTTTTTAATTGTGGATGACCTCAAATGCTTTCCCATGACAGACTTTTGCTCTACTCTTTCGGTAAAAGCTGCTATGGATTTGTAAAGGGCGGCTCTTCTCTTCGATTTATTTGGTTCTGAGTACTGTTGGTTCATTGAATTATGCATTATTTCATGTAAAACAGCGCTGTCTCCTTCTTCATCTTCCCTGGGTTCTGCACGAGATTTTTTAGCCATTTTGGTGGCCACAGTTGCTGCTTGAATGGACACTATCTCAGCGACTACTTGCACAATTTGGTTATGGAAATCAAGAAAATGGTTAAAACAGTTTGCTGGGGCATCTGGTTTAGCTGATCTACTCAAACTTGAAAACATCCTACCAGCCATAAAGTTTTATGTATCAGCTGAGCCTGTACTTAACAAAACAAGTAAAATAAAATCATGGGTGGGGACCAGTGGAGACCAGTAAGATTTTCTTAAAAATATAAGTTGTGTACTGATTGCACTGGTTCCAACCCCGCGCCAATAGGTACGAGAAATTTCTTTACTTGAGAGATCGAACAAGATTCTCAGTGGCCGTGGCATCTCTAAGTGCTTGAAGTGCAATCTTCTGTGCTGTTTCTCGCTGTTGAACTGCTTCCTATATGCAATTTAATTTCCATAAGAAGTCAGCCATAACTCCAACAAATCATTTCACTAAATAATGCGAACGAAATATAATTTACCTTTCCAAGAATACTAAGCTTTCCTGGTAAGTTAAAATAAAGACTAGTATCATCTGTAGAGTTTGACTCACTGCACTTGAATGGTGAATGTGAAATGATCTTTGATTTTGAGTTATTATCTGAATTTCCACCAATTGAGGGAGAAGCAATTGGAATCACATTCCTCAATCTTGGAGGTGGAGTTGAGCTCTTTCTTTCCTAAAACACAAAAAAAATGCCCATTAACAGCAGAGACTAGAAGCTGTAAAGATTCAATTGGCATGTGGACAAAAGTGAACTTACAGATGTGTTTAAAGGGCTTATAGATATCTTTCGGTCTCTGTCACATACACTCTTACTCCTAGGAAACTTAGACATGGAAGTGAAGGCACAACTTTTCCGAATTAAGGGTGTTTCAGCCTTCGCCTCTGCCATTGTAGACAAGAGAGCGCCCCCAACAGAAGATCTAACCGCACTTACATCCCTCATTGTTTTCCCTCTTATCATTGGTGACATTGGAAAATTCACAGCGAATTTCACTGCACTATGAGCCCTCTCTTTCAACGGTGTGCATTGATCAAAATCCAAAGGAACGGGCTTCAAACTTTTTGGTGATTCAAGAACTTCACTCCCATTAGGACCTTTCCCCCAAGAACCCCTCCTTTGACATGAATTTTTTCCATTGATTTTTTGATCTGCTTTCTCCCCTTTTTGCCTCAACCCCATTAAAGGCTCAGGTGTACCCACCAAAGGGTGTCTGCCTGGAATCGGTTTAACCCCTTTAACCACGGGAACAGGCGATCCCGGTTCTAATTTATCAACATAAATGAATTGCCCCAACTGCATTTTGTTGCTCAAAACAAGATCATCTTGATCAAAAGGCAGGCAAACGTAAATGGAGTGTGAAGAATCGGATACCTTGAGGTAAAATCCATGTTTCGGAAGAAGAATTTTTTCATCCAAATCTGCAGGTACAATATCCGTTACTTGCAAAAGGGAGCTCCTGTGCTCACTTGTGGGCTTCACCCCGGTATTCAACCCATTTAACAGCTTCAACAGAATCCCGGGTGCCAAAGCCGCCATTAATAATCAATCTCACAATTGGGTTAAACAAGAAAATAAGACCAATAAATCTTGCCTAGGATTTCAAAATCCTTTGGGTTTTCTCAACTACCTGTAGATGAATTACTACTAGTACGCTTCCTGTTGAAGAATCAGTATGGAGAGAACGTACTGTAGCTCAACGGTTAGTAGCTGTATCTAAGGAGTAAGGATGATGATTTTAAAAATTCTGTGTTTTTAATAAAAAGAAAACAAATATTCTGTGTGTTTGGAACGTTGCTGATAATCCAACGGTCATGTGCTGATGATGGTGGGTGACGTCATATAAAGTTTGAATATGACGCTTTTATATTTCCTTTATGTTTGTGCCACACAGCGCTTAGTCACTGTAATAAACCAATGAGAATATGAGTGGGCCTGTGTCAGGTTTTTACTAGAGAAAATTACACATATGTACTACTTATCAAAATATGTTTCAACTAAATCATCCAAAAAAATCTTCTTTCAACTAAATACATCTTTTAAAAAATATCTTTCACATAAGTCTATTTTATGAAACCCTAATCTAATTAATCCATTTTTATGACTTAAACACCCATAATCTAATTAATCCATTTTCTCAATGGCAGATTGTTCGATTGGTTGAATTGCTTTAAAATTTCAGAACGAATATCGTATTTTGTTCTTCACAAATTGAATCTAGTTGTCGTTCTCATCCTCGTCTTCAATCAATTTCTCTATTTTTTTTCCGATCTATTGATTTGAATTGGTTTCATTTTCTTCGTTGCGAGTTGTTTCTGAATTGACGTATGATCGCACCATAGCATTCACCTTCAATTGTTAAATTTTTTTGCTTCGTGACGCATCGTCGCTTGCAATTGTGCCAAATTTTTCTGCGATCTTGTGATGTTTTTGCTGCGTGAATTCTATTATCAAATCTGCAAAAAAAAAAATCGTTTTTCTTCTTGAATATGGCGACGACAAAGGACAACTGTTGAGGAATTGAATTCTTCGTCGTGAATTAATTCCGATAGTTCGTTTGCAAATTGATTGTGTACATCTACGGTGTATGAATAAAAAATAATCATGTTGTGTATGAAAATTAATCATGCGATGCATGTAAAAATGTATTTATGTGGTGCATGTAAATTACATGCGCCATAGCTTATCGGTGCATGTAATTACATGCATCGTTAGTCTACCGGTGCATGTAATTTACATGCACCGATAGTCTACCGGTGCATGTAAATTACATGTATCGGTAGACTCAACATTTGCATTGGTTCTCACATTACATAATAAATAAGTATCATATAGTAAGTGTTAAAGACGATCACAAATAGAACTTAAAATTAATACATGTGTGTGTAATATATTATCATTTGAAAAATAATAGAATTTTGTTATGAGATTATGCAATAATTTATCATATAGTATATACTCATCCATAATAAAATTTAATTTCTAAAGTAATATATTGTATCTTTAATTTGTTATAAGATCAATTGTAAAAATTATAGAATGAAAAATTAATTCACATTTTTTTTGATTTGATCATTGTTATTTAGTAAATAGATAAAAAAAATCGTATATTAGTGCATCTCCGCCTATCGGTGCATGTAAATTACATGCATCGATAGATTTTAGCAAGTCGGTGCATGTGAATTACATGCACCTCTAAGTCTATTTTGGTGCATGAAAATTACATGCACCTATAGAATTATACTATATTTAACAAAAACATAGCCTTTTATATATAATTTTGAATATGTAACATTTTTCCTCATTAATTTTTTTTAATTTAATAGCAAACTGAAATATAAGGCTTGAGATGTGAAATAACAAAATGAATAAGAAAGCAAAACCTAAGTCTAAAGATGCATGTAAGTTACATGCACCAATGAGTCTATCGGTGCATGTGAATTACATGCACCGACAGACTCATGAACTGCCGGTGCATGTAAATTACATGCACCACTGAGTCTATCAGTGCATGTAAATTACATGCACCGATAGACTCATGAACTGTCGGTGCATGTAAATTACATGCACCACTGGGTCTATCGATGCATGTAAATTACATGCATCGATAGACTCATGAACTGCCGGTGCATGTAAATTACATGCACCAATGGTTTCAATATCATTACATTCTCAAAATTTTCATTCAAACAATTGATCGAACATCTCAAATACATTATAATTTTGAGTTTTACATTAAAAATCTACAAACAATCATTACAATAAAATTGAAATTCATAATAAATATAAAATTTTCATCAAACAATTGATCGAACAATTCAAATATATTATACTTTTACGTTTCACAATAAAAATCTATGTACAGACATTACAAAAAAATTGAAATTCATAAGAAATATAAAACAAAATCAACACAATCGGTAAATAGATGATAAATAGAAGTGCGATGATTTTGTCTTCTTGCACAGCCTTTTTGTTTTCGTTTGACAAGTGCGCGCAGCTCCGACGCCATGGGAGGAGCGACAACTTTCGACGACGGCGTTGGCGGTTGGGACATGTGGCTGATGTGAGGGTTGGAGACTAGGGTTTTGATGTTGAAGGAGGTGATCCAAGGAAGACAGAAGACTATTTTGGTCATTTTGACCAAAATTGGACCTAGTTGAAAGAATTTTTTTTGGGGTGACTGGGCCGAAAAATCTTTTACCAAGTAGTACCGGCCCGAAATTTTCCCTTTTTACTAAGGCCTGAAAAGGCTCAACCAGCGGCGGCCCAAACACAATAAGATATCTCACATATCAATTTACAGACTGAAAATTGAAAAACATAACACAATAATTTTTCAACACCAAGATAGAGTTATGAATCCTCGTTAGATTGCAGGGTGTAACCCAGGATGGCTCAATCAGAAAATTTGAAGGAAAACAAAAAAAGAACGTCTTGTTATTTCATCCGAGATAGTGAATCTGCACCGACTTATTCTATATAATTATGTTCCTATAAATTTTTTAAATAATTTTACCTAAAAACACACAATCCAACAAAAGATGATGGTTTAGGAATGGGGCGGCCAATATTTTTAATGGGGACGTCATTTTGGCGTTGTCTCCAACGCCGCGTGCAGCGCTAACGTCAATTTTTTTAAAATTTTTTATTTTTTATTTAAAATTAATGGTTATTATTTTGTGGATGTGGTTAATACTTATGATGTATTGGTTTGAAAATTCAAAAGTTAGTTTATTCTTTAATTTGCTCAAAATGTTTTAATTATTTAAAAATAACATTAAAATAATTAACAATACTAATAAAATAATTGTTTTAATATAGTAATTAATTATTTATATATTTAAGTGAAAAAACTAATTTTTTTTGGTTAAAAAATAAACTTGTTACAAACAAAGAAAATTACTTTTATTGTAATAGATAATTGACTGATAAAAATTATTATTATAAATGAAATTAAAAAGATTATTTATAAGGAATATATTTTTTAGATTAAAGTTTGGTGTAGGTTAGTTGACGATATTTTTGTGTTTGGTACAGAAACCATATATATTGATATAAAATTGCGATAAAATGAAGTTTTGGGTTGAAGATTGTCTCAACTCTGATGAACATAATCATAAAGAGGAGCAAGAGGGGGTTGGGGAACTGCTCCACACACCGCTCCTATCAAACATAATAATATTTGACTTTTTTTGAAAAAATAAAATAAAATCATCATAAATTATTGAAATCAAGAAAATATGACTTTAAAATTTTCGGTTCATTATTAAAAATTCGAAAAAAGAAACCGAACAATTAAATTTTACGATAAAAAAGAAACTTTTAATGATAATTTTCAAACCAAACTCATAGTAAACCACCACCCATCCGTCATTTCCCATTCTCATTCATTTCCTTATTCCTCACCTGCTCTCATTGTTCTTCTCTCCACTTCCAAGCGTTGGAGTAATACTATTTGAGCCACCTTATTTGCGGCGATAAGAGATTCCGCTCTCTCCCGGCGGAAAAAAATTGTAAGATTGTATTCTTGATATGCAATATTCAGTTGGACTCAATTTTGCCCTAATATTTTTTTTATTGTATATGATATGATTTGGGATTTCGTATTAAAACAGTCGACCCTTCTACTCTTTCGCCAAAATTGGATTTTCTTAGTAGAAGTAATGTTGCGACCTAATATTCAGCATTTGAATCCCAAACGTGAATGTATTTATTTGAACCTTGATTCTTATTTCGAGTGTTTGGATGATGGAAATCCCTAGAGTGTTGTTGGCTCATTTATTTTACTATGCGTTGTTTCCCCAGTTTGGTTTAGTTTATTGGTGAAACTATAAGCTTTATAAATGACTTATCACTTATTGGTTCTTGGGTCTTGAAGATGCATGTTTTAGTTGACCGAATGAATCGGTTCTTGTGGTGTTTCTTTTTTGTTCATGCTTGCATAACCAATAGCTTTATACATATGCCTGTCTGTTGGAGTCAAAAGTAGAAGCTTGAGCGTGAGTGTCGAGCCTCCCACCGGCTACGTCCTGGGCAAGATGCGTAAATATGGACTAAGTGCGCTATTGAAATGGTATTGAGTTGGGAGATTGAGATTCAGATTTATTGACATGGTATCAGAGTCAAAAATATTTTGAAGGTTCTTTCACCGGCATCTCTGTCCCTTTTTTTTATTTCATCTCTTCACAGACGGTTTTCCACCTTTGCTGCAATATTTTTTCTGGGCTAGTTTCGTAATTTTCTTTCTAGTTTCACGATTTCTTTCTCTGTGCGCCTTTGTTTCGCGATTTGCGTTCGTACATTTGGTCTGCAAGATTTCACGGGTTGCGTTCGCGATCTGGGCTGCACGATTTCGCGATTTGCAATCTCCGATCTGGCTGCACGAACTAGGGTTTCGCGATACGGGCTACGCGATTGGAGTTTCCGTGCAACGATTTGGGTATTTTGCGGCGTATTTTGGGATTCGTGCACACTTGTTGTGCGCGATTTGGGTTCTGCATACTGCTTCACGCAGATCTGCAATTTCTGGGTCCTTGCTGCGATTTTTTTCGTTGGGCTTTGTGTGGGGCTGTTTTGAGCAGATCTAGGGTTTCCGATCTTGGAACTTTGCAATCTGGCTCTCAAGATTTGTTCTTTTTTCTTATCGGCTGTGAGCGGGAATATGAGTTGGAGAGTGTAGTCCACTCATACATTTCCCGCTCGTTTGCGTCGAGTTCTGGCAGTTATTTCTGGTTCTTGGATCATCACATCTTGTGGGTTTCTGATTTTGTGTGGTGATCGGTACTTCTGGCTGCGGAGTTTGCGGCGTCCTTGCATGGTTGTAGTGGTTTGAGCCTTGCACGATGGTTGTGCATTTTAGCCTGACACGGTTGTTGTGCGTTTAACCCTTGCACGGTTGTTGTGCTTTATACTTTTGTCCGGTGTGAGAAGTATTTTGCACAAGTGTTTGCGACGGATTTGCCCGATTGGGGTCTTTTTGAGGCAGATTATTTGGATTGACAAATTGATGCTTTTTGATCGGCTAGCATCAATTTGAGGGGGATATCAAGGATATTAGAATATATAGTTATATATGATTTGATATGATAATATTTGATTTGTAATATAGATAGTAATTAGCAGATTTGGCAGAATCTTAGGGAATCTTAGGCTAATTCTTAGACATGTAATCTTATACTATATAATGGACTAAGTGCTCTATTGAAATGATATTGAGTTGGGAGATTGAGATTCAGATTTATTGACATGAAGTGGTCCTGGAATTGATTGTTGTTAAGAAGAAAAAAAGAAGAGAAGTTGTGCACTGCAGGTTATGAATTAACACAATATTTGAACAATGAATTTAAACAAGAAACAAGAACAAAAAGACCGAACATACAATATATCATGCTTTCCTCGGAGTCTTTTCTTGCCCAAAAAATCCAACCCCTTGCAATGACACCACATGCTTGTATTTATAGTGTTGAATCGGGAAGTTAACGAGCGTCAAATCCGGGACACGATCTCCTCTGATCGTGACGTTATTGGCTCAAGACGTGTCCGAGAAATCCGCACATCATCAACGCACGTAAATCCGCACCTGTTAATTACAGTTATATTCGGGTTTTCCGTTACTGTTTGACCAATAAGCCGAGCAGGTATTGACAATGCTCAGGTAATTTATGTTCGGGACTCTTTTCGGGGTATTTATTGTTCGGCACTTGTATGAGATTTTACTTGAAGATACTGATTCATCATATAAAATCACACCACCACCCCCCACCCCCCGAAGTAAAGCAAGACGAAAGCGTTGAAGTCTTGGTTTATTGTCTTAGAGTAAAATCCGGGTTCTGACCTGTTCAGGAGTTTTTTCCCGCTCAATATTCAAAGTATTTTGCGACATTTGGTTTCCCGAAGTCCATATGTGACCGTTCATCTGAATTATTCGACGATGTTGATTAAACGACGGTTCGACTGGTCCCCCCTATAAATATGCGATCATATCTCGTCATTTTTCACATTTGCTTCAATCTTTTTCCGAGCTAGCATCAGACGAACGATAAATTTCTTTTCAGAATTCTCGAGCACGCATTCAGCAAGTATGCCTTCTTCCTCAGATGGTTCATCCATGTGAGAAATCGATCAATATGGCATGTATATGGGATCCAACACCTTCTATTGAACCAATTTCGACGGTGCCCCCCGTTACTCCGATTGTTGACATCACGGATCAACCGGAAGGAGAACCTTTGGTTACTCGGCCTCGTAAGAGGAAAGCACCCGAGGCCAGGTTTCCTCCTAAAAAACTCTCCCTGCCAAAGAAGCCATAACTTCAACTCCCCCCTCGGAACTCAGAGCTTCATCCCAACCTGTCATGCTGCCCTGCCAAATCATGCACCTCTTGCAGGGACCGCACCTGAGGGTTCTCCCAGGCTCATGCGCCGCGCCTAGGCGCAGCCAAGTGATGCCTTTAGCAACTATGTTTTGCAGTTTATCATGTTAATGAAGGAACATTCAGTGGATAGCCATCATTTTCCTTGGAAAATGGTAACATAAACCTTTTGAGTTTTTAGAAGTTGCTTGGTCAATTTTGATCTAACATAGAATTTTGCTGTGAATCAGTGACACAAATTCATGCTTTTGCAAGCAGTAGGTTTCACCAAATGTGTTGCTTTACCGACCTTTATATAGTGAGAAACAAAACTTGTGAAGCCTAGGATTTGTTTTCATGATATTATATGTCCATGTACGAATGGTGGAGGCATAAATCAGTTGACCCGAGAAATAGGCATTGATATTTGCTCAATTTTCTTTGTTTCTGCCTTCCTACTCTAGCCATTTGAGGTGTGATATGCATTCTCTACTAGTCTGCTGGATTATTTTGAGGATCTCACTGCTGGCACTATTATTTGTTTAAACGAAGTGTCATTGTTTTAAAATTATATTATGATATAGGAAGGTTTTCGGATTAAGTGTTCTTTGCCTCTCAATCGTGCTTTTGCTATTGAGCTCCATTTCCCAAAAAAAAATAATAATAAATATCCCGCCGAGTTTATGGTCTTATTTATTTTAATTTGCAAATATTGGTGCTTACCAGAGGGCAATTTACTTATTCGTTTGGATATTGATTGTGACAAACTGTTTGAGGGGTTTCATGATCCAGTCTCTTTACTTCTGTCTTTTTTTTTTCTTTTTCAAAACAATGTGAGTTTCTTTAAAGGTTCATGGTTAACTGCAGATATTAATTGGTTTTGCTGCCTCTTACTTGACTACAATTTAGTTTGCATTGTGGATGCTGATGGATGAGTTTTATCTGAACATATCTTGCTAACTCACGGATATCATCTGGCATTCTTTTAAACTCTTTGGTGGGAAAACAAAGTTTCAAATGGCTGGTCTCTTGTCTGGTGAGCCCTCATATCGTGGAGCACCTGAAGGACATTCTAGCATTTCCCTGGAAAATTCAGAAGAAGGTGGTGGACAATGGTATTTCTATAGGAAGGAAATTGAAGAAAATTCCCCTTCTAGACGAGATGGAATTGATTTGAAGAAAGAAAATTACTTGCGGAAGTCATATTGCACATTTTTACAAGATTTAGGCATGAGACTTAAAGTGTAAGTTTTTTTCTTTGGAGCTGGGTGGTTCATCAAGTGTAAGTTCTCTTGAGCTGTAGGAGTTCTTAAATAAGCTCTACTTTGTCAGCTTTATGCCCGCACTTGTTTTATTATGATGTATGTGGTATATGCACAGTGGTTAAGGTTCAACTATGAGTTTATTTCATGTAAATTTTATGGTGTACTTCTAATGTAAAAGATCAATGTAAGGGAACAATGCATGTGGTAGTTAATATATAGGTAAGAATTCTTGTGTTTATCCCTTTAACTGTCAAAAGCGTGGGGAGAAGGAAAAATTATGTTCCGAATTGTTTTTGTATCTATGAGGCGTATGCCATCTGAAATTCATTTTATGAGTTTGTCCCATGCTTCATAAGGTGCCACATTGTCAAAGACACGATTTTGCTGAATGAATTTTTCATTTCTGTGTTCTTTCATATATAGTATCAATTTTCAGCAATTACAAACACTAATCTAGCTTCTAACTTAGGTAAGAATATTATTAGCCTTATAATACAGCCTTGCAATATTTACATTTGATAAATAAGGAATTATGAGGTGATTGTGGTTTACTAGACTGTCATCCCCCCCTCAAATTGATGCTGCTCGGTCGAGAAGCATCGATTTGCCAACCAGAAATTGATGACGTTGTCTAGTCATGGCCTTGGTGAAAATGTCGGCAAGCTGAAGATCGGTGGAAATGTGCGGGAGAGTTATAGTCTTGTTGTCCACAACTTCACGAATAGAATGACAATTTAACCTCGATGTGCTTCGTGCGTTCATGGAAGACAGGATTGGCCGCGATTTGAATAGCACTTGTGTTGTCGCCTTGAAGAGGAGTGGAGTCTAATTGAGAGAAACCAAGTTCATCCAATAGGCCACGGAGCCAAAGAATTTCAGAGCACGCAGTGGACATAGCTCGATATTCAGATTCTGTAGAGGATTTGGATACATGAGCCTGTTTCTTGCTTTTCCACGAGATCAGAGATTGACCCAGAAACATGCACCAACCAGTGACAGAGCGACGAGTGTCTAGGCATCCTGCCATATCGGCATCACTGAATCCCTTGAGATTAAGCTTATTTCCGGCAGGAAAAAATAGGCCACGAGATGTCGACCCACTGATATATCGAATGTTACGACGAACTGCTGCGAGATGTAAGTGTCTAGGAGAGTGCATAAACTGACTAACTTGTTGAACCGCAAATGCGATATCAGGGCGAGTGATGGTCAAATAATTCAAGCTGCCAACCAATTTACGATACATAGTAGGGTCAGGAAGGAGATCACCGTCCTCACGTCTATATTTGACATTAACTTCCAATTGAGTATCCACATAAGGAGAATCTTGAAGACGGGCCATTGTGATAAGATCTTGTGCATATTTGTGTTGATTTATGAAGATACCAGAGGGTCCGTTATGAATCTCCAATCCCAAGAAGTAGGTAAGAGGACCAAGATCTTTCATATGAAATGAGGCATGTAGATGCTGTTGTAGCCGAGTGATCAAATCGGAGTCGGTCCCAGTAATGACAATATCATCGACATAGACAAGAAGAACAATACCTACAGAAGACTTGCGAAGGGACAGCGAGGAGTCATACTTACTCTGCTGAAAGGAGAACTGAAGCAACGTAGCCCGAAATTTGTCAATCCATGCACGTGGAGCTTGTTTTAAGCCATATAACGAGCGTTTCAATTTACATACTGCCGAGGGAGAATGGGGAGTAAGACCAAGAGGGAGTTTCATGTACACATCTTCTTTGAGATCACCGTGAAGAAAAGCATTCATAACATCCATTTGGTGAAGCATCCAGCCGTGGGAAGCAACAATCGATATAATAGTGCGTGCGGTGGTCATTTTCGCAACAGGGGCAAAAGTATCCTCATAATCGATCCCGTATTCTTGTCGATTACCAAGAGCAACCAATCGTGCTTTATGTCGGTCCAATGTCCCATCCGATAGACTAAACCCATTTACACCCAGTGGCCTTAATATGTGATGGACAAGATACAATATCCCAGGTGACATTGTCTTGAAGAGCCCGTAATTCGACATCCATTGCAGTTTTCCAGCATTCATGCTTAATAGCCTCAGAATAGCATGTAGGAACAGGGTTAGATGCCAAAACAGCATGAAATGAAGATGGAGAGAAGCCATACCGATCAGGAGGATGATAAGGACGAGTAGATCGCCGAAGTTCAGTGACAGGATCCAACGGAGAATCGGGATCCAATGTTTGAGCAGGTTCAGGCGGCGGATCGTGCTCAGGAGGAGGCAATATTTGGCGTCGTCTTTCATACACAATTCCAGGTTTGAATCGGTCGTGAGAACTAGGTAAGTCATCAAATGTAGGGAGTATAGGTGTCTCGGGCTTGGAAATGAGTGCTAAAGAAGTATTGATTTTCAAAGAAAACAACATGTCGAGAAATACGAAATCTATGTGAACACGGATCATAACAAACATAGCCTTTGTGAGAAATGCTATATCCCACAAATGCACATTTGACAGCTTGAGCAGACAACTTATTTCGTTCATGGCGAGGCAGATGGACAAAGCATATACATCCAAAAGTGTGCAAATCCCGATAGCTAGGTTGATTGTGATGGAGACAGTAGTAAAGGTGATGTAAACTGTAAGACTCTGGATGGTAACCGATTTATAAGGTAAACAGCTGTGGATAAGGTTTCAACCCAAAAGTAACAATGTGCGGGTGATGTCTAACAAATGACGATTCTTACGTTCCGCCACCCCATTTTGTTGAGGTGTGTGTGGACAAGAGTGCTGAGAGACAATGTCTTTATTGTCTAAAAATGCAATAAAATCGCGAGACATGTATTCTCCACCGGAATCTGATCGGAGTATTTTTATGGCTTTTGAGAATTGGGTTTCTACAAAGAAAATGCGGAGAACACTTCAGATTTTGACCTAAGAAAATAAATCCATGTATATTTGCTATAATCATCTATGAAAGTGACAATATTTATTGTTAGCATGAGAGATTACTGATGCAATTCCCCATACGTCACTGTGAATCAAGTCGAAACAATTGGCAGCACGAGTACCATGATGAGTGAATGAGAGAGACTTACTTTTTCCTATTTTGCATGTGGCACAATCAAGAGCAACAGTAGATGAAAATTGAGTTTTATTGCCCAATAAACCAGAATTATTACATGAGACAAAACAGTAGGATTAGGGTGACCCAAGCGTTTATGCCAAATGAAACAATTAACAGAAGTCCAATTTTAGGCCCCTTCGCGAGTATCCTCCCGTCACCTGATCCTGCACAATACAACCAGAGCGAGTGAATAAAACATTAGTATTATCATCAACTAACTGGCCGACAGATATAAGATTAGTAGATAATTCGGGAGAAGAATTAGCATCTCCAATCTCGTGTATGGGCAGGTGGCTGCCATTAGCAATGGTGATGTGTAAAGGACCTTTATAGGAGCGAATATTGTGGAGATGGTCCGCCTTACGGGTCATGCGATTAGATGCCCCAGAATCAACAAGCCAGGATCGCAATTTATTAAGACCGTCACCTTGAATTCCTAAGGTAGAGAGAGCGGAAATTATCATCTGTTGAACAGTTTCAAGAGTGATGCGGGGGAGCAGCAGCCGCAGAAGAGGAGGACCAGATATTTGCGTGATAACTGTTAGCCTGCCGATTTTGAGGACGAGTAGGACACTCAGGGATAAGGTGGCCTGGTTTCTTGTAGTAATTGCAGCGCTTCTTTTCACATTGGCTAGCAAAATGCCCATAGTCCTTGCAATTATAGCATTGAACCTTGGTCAAGTCCCATCGTTTCCCTTTGACGTGTGAGGCATAAGCAACCACATTAGATGGGACAGAGTGTTTCTGAACCGTCCCTTGAGTTTGGAGTCGTTGTTCTTCACGAAGTAATTCACCGAGGCACACATCTAAGGATGGAGAAGGTTCACGATTCATTAGTGATGCACGAGCAATTTCAAAGTCAGGCCGCAATTTCATCAGGAATTGATCCCTCTTGCTTTGTTCATGTACCGCCTGAACAACAACTATAGAAGCATCAGGGACTGTGGTATAAACGATATCCGCAAATTCTGCCCATAGTGTTTGAAAGCCAGTGAAGTATTCTTGAATCGATCGATCTCCCCGAGTATAAATTCCAATTTCATATTCTGCGTGCAACATTGTTTTGAGAGTAAACTTTTTGCAGATATTCCCACATAGACTTGGATGTCTTATATGGATGGAGATTGAGAACAATTAGGGGATCAACCGAGGCTAACATCCATGTCATGATGCGAGCATCCTTGATCTTCCATGCTGCCAGTGTCGATTCATCAGTAGGAATGGGGTCACTACCATCAATATGGCCCCATAATTCTTTACCTGTCACAAAAAGCCGAAATTGAAATTCCCATGCCGAGTAGTTTTTACCGGTGAATTTCACTCCAAAAGATTCGAAATTGCTCATGACTATGGCAAGAATAATAGGCAATTATCAGCCAAGAATCCTACAAACTTGGAGTGTGAATTAGCCCAGACCCAATTACTGCTTGATGGAAAATGGGCCAAGATTAGCCTTTAACACCAAAAGACCCAACAAATAATGAATCTGGAAAATGGGCGAAGATTAGCCTTTTAACACCAAATGGCCCAACAAATAATGAATATGGACACAATCTTGAATCTATAATTTCACGATTCGAAAGTCAGAATTTCTGAACAAGAATGGCTCACAACAAGAAGAAACCAAGGGAAGGGAAAAAAATTCCTACGAGCCGCGAAATCTCGGAAAGCAGAAATTTCGAACAGGAACGGTGCACGACAGCGGCAAGATCGGACAAATCCTGACGGGTGGACAAAAAATTCAGAAATCAAGAAATTCTGAATCAAGGTGCGAAAGAAAAAAAATTTAGAAATCAAGAAATTCTGAATCAAGGTGAGCAAAACGAGTTTGGGGAACAATAAATCGGAATATTTCCGATCGAATATTATTAGCCCTATAATACATCCTTGCAATATTTACATTTGATATTTAAGGAATTATGTGGTGATTGTGGTTTACTAGACTTTCACACATGCCCTGGGCTAGATCTAGCTACTTAGCTTAGCAGGAAAATTCCCCCATCCCCAAATTTATGTTTTCAGTTTAGAGATTGGGTGGAGTTGTATCTTGGAGTGAAGGATTCCCTCACTGCCCTGTGGCTGGCACCCCTTAATCCAAAGACCGCTATTTCACCTACCACACAACATTGGGATTCGGTGGCATCATGCTAAGAGGTTAACGAATGTGTAGGATTTTATATGCTACTTTTGCCCAACTCAAGAAGCCATTAGTATGTGTGCCTCTTATCAATGAACATCCAAACCATCTGTTTTAGGAACTATCTTTAATTGTGCCGATGGCAGTTATCTCGCTTCTGCTAAGTCCATAGATAGACTGGTACGTATAATAACTATACTTAGTTACTATTATGGAGAATAAAAGGAAGGGTCCGCAAGAGAAGAGAGAGCGGTGGACAAAGTGGTTTGGCTCCCCCCCTACTTCCCCGATTGGAGAAAAAACAGTGCGGTTGTGTTTGATCGAGCAACGGCACGAGCAAGCAGCTTCATAGCGATCGGTGTGTTTATCCCATCCGGAAAAAAGAAAAATAGTCCTGGCGGCTCAGCCTGATCTTATTTACGTGGAGGTTATTTGCTCAATCCACTGGTATCAGCTAGCTTATCATCTTTCTTGCGAGGGAGTGGATTGCCTCTGATGTCTGTTTTCTGGCTATTTTTTAAATGCTTATTTATTTTCAAGTCCCTTACCAGAACAGTGGTTCTTCTATGCTTGACTATCTTAACTGGCATGCCTCCTGTTGGTGACTGGTAGAATCTGTCGACGTACTGATTTACCTTGCCATCCTTTTTTTGGTTGTTAACTGCACTTCAGTTTTTTCCATCAAGGCTTATGGATTTATAATGCTATGAAATGTATCTTAGCAAAATGCTGGATGAATGCTATGAAATTTATCTTAGCAAAATGCTGGATGCTTATGATGCAGGCCTCAGGTCACAATTGCTACGGCAATTATTTTTTGTCATCGTTTCTTCCTTCGTCAGTCCCATGTGAAGAATGATAGGAGGGTGAGTTAGTTTATGCCCCCTTTACATTTAACCTGGATTTGATGTTTTCTGTACTAAGTTGCTTCGGTGAGAATGACTGCACATAATGTTTACAAGATTAACATTTTGTGAACTGATTTTGGATATGATACTCTCTCTCTTCAGAATTTTTCTAAGAAATTGCTTAATCTATTCTGGAAGTCTTGTATTCTTGATCCTGGGCTACTTGTAAGTTGTTCTTGATTGTCAATGATAAAGGAACATGGTGTGATTGTGGTGTTTTTAATAATGGTTTTTGTTTTTAAACTTCATTCTCATGATGGCCATTTTGTAATACGCTAGGAAATTTGTAACTGTTTATTTGTAATACTTTTTCTGTAGTTTGTATTGAAAATGACACTTGTATTTGTTGGAGTTTTGTCACCATGAAATTTCATCGCCAAAGTTTTATGGCTACCCTGTCAAATGCTATTCGACTGATAAGAAATTCTAGGGTGATTGCTTAAGCTCATCTATAACTTTTTCAAGTTAGGTGTTGATGTATCTCGTCCTCGAATTACCTGTTATGATGTTTTTTCAGGGAATTGTGAAGCAAGTAGGAGTGTAGGACAAACTATTCTAATCTTTGAAGAGAGAAACTGCCGCCTATTATGGATATATGACTAAATTCTTTGGGGTTATTTGGCGTGTGGCAATAGTTGTCTCTTTCTGTGGGGCGGATGATTATGGATTTCTTACGTGTTTATTCTGTTTGATCCCTATGAAGGCAGCTGTTAGCTTATGATATTCAAACATATGTTATTTGAAGCCAAAAAGATTAGTAAAAAGTACAAATCCGATGAATTATAGAGAGAACAAATGTAAAAACGTTTCAGGTGGAGATGTGCATATTCAGTTGAATCGACTGTTAACTTTCACTTTCTTTGACAACTTTATTATAAAGATGATTGAAAATGAGGTGTCTTAATTTCCCTGTTTGCGCAGACCATTGCCACAGTATGCATGTTTCTGGCGGGTAAGGTTGAAGAAACTCCTCGTCCTTTAAAAGATGTAATTCTTGTGTCATACGAGATTATTCATAAGAAGGATGCTGCAGCCATGCAACGGATCAAGCAGAAGGTGACACTACTTCATTTGTGTTGCTACTCTCGAGTTGGTTCCTACTGAATGGGCCTGATTGTTTGTTCGCATCTGCTTTTGGCTCTTTAGTTTTTTGTGAGATGCTTGTATATGGAAACTTTTTATAAGTGTGAAATCTGCATTATTTGCTTTTCTATATTTTTATATTGTGATGAGGTGTGTCTGTGTGCTTTTTATGACATTGATGTTTAATCCTTTGTGCAGGAGGTATATGAACAACAAAAGGAACTTATTTTACAGGGAGAAAGGGTTGTTCTGGCAACACTTGGTTTCGATCTTAATTTACAGCATCCATATAAACCCCTTGTTGAGGCAATTAAGAAATTTCAGGTTGCTCAAAATGCCCTTGCTCAAGTTGCATGGAATTTTGTCAACGATGGGTATGGTATAGTTATAATAATGTTTCCTATCCACGGAAATTCTTCCTGCATTTGACCTGAGAAACGGAACGCAGGCTCCGGACATCTCTCTGTTTGCAATTTAAGCCTCACCATATTGCAGCTGGTGCGATTTTCCTTGCTGCCAAGTTCCTCAAAGTAAAGCTCCCATCTGATGGCGAGAAAGTTTGGTGGCAGGAGTTTGATGTCACCCCCCGCCAATTGGAGGGTTGGTGCCTTCCCTTTGGTAGCTTGCACATCAACATCATGCTATCATGGACTAGGGCTCACCTCTCTAGAACATGACAGAATGTTCGAAAAGATGGTGCTTTTAGTTGAATTGGATTTTCTTAACCCATATTTATGATAAAGGGGTGGGGGGTGTGAGATAATTCATCAAAAATTTTCCCAGTCTTGTAAATATTTTATTCTGACTGGATGCCTTGTTCTTTGCAGAGGTTAGTAATCAAATGTTAGAACTCTATGAACAAAACAGAGTACCACCAGCTCAGGCTAGTGAAGCCGAAGAGAGTGCTGGTGGGGCTCAACGACCTCCATCAAAAGGCCTTGCTAATGAAGAGCATGCTACCAGTTCCCATGGTGGTGCAACTTCGAAGGCAGTTTCATCCAATCCCGCACAAGCAAGACCACTTCCGGAGCAGCCACCTTCTGATGATCACAGTGGGCTTTCTAGAACCACTCACATGCAAAATAATGAATATGGACGATCGCAGAAAAATAACATTTCAGATCGCAAAAGAGATGACGAAATCAATGATACCGAGAAGCATGAATTGGAGGCAATACCTCGCCTTGTGAACTCAGAGGACATCCAGAATAAAAGGTTTGGGAGCGAAGGGCATGTAAAGCATGATCAAGAAGGGAATTCTGGACAAACTGAAACAAGGGATACAGTAGAACCAAATGATAAATATCACGGCAGAAATTTGTCTAACAAGGATGGTGCAGTTGTCCAGTCCCCTCAAGATGCTATCAAAAAAATCGACAGAGAGAAGGTCAAAGCAGCCTTGGAACGGAGGAAGGCCCGTGGAGACGTAACTCATAAGGTGGACCAAATGGATGAGCTTGAGAGGGAACTGGAGGATGTTGAAGTGCCTGGTGAGAGTGAAAAGATTAAGCACGAAAGAAAAAAGCAAAGCTGGTCTAAACCTTCAATTAAACCAGATCATGAGAACTCTCAACGCGCCAAGTATCCAAACGAGGCCAGAGATGGGCATTACCAATCAAGTAAAGGGCAGTCATCACATGGAGGTGATTTTGATCATGTAGAGGAAGGGGAAGTCGAATCGTTTGAGGATGATCAGTCACCTAGGACAAGCGTTCGCAAGAGAAAAGCAAATAGCCCTTTGGAGAGACCACTGGAGGGAAAACAGCTGACTGATCATGCATCAGGATCCCACAAACAAAATCACCAGGACTATCCCGAGGATAGAAATGGATTGAGGCGGCTTGATTATTCAGAAAGAGGCAACAAAAGGCATGCACATGAGAACCATGTGTGATATATTGACTGATTGCCCGGGTATGTCGGGAGCACGTCTTGTGTTTTACATATTGGACTCGAAAATCTGGTTTTTTCCCCCATTGGCTTGATAAAACAGATAACCTAAGAAATTCTGTGACCACTTGATCATGCAAGCTGCTAATTGAGGAGGGTGGATACACTTTATGTTCAGGATTGTTCGGTCCGTTGCTACGCGTGGTTCACCTTTATTATTGGTTATCATGTAAGTTGTCATCGAGAGCGAAAGGGACAAAGAGGCGATAAAATTATTGGTGCATGGTGATTAGCCAAGTTTATGTTTGTCTTTGAAGTAAAAGGAACAAAGAAATGGTTGTAAGTTTTGAGTGAATTTGAGATGTTCCAGTTTATACTTATTTTCTTTCCACAATTGAAACATTAATGTGGTTTTGAAGTCCATTAAACTCAAATATTGTATGTCACAATTTTAAGTGCATGCTTTCCATAATTGTAGTGACGCATGCTCTCTTCATGACCATTATTATTGTTCTTTTTTTGGTTCTTTTGTTCTGTCCTTGTGCTGTGTTAGATAATATCTGAAACAACTCCTTAATTTTTGTTGATATTTTCTTTGATTCACGTTTCAAGCCTTTTTGCCGTTGGTGAGTTCCCGATATATGCAAGTGTTTAATACCTAATAAATGAATTATACAGATTGTATAATCGAAGACCGAATGTCTTTCTCTAGACTAGTATCCATTGTGAATTTAATATTAAATGCAATTCTTGATAGCAGCAAATACAAGCTTCACATGTGTGCAAAAAACATTATGCATTTACCAAAAAAAATTAATAACTTATAGTTAAATTATTCGAAGATAAAAATGAAGTTTACACAAATAATTGTAAATGGGAACTTATATTTCGCTAAAACTAAGTTTTTTTGTAGTTGAATGGTAGTTGTGAACTACGTACTTAAGACCAATTACTAACTAACATATATTATACCGATATAATAAGAGGCTAAGCATTACTATTCTTACTATTCTAGTAATGTTTAATTTTTGTTTTAAAATTTTTTGTTAAATAATTTTTTTTTTCTAATTTTTTTTTAAAATTGTCAAATAATTTTTTTTTGTTGATACGTGGGTTTGACCTCAACCGACTAGGAAAAAATAATATCTTAATCGGTTGATGCATGGGTTTGGGCTGAACCGACTCTATTGGTTAAGTTAATGCAATATTATCCTGATGGCCAACCCAATTAAATAAGTATTTTAAAATGTTATTATTATTAGTATTGCGAATATTACGAAAATTGTATTTGAGTACATACATCCTAAAAGTATTTTACCTACTTCAACATTCAAATGTTAATTTTTTTTTCCAGTTTACAGTAAGATGAGTACCAAATTAGAAAAAAAAATAACCAACATGTTGGTAACTGTCACCACGCATTGTGCGGTGGCAATAAAAACTAGTGTATATAAGCGCGCTATTTGGCCGGTGATTTCAATTGGATTTGCCTGCTTATTTACGAGATTGCCACCGCTATCCGATTCCTTAAATTTTAATTTCTGCTCTCTTCCTTTTGATTCGACCGCCAAATGCCGGTCTCCGTGGCTAGCATTATAACTCGAACACCAACGACAACATCCCCTCACTTCCTCCGATTCTACCGCAAAATGCTCCAACAACATTTATGTTGATAATCTTTTATTTTTCTTTCATTTCCTTTCGATTTCCATTCTAGATTCTTCTTTACCCACAATTTCTGCTATGTTTTCAGCGCAATAGATCTTTGAAATTGCACCATTAAAAGTTTGGACTCGAGTTTCGGGTGTAGCAAGCTCACTCCCCTTTGGAGTGTGCGTGCAAAAATTTTTAGTCCCACCCTATATATAAGAAAAAGTTTAGACTTGGGGCTACGCCGCCTTCACTGTCTACATCTTACTCTCAGACTCCGCTGGCTGCCGCAGCAAGGTCGGGATAACTTATCGAGATGGCAAACAGCAGTACGAGTACGTGAAGTTGTATGAGGTGGAGGATGAAGTCATGTTGCCTAATATCATTGTTGTTCGTGTTGTTCAAAATTTACTAGATGTGTATCTTAGAAAAATAGCAATAAAAAACAACAATGACTTCAAATAAGAACCTCGAGGCGAGATTTAGAATCCCCGTCCTTAAGATAATATTGTCCTGCTACGTTGCTAACGGTTCAATTGTCAAATTGTCTCCTAAAACACAACGACTATAATTTGTGAAAAGAGCATTCCAAATCACAAATATACAAATCACAAAGGTTTGAAAGCACTCAAACATGAACAAGGAATGGGATGAACAAGATGCACAAGTTTTTGCTCTTGAATTGAAGTGATTTTTGAAATTTTTTGATAAAAAACCATTCAAGGGTTGTTCTATATATACTGGACCAAGTAATGCCACATAGGGACACCAATTGGAGGCAAAAATTCAGGAAAAAATGAATCAATACGTGAAGGGACGCACTCAACCAAAAAATCTGAACATAGCGCGATCGATCACCCAAGGGGCGCCGATCGATCGCACCCTTTACCTCTCGCCTACTGCCAGGCGCGATCGACCCTGCCTGGAGTAGCGATCGATCGCGCCTGGCAGATTTTTGGCACCTCATTTTCTCCAAATGCGCGACCGATCGGGACAACATATGGCTATCGAACGGGATCTCCATTTACACTTCGTTTGGTCATCGATGTTTAATTTCTAATTCATTAAGCATTTTTCCAACAATCCCCCACATGAATTAAATTAATGTATGATGCAATTGAGTGCCTTCAACGAATTATTATGGCATCTGGAGAGATAGCTCGCGGCTTTGAATCTTCCGTAGTAGTATTCAATAGGATTTACTTGACTTAATAGTGAACTTATAGTCCTGAACTATTTAGTCGCTGGTGTAAATCTAGACAACTGAACCCGCACCATAACAACTCTAACATTCGTATTGGTTTTTACGGTCGTATCCATTTCAGCCATGGACCATGCTTGGTTTCATACGTGTTTTCCATCTATGAAGCGACCACACTTCGCACTCACGTAGATGATCTCCTAGAAGAGTATCCCGCTATACTCCAACATATTCTTATATGTCTTAGGAATCTTTAAATGCCTTTGGCCTATCCTTGTACCTCTTTTGCAGGCTACACCCCTAATCATATGAATAAGTCGGAGATTAATTCCCCAATGTGTTTTGTTGGGGTTCAACAATTGCCTCTGCTTTGTGATCGGTCGAACACGTGACGCTTGTGCAGTGTATGGTTGAAAAGATTGATGTTGCGCCATTACCCTTAACTATAGTTATTGATAAAGCGGTAAGCGCTCGATCCTACAATTGGTATCAGAGCCAAGTTCGCGTGTTCGATTCCCATGAGTTGCAGAGAGTGCAATTATTGGGGGAGGGATTGTTGGGGTTCAACAATTGCCTCTGCTTTGTGATCGGTCGAACACGTGGCGCTTGTGCCAGTGTATGGTTGAAAAGATTGATGTTGCGTCATTACCCTTAACTATAGTTATTGATAAAGCGGTAAGCGCTCGATCCTACATGTTTATACAATCTAGTAGTTTGGTTGTCCCTTTTGAACCTAGATCTTGGGATCTCTGATAAGTGCATAATTGCACTTATATTTAATTCTCTTTTCTTATACTTTTATTTTGGTATTCAGGTAGAATTACGTCTTTTGTTGTCATTTTTGTTATTTTGTAGGAATCCAAGGAATTAAGCATTTTATTACTAAAAGATGATGAGAATGACATAAATGTGACAATAATTCAATGTGGGACTGAAAAGTGAAAATATCATACACCGGACAGAATACATGGCGCTCGGGCGCCACTGCAACATTTTGATAAAAAGATACACACACGTGAATAGTTAGCTTTATTTGGAAATTGATTTGAGCAAGATTTAAGGAGAAGATTCACGTGAGATTAGGGGGAAAGACTTTCAAAGGAAACAAATTTATGACCAATAAGAGGAGATTTTGAAGGAAACTAAAAATAAAAAAAAAGGAGATTCACAAAAAGGCAAGAAAGGATCTCAGATATTAGAAAAAGAGGATTTTACGGAAAAGAGAGGACTGAGACGTGAAGAGAGATATCTTGAAGAAGATTATTCACGGATATTTCAGGACGTGAAGATTTGACGCACGAAAATAAAGAGGTGAAAGACTTAACGTGAGGGAAGAAAAAATACACGCACGGACGTAGAGGAAAAACGCACGCACGGAAGAGAGGAAGACTTTACGTAAATATTTCTTGACGTAAACGAACAGATTGACGCGAGAGCAGTACACAACCGAGGGAAATTCAGAAAAGAGGAGGAGATCAATCGAGGCGGTGCGCTTACACCGAAGGATAGAGATTTTGACAACGGAGAAGACGACGGCGACTACCGGGGACGGAGGGCCATCATCCAATTCGTTTGATTATCTCTTCCTTTATGTTTATGATGATTAAGAACATGTCTATGTGTTTATTTAATGTATTCATGAACTAATTTATTATTCTAGAGTTAGACAGATCTTGACTTGAAACTATGTCGTTAATTATTGATTGAATATTATTTGGTTTTTCCTTTGGTTTATTTGTGATTCCTGATTTGAATGCGTTTCAATTAATTGATTACTAGTTGATTCGTCATATTTACTTAGAACCTATCACTCGGGAGAGGGGGTTTTGAATAGGACCATAGGAATTTACATCGTTGGAAGTTTATATAGTCGGGAGACATATAACTCCAACGAAGCCATAGAACGAATCTAGCGCTATTGAAATTGTTTAATAATTTATCTTAGGTGGGCACATCAAGATGATTGTTGAATGATTATTTCTATTTAACACTCGGGAGAGGTAATAGATAACATAGGATTCGTTGTTAATAAATTAGAAGAACACGACATAGTGGATAGTTGAGTGAAGTCGAACCTCTAGAATACGTTCTCATTGATTTTCTCCACTTAAATTTCCATCTTGTTAATCTTTTATTTTATTTTGGTAGATTAATATAATAATTATGCTCTCGATTGTCTAAATAAGTCGAGACTATTCTAATTACAGTACTTGGTGTAACTTAATTTTCAATCCCTGTGGGTTCGACATCCGTATTTTAAAATTCTATACTAAAACTTGACACCGTACACTTGCGGTACGTTTCACACGCATCAATCTCCAGTCACATAGTTTGGGTATCCACTAGAAGATTTTACTTATGAGGTTTTTAATCTTATTCCCCTCGATAAACTTCCATATGATCTCTCGGTTAACCATTTCATGTGCGGATCCGCGGTGCGGTTTCACATAATCACTCATGATTATGCCACTAGAGATCATTTTGTCATATAGTATTAGCGCAACACATTTTTAGTTGCATGCACATGATTTTTCTCTAACAACTTATAAAGTCACTCGGCCGAAGAAACTTTATATGTTTTGCATAAAAATTTTTTTCACAATAATATTCTTCAATTTTCGGTAATTACATTACCTACTTTGCATCATTTTATCATTTTATGATATTTTCATTATCGAATTTTAAGTGCTGTTAACGCGTTATTTCTTAAAAAATTCGAGACCAGAGGGAATACTCAACTTTAATTCACAATTCAAAATTTTAAGCACATAGATTCTTAAAAATTACAAGTTCAAGATTCTATTTCTTGCAAACTTGAAATTTAAGCGCAAAGCTTAAAATTTGAAACTCGAATTAATCCTTGAGATTTTCATTCTTCCAATGTCTTGGAAACTTTAATTCCAAGTTATATGTTGATGCACACATGCCAAAAAATGTCTCGTTAACATTTTCTTTGTTACTTGATGATTTCTAAATTGATTCCCCAATTAGCATATCATCAATACACAAGCATACATATGCTTAGTGTGTACATATTTGTCACACTCGTTAATCTATTTGACAACATGATTTGTCAAACTCTTTATGTCATTTAATTGGCGTTTGTTATGACTTTATTTTGGTCTTCGTATTTCTAGTTTAGCCAATCACCTCCACATTTCAAATATTGTAGGAAATTCTATTTTCCTTTAATCACAAGGTTTCGTCATTGCCTATATGTGACACTTATGATGTGATTGACTCATAGAATTGCAACCCCCACAACTTCGGGATAGTCACAATTGCACTAGCGTTCAAACTTTCGTGTTTCAAGTTCTAAGCGTTATCTTCTTACAAATCCAAATTCAAGATTTTATTTCTTGAAAATTTCAGATTTAAGCGTACTTGCTTACAAAAGTTGAAACTTGGGTAACATTCTCAAACTCGGTTCACAATTTACAATTCAAGCGCACTAACTTAGAAAACTTGAATTCAAGATTTTTATATCTTGCAAATTCATGTTTTAAGTGTACTAGCTTAGAAATTAAAAACATGAACCAAAAGAGATATTACAACACCTAGTCAAAATTTTTGGCTTCGATTCATCACTTGTGTTTTAAGCGTACAAAGCTTAGAAACACGAATTCAAGATTTTATTGTATTTCAAATTCAAGCTTAAGCATCAAATTCTTAGACAACACAAGTATAATCTCCCACAATTCCCATAGCAAACTTCATTTGCTAAATTTTATTGCAATCACATTCTTGATGTGGTTAAACACCTCAATGGCCTTGTTTTTGCTTCGTAACAAAAAAGCCACAACAATATCATGTGCAAATTTTGATAAAGTAACAAATTACTTTTTCCACATCTCTAGTTTTACACAATCTTTCAATCACAAACATCATTGTGAATTAACTCTAGAGACGTTACACTTATTTTAACAAATGAATGACGATTTTGTTAACTTAGCCCCCACTCAAGCAATATTTAACATTACAATTTGTTGCTGCGAACTATGATTTAAATGATCTTAACAATCACGTCACAAACCATAAGATTCAATCCAAGAAGTAATAACATAAATTTTATTGCTTTCAACAAATATCGTCATTACATTTGTTTAGAATCACCCCAATCTTGGAGTTTACAACTTTCAAAGATACATAGTCTAATTAAGCGGTAAGCACTTGATCATCCAAATCGTTTGAGAGACGATCTTCTTCGGTCACATTAACTTGATCCATGGACTTTCCACGGTCTTCTTTATTGCGACAATCATTTGCCATGTGATTGTTTTTCCACATTTGTAGCACTTGCCTTTGAACTTCTTCGCATTTCCAGATTTGGAGGCCATGTCGTCAAACTTGCGCTTTGTTCCGACGGGTTTTTCCACTAAGTTCATTCGTGCTTCATGTTGGTGCCAATTTTCCTTCCTTTCAGAAATTCTGTTGTTCTATTCGATTTTCAAGTGAACCACAAGGTCTTCAAAATTCATCTATATTCGTTTGTGTTTGAGATAATTCTTGAAGTCCTTCCATGATAGATGCAACTTCTCAATCATTGTGACCACTTAGAATGAATCACTGAGAATCATTCCCTCTACATGTATTTCGTGCATGATTACTTGTAAATCTTGCACTTGCGCTATTACTGACTTTGTGTTAACCATTTTGAAATCTAGGAATCGCCCAACGATGAATTTCTTCATGCTGGCTTCCTCGGATATATACTTTTTCTCCAAGGATTGCCACAATTCCTTGGTCATCTTCACTAGACAATACACATTGTACAATGTGTTATCTAGTCCATTGCGAATGTAATTCTTGCACATGAAATTACTTTGATTCCACGCATCAACCACATCCCTCTTTTGGTTGTGGATTCACTCTCCATGACGGTAGGAGCATCCTCGCCAACCCCAAGGTTGTTAAATAAACAACGTATTTTGTTGCCACCGCTTGAAGTCGTTTTCATTGAACTTCTCTGGCCTTTCACCATGATGAACGGGAGTTGTTGTTGCACTCGAAGAAGCCATTTGTTGCTGATATTGTCTTAAGATTGTTGTTCAAATTTACTGGATGTGTATCTTAGGAAAATAGCAAGCAAAAACAACAATGGCTTCAAAGTAGGAACATCGAGGTGAGATTTAGAATTTTCGTTCTTAAGACAATATTGCAACGCTACGGTGCTAACAGTTCAATTGACAATTTGTCTCCCAAGATACAATGACTATGATAGGAGCACTTCAAATCACAAATCCACAAACTACAAAGGTTTGAAAGCACTCAAACATGAATAATGAATGGGATGAACAAGATGCACAAGTTTTGCTCTTGAATATGAAGTGATTTTCAAAAAAAATCTGATATAAAACCACTTAAAGGTTGTTCTATATATACTAGACCAGGTAATGCCACCTAGGGACACCAATTGGAGGCAGCAATTCAGGAAAAATGTATTAATACGTGAAGAGACGCACTCAACCTGCAAATCTGAACAAGGCGCGATCGATCACGCCCTTTACCTCTCGCCTACTGCCAGGCACGACCGATCATGTCTGGAGTGGCAATCGACCGTGTCTGGCAGATTTTTGGCACCTCGTTTTTTCCAAATGCGAGATCGATCGGCCAACATCGTGGCCTCCATTACACTTGTTTGGTCCGCGGTCCTCGATACTTAGTTTTTAATTTATTAAGCATTTTCCCAAAATTCCGTGTCGACAGCAGAAATTCCTGCAGGTATATCATCAGTACTCCGCAATATATCATTTGCACACAAGTATGTAGAGATTGTGCGCTTCGTGATGTTCGATTAGATTTTCTGAAGTGCACGAGTTTGTGAAACCAAGTTGTAAGAAAGCATTGGAGTTGATGAATGAATGCGCCAGGGCTGTTTTAGAGCACTTCTCAGTTGCAGTGATGAATTCAGGTTAAGAGTCGAATTGTTCTGGAAATTTAAACATTCAATGTTGGATTTTAATACTGTCGGGTGATCCATTGCTCTTTGGTTTCAGTATTATATTCAAGAAGGAAACCAAGTTTTATCAGCGACGGGCCAGGTTGATGCATCACTCTATTGTACCTTTAATTTATTTGATTATCTATTTATGCAGAATAAATTTCTCTGTTAAAAGAATTTTGTTGTCAACTTTGAGTAGATGTTGAGGCTTAATTTGGAAGCAGTCTCAATTCCTGTTATTTGGTCATTATTGTATATTAGTAAGAGCTTTTAAAAGATTGCTGGAGTTGCAATCTTTTAAAAGCATCCTAATTTTGAACTTCTTAAGCATTTCTACTAAAGAGAAACAAGGAGAAGAAAAACTAAGTTCAGCAATGGCAAGTCACTTCACATATTTGTAATTTCAAGTGCTTCATTGATTGTAAAAGGTGCAGATTTTATTTATTTTCGATTTCTCTGAGAGTCTAAGCTATTAATCATCATTTGAAAAATAGAAGCTAAAATAAGTAGGGTTTAGAACTTCAAAACGAGGGTAACATGAGTAATATGTGAATGTGTTCCTTAAAGTGTGCTTATTCTAAATTTAGGGTTTTCTATTTGAAATGTGTGTATTAGAAGCCCTTTCATGACCACATGACAAGATAAACTAGCAACTGTTACAAGGTATGGTATGTAAATCATTTAACCAAAACTAAAAATGATGAATTAGCTTGATCTACTATAAACTATATGCTAACTATTGCTAAGTTGGTGGTTGGATAATGAGGATTGGTAAAGAGATAAATGGATAATATCATATTGAGTCTGTAAATATTCCTTTTCATAAACTTTCATCTTCTATTATAAATTCAAAACATTTAATTATGTTCTTTGTGATGTGATGAATTCCAATAACATGATTGATTTTGATATTTGGCATAAAAGACTAGGATATGTCTCAATTTCAAGAATGAAAATGTTATCTTTTTTACCAAGTTCACATGAATTAACGCACTGTCATATATGTCCTCAATCTAAACAAACTAGGCAACCATTTCCTACAAAAAGACTTTCAGTGACAAACTTCCCTTTTGAGCTCATTCACATGTACATTTGGGGTCTCAAGCTAAGTGGATTATGATTTCGTTGAGTATTATTATAGCTTAAGAATTTTATATTCTTTATACAAAAATCATTTATGTGTTCTTTCGGTGTGAAATATTGGTTGTAAATTGGGTATTCAATTGATATTGAGTTGATTAAGGTACGTGTTGACGTACAAGCATGTATGATATGAAGTAATATATATATGTATACATTATTGTTGTCATGTGTATATATTTTTGATTTGATTTTTTCCCGGTATATTCAATTTACGGGTAGGCTCTGCCAAAATTTTTATAAAATCACATGACATAACTAAGATTATATGCGTATTTAATCCCTAATGCTTGGTTAGTATTGAAGGGTCCTACACACTATAAGATCCAAACATCGTTGCTACATTTATTTATTTATACTTGTTTTTTTCTTTTTGTCATGTGAAGTGAAACACTGACACTTAGCTGAAACAAATTTCGTTCTTTGCTGCTCAGTTATGGTATGGTGATCGCCGCAGCCTAGATTGTTTTGCTAGACCATTTGCACCAGTAATACAAGAAAACTAGTCGGTCATAAATTAGAATTTGGGTGGTTAGAATTTTAAGAAAAGAGTGGTGGGTATTGAAATTGAGAATGGTGGCTGAGCACGATGGAGAAACTTCAACAATGGATGTCGAACAAGCTAGAAATCATGGTGAGCACTATGGGGAAATTTCTACCATGGATTGCAACTTTAGAATAACCCAATTTTAGTTCCTCGCGTGAGGACGGAATTCAATGTCATTGAACGCCATGTGGAAGTAGAATTAGAATCAGAACGAGATGTTGAAAACAACGAGGCTTGTGAAGAAGGCGAAACAACTGATGATGATGAAGAATGCACATTCCTGTTTCAAGGGGAAATGGACCCTATGACATTTGTCGAAGACGATGCCTCTAAACTTCAGCCTTATCAGCGATTTGAACAGATACAAAATGACTACGAGATTCTGGCAGCCAAGAAGCGCTTCACACTTGATCGGCAAATATGGTATTGAATATTAATTTTAGTTGCGACATAGTTCATTGCTTTGTCTAATCTCTATATTTAACAATGAATTCATTTCTTATAAAAAAATAGTGAAATTCCAGCAAAAAGGTTTAGGCAGGAGGAGTTTATTGGAGCAAGCTTTGAAGAAATAATGGAGACCATCAACTTTGGTGTGAAGAAAAAGTCAAAGGTATCAATAAGTTTCCTACTTTGTTTTAATTGCTCCAATGTGTCTTGATAATTACTTTTTCACTATGTGTATCCTATCAGTTCAAACTTTAACTTTATGATTTCCCTGTATAGTGAAATGTAAAATGGATTCGTGGATCTAAATCCTTATCATGGATTTGGGAGGTGTACTTGAGTACCATCTCAGTGGATAAACTGGGAATTTATGTTGCCTTTTTGAATGATAAATTTAAAATTCGGATTGTAGGTTGACCGCTTTATTTTTAAACAAAAGATATTTCAAAGTGTAGTGTGAAGCGATTCTACCGCAAGTGCACGGTTGTCAAGTTTTAGTATAGTGAAATGGAAGTAAAGGTTGTCGAATCCACAGGGACTAATGTATAACTACCAAATAAAACTAGCAAAATTATATTTAGCCTACAATTAACAAAGGATATTAACTAATGCAAAATTAAACTAAGGAATTAAAATTAAACAAGAAACAATAAAATGAATGGTTCCGGATATGCAAAGGTAATTCGCTCGAGAAATTTATCAAGCTCTTCGCTCAACTGTGTTATCTTTAATGATTCATCTGAATAAGCAAATTATCAATCAATTGATTTTAAAGGTGAAAGGTTTTCGCTGTTATTCAATACACTCTCTCGAGCTGTAAAGAAACTAAAATCAAACTAGAACAAGTCACTCTCGTGCACCTATTTACTAATTCGATATTGCATAAATCGTCAAAACCTCGTTACTCTAAATCTCCCGATTCAAAGTTCTCACGTATGTGATTTCATCTCTCGATCTCAATCTTAAACATACTTCATGAATTAATAGAGCGTGCTATAACGTTATCTCTCGATCTCGGTTATAACTCTCAGAATCAATCAAAGTTAGCTAGGCTTTGATCTTAACAAGCAATTAATTCATGAACAATAGGAATCAATACACTCAAACACAATTAAATCAATAAATCAAACACAATGATACTAAATCTCAATAAAATAAACTAGATTTAATTCAAATCCAATACATAAGAAGTTGAATCGTCTCTCGACCTCAACAACATCAAATGAAAATGAAAATAAAATAAATCAAAGTTTAGAAATACGATAAACGGTTGGAATGAATCCTTGCGTTGCACCGTGATTTCTTCTATTGCTCCTTCCTTGCACTCCGGAATTGGTTGACTCAAGCTCGGACGAAGAACGGAGAAGAAAGCTTCCTCCGGAATCTCCTTCGGCGGCTACTAGGGTTTAGGGTTGATGTTTTTCTCTCCTAAAATCGAGTCTGATATCATATGTTATGGTATGGAAGAGATTCCCTTTTTAAAACCATTTTTGGAAAAATCAGATTTGCAGAATCGCGTATCGATCGATCGAGATTTTCGTCCGATCGATCGGTGCACTGTTCACATCATTCTTTGAACTCACTGTCTCGCTCGATCGATCGAGATTATTCTTCCGATCGATCAAAAATTGTTGGTGAAGTTTCTGCTTGGATCGATCGATCGAGATATAATCTCGATCGATCGACTCTTTGATCAATTCGCTGCTCAACTTTCTGCATGGCTCGATCGATCGAGAATAAATCTCGATCGATCGACGCCTTGAAAAATCTTCTTTCTTCATTTGCTCTCTTTTTCGCCTCGATTTCGCCCGTTTTCTTCATTTTAGCTCATTTCTTCCACTTCCGACCTATTTTCCTGAAACAAGCAAATAAACACCAAAAAACATAATATCATCCAGGAAAAAGTATGAAAAACGGGAAGAAATTACAGCTAAAAACACTTAAAATCTAAGCCTATCAACTCCCCCAAACTTAGGCTTGATCGTCCTCGAGCAAGCAATAAGCTCAAAAAGGAAGAGTTAACCTTAATACTATGCATGAATCATCTTTACAACTCACGTAAAAACTCAGAAATCCTACTTACACATCGATATGAGTCATTCAAAGTTCAACAGGAAGCATTTTCTCCTAAGCTAAACAATACATCTCAACATTGGAACGTGCGTGTGTGCTATTGTCAAACATGAATAATGTACATATCTTTAAGAGCAAAATGTGCTATAAAAACTCAAAGTCAAGAATACTTTGAATTACTCTACAAATCTACTATCAAGCACTTCTCCACTAATGTAATTATTCCCTAGACTTGGATCAAAAGGTCTTTAAAAGCTTATAGCGTTAGGCCTTTTGGTGTCGGTTCCAAAGAAAATGTAGGATGGATGCAAAGAAGAGAGTATAATAAAATCAGTTCAACAATTTTTGAGCTTCTCTTCAGCTTTTTCTAGCCTTGGCCACTTTGGGTCTTATTTGAATTTTTCTTTTCAAGGCTTTTCTCTACATCTTTTCTTTTTGCTCATTCTTTTGTTCATTTTATTTTTCACACTGAACTCATTTACATATAACAATTCAGTGCAATGAATGAGATTCATTATACTCCCTTAGGGATGGATAAAAATTTTCTTTTAGGCTCAAACCAAGGTAGGTATAATGAGTTTGCCAAGAATGTCGAATGGGGGTCTAATCATATGCAATGCATATACCATTCTTTTTCAATAAGGCTCGAGAGGGGACACTAAAGAATGATGTATAAAAGGTAGGCTTGAAAGGCACAAACGGTCCAAAGATCGCCTAAATCATCTCCAAGTCAAGTTCCTAATTATAAATTTCACCTCAAAGTGCTTTCAAATAAATTGTAGAGTTATCTAAGATGCTCAAGACTAATCATAACACAAGTTTTCACTTTAATCAATACATACTTCATTCAATCACGACTCAAAATGTGCTCAAACTATTCCTCAGTTTTGACATATGCTCAACACAGGATATATACAAACAAGTTAAACGTTTTCATGACTCCTATCTAGATGAGGATTAATTTCATCATGTATTACCGTTGCAACTCTAATTCCTCATTTCTCAAGACTAACTCATAAAAAAAAAATTTTTGTTGGTAATGCTCAAGGACGAATTAGTCACAAAATCGCGCAGTCATGCAAGTAGAGAAGCAAGACAAGTAGCAAAATGTGCAAAAACAAGATATATACAAATACTCAAAACCCCCCCAAACTTAATATGTGCATTGCCCTCAATGAACAAGAAAAAATAAATGCAATGGCAAAAACACATACCATGACAACGATCGTCACTGATCGTCGTCCTCATCATGCTCCGGAGGGGGAACTGGGTAGTGATGCTCCTCGCTCTGATATGACGGAAATGGTGGGTATTCAGAAGGTGGGGGTGCATGCGGATGATATGGTGCAAAGTGTGGCTCTGGCGGGAACTGGAAATATGGGAAGCCCTGGGCCATGGCAGTGTTCCATGCACTCTGGTAGTGCATGAACTCCATCTGACGCTGAGCTACCTGCTCATGGTCCATCTGCAATGCTCTCTGCATGCTATGAATGTCCCGCTGCATGCAATGAATACTATGCTGCTCCAGACGAATATCTTGGAGATCCCTGTGAAGAGAGTCCAATGTAACACGTGTACGCTCTGCAGCAGAGGATGATGATGCTCCGGCCTGTCTAGTGTCCGAGGGTCGTGGTGCAGCCCTTCTTCGGCCTGTAGGTGGTGGTGGACCATCAACAATAATCGGGGTCTTTGGTGGGAGTAGCTCCTCGTCCTCTCCCCATTGCACTCCGCATCTCTTGCATAACTCCGTGATGGTAGATGGAAACGGTAGTGCGGAGGTATGTGGGCTGCTACCGATCTCATGGATGTGATCACTAATGATCTCACCCAAATCCACATCCTGCCCTGTGAGAATGGCAAAAACCAGGGCCGCTCTGTCCTTCGTCACCTCCGAAGTGTGGGTCGAAGGCATGACCCGCGAGGCGACAAATGAGAACCATGCTTGGGCCTCTGGTGTCAAATGCTTCTTGAGAACCACATGTGGCTCTCCCTTGTCGTTCCGCTGCCAATCTACTCCGGGCATGCAATGACTGCGAGTACCTCATCATAATTGATCAAACTCTTGCGAAAATATTGGTACGCACAGTTGTGTAGGAAAGGCATCCGGTAAATATTATTGATTGAGGCTCGATCTACCAACACATCATTCCCTCGAACATAAACAATTACTTGGTGCCATGGTGGAATAACTCGAAGATTTGTGTAAAATTCCTTCACCAATGGAACCACAGCATCAATAGGTGTCTGAACAAAGTGAAACCACCTTTACGCCGTGCTGTCCTAATGACCGGACACTCAATATTTTCCATGCTCATGCTCCTTTCACGACTAAGGGGTTTCTTATGATAAGTGGGATATAACTCAGCAACTGCGGCATTGATAAACTTATGTTCATCATGCTCTTGCTCAGAAGGAGTGGCCTCCGCCTGCTTTTGCTTTTGTGAAGCCTCTGCCTGCTTTGACCTCTTTCTCGGAGCCATTTTCTTGCTAGGTTATTCTCAATTACCTCACTTAATTGCAACTAAACACCACCCCAAAAACAATGCAATGCCAATACCCCTCAACACAACAAAAGCTCCCCCAAACTTTGATTCTTCCTAACCCAATTCAACTACACAAAGTAATTGCACCAAAAGATAAAAAGATGTGAAATTGGAAACCAATTACCACTTAAAAATCTGATCTTGGACGAGTTTGGCACTTGGTTTGAAATTTTCTTCCGGATGCAATTCTACCCAATTTGGTGTGCAATACTCCAAATCTGCAACGAAAATCTCATTAGAACAATTATTCCTTCAAAGATTTGAAGTAAATTGGAAATTGGATCGAATAAGGATGAGATTAGATGAAAAATTTGAAAGAGGAGACTTGGGTTTGAGTTGAAGAGGAGAGGAAAAAGTTTGTGATTTCTGCTGGTTGCTGCGTCGGTGCCCTTTTATTTTTCAAAATTTTCTCTCGCTCGATCGATCGAAAATAATTCTCGATCGATCGAGCGAGGCAGTAACTTAAAACATATTTTAAAAGTTCCGGGCGATCGATCGAGAGTTTATCTCGATCGATCGCCAGCACCAGTAGACAAAAATTTGCATTTTTTTTTCAAAAACTTTTCTCTCGGGTTGCCTCGCCTACATCCTTATTGCTCTTGTTTTTACACCTGCAATAGAAATTTCACGAATTCATTCACGGACAAACTAAAAACAAATTTAAAAACAAATCAAACTAAAACAAGGAATTAAAACAAAAACTCGAGAAAGGAAAGGAAAGTTCTTAATTTATAGTCCCAAGCTGGACTGTCACCTCCTCGTCTGTCAATTCGACTGCTCCTTTGGATTCTTTACAGAATCACTCGGGAGCGTACCTTGCGTCCTTCCCGAAATCAATGTAGCCAACTGCCCAATTTGCACTTCCAAATTCTTAATCGATGCATCTTGATTCTGCATCCTCACCTCTGTCGACGAAATCAACTTGGCCATCAGTTCCTCCATACTCGGTTTTTGTGGGAACCCCGCCTGTGGTTGTGGGTTCAACACATTCTCCTGGTTCGACCATATCAGATTTGGGTGGTTCCTCCACCCCGGATTGTAGGAGTTCGAATACGGATTGTTCTGCTGCCTGTTACCCACAAAATTCACAGCCTCAATAGATTGGTTAAATTGATTACCTGCCTGGCACCCGATGCTAGGATGACCGCCTCCACACAAGTCACAGAAGACAGCTTGAACTTGCATTGCTGATGCTCCTTTGCTATCTATCTTCTTGTTCATAGCCTCCAACTGAGCCGAAATGGCAGTGATCTCGTCCACTTGATGGACTCCTATTGGCTTCTATGGCGTGTTCCTCTCTGACTGCCACTGGTAGCTGTTGCACGCCATTTCCTCCAATAAATTGTATGCCTCTTCCGGTGTCTTCCTCATTATTAATCCCCCAGATGCTGCATCTATCATCGAACGGTTAGCAGAAAACAAACCATTATAGAAAGTTTGTACCTGCAGCCATATGGGTAGACCGTGGTGTGGGCATCTCCTCAACAATTCTTTAAAACGATCACACGCTTCATATAACGTCTCAGGGTCGAACTGCCCAAATGTCGTGATATCGTTCCACATCTTTGCTGTCTTGGAAGGGGGAAAGTACTTCGATAAAAATGCTTTCGTCATCCCTTCCCATGTTGTTATTGAACCTGCAGGTAGTGAATTCAACCATGATTTAGCCTTGTCTCGTAATGAAAAAGGAAAAATCCTTAACCTGATGGCGTCGTCAGAGACGCCATTATGTTTAAACGTGTCACAGATCTCCAAAAAATTGGAGATGTGATTGTTCGGATCGTCCGTGGCAGCTTCCCCAAACATTACAGAATGCTGTATCATTTGGATAATCGCCGGCTTGATCTCAAAGTTGTTTGCTTGAATCGTCGGCCTTGTGATACTGGATAAAGATCCATGAAATACCGGTTGTGCAAAGTCCATCATTGATCTTGGGTTCTGTGCTTCATTATTGTCAGCCATCGCTCGAGCTTCTCGTAATCTTCTTAGTAGAGTTCTCTCTATTTCCGGATCAAATGGCTCGAGGATGGACTCCTCTCTCCTGAGCATGCACTAGACAATTGCTTCCTGTACTGAAACAGACAAAAGGAAACAACAATGACAAAAACAAAATTTATTAACAAAGATCAACAAAAGAAAGAAAAACAAAAACAAAAACGCAATAATAAAAATTGGCTAAATTACAATTAACTAATCTCGTATGATATTATACAGATTAGTCCCCGGCAACGGCGCCAAAAACTTGACCGCTTTATTTTTAAACAAAAGATATTTCAAAGTGTAGTGTGAAGCGATTCTACCGCAAGTGCACGGTTGTCAAGTTTTAGTGTACTGAAATGGAAGTAAAGGTTGTCGAATCCACAGGGACTACCAAATAAAACTAGCAAAATTATATTTAGCCTACAATTAACAAAGGAGATTAACTAATGCAAAATTAAACTAAGGAATGAAAATTAAACAAGAAACAATAAAATGAATGGTTCCGGATATGCAAAGGTAATTCGCTCGAGAAATTTATCAAGCTCTTCGCTCAACTGTGTTATCTTTAATGATTCATCTGAATAAGCAAATTATCAATCAATTGATTTTAAAGGTGAAAGGTTTTCGCTGTTATTCAATACACTCTCTCGAGCTGTAAAGAAACTAAAATCAAACTAGAACAAGTCACTCTCGTGCACCTATTTACTAATTCAATATTGCATAAATCGTCAAAACCTCGTTACTCTAAATCTCTCGATTCAAAGTTCTCACGTATATGATTTCATCTCTCGATCTCAATCTTAAACATACTTCATGAATTAATAGAGCGTGATATAACGTTGACAAGTGTATTTTATACACTTATATTTCCTCTTATTTTGCATGATTTAGTGTTAGTTTTCTATCAGAATCACACTTTTGGGTTTGTTTTTGTTATTTTGTAGGAATCCAAGGAATTAAGCATTTTATTATTAAAAGATGATGAGAAATACATATATGTGACAGAAATTCAAATTGGGACTCAACGGTGAAATAAGCATGCACTGGGACATGTCAAATGACAAGATTATATTATATTATATTATATTATAATATAATATAATATAATATATATACATGAGAAAGAAGGAAAGAAAAGCGAGAGATTGGAAAGGAGATTGGATAGATTTTTCAAAAAGATATTCACGCACAGATTTACGAATATACGCAAGCAAGAGTTTTACGTAAATACATTGACGTGAGGATTCGGGGGATTTTTAACAAAAATAAAGTTACTTAGAAAAGGGGGGCCGCACAACCGAGAGCTGATATACGTGACCAAGAAGACACAACCGAGAGAACAAAAGAGGAGGGGAGGAGATCATTCGAGGCGGCGCGCGTACAACGAAGGGTAGAGATTTTGACGACGGAGAAGACGACGGCGACTATCGGGGACGGAGGGCCATCTTCCAATTCGTTTGATTATCTATTCCCTTATGTTTATGATGATTAAGAACATGTCTATGTGTTTGTTTAATTTATTCATGAACTAATTTATTATTCTAGGGTTAGACGGATCTTGACTTGAAACTATGTCATTGGTTTTTCATATGGTTTATTTATGTTTACCTGTTCTTAATGCTTTTAATCTACTGGCCATGGATTGAATGATTCCATATTCGTGATCTATCACTCGGGAGAGGGGGTTGTGAATAGGAAAGAAGGAATTCGTATCGTGGTAGTTATATTGTTCGGAAGGCCTATAACTCCATAGAAGTCGTCAAAGGAATTACTGCGCTTTTACAATTGTCTGATAATTCATCTTAGATAGGGATATCAAGATTAATGTTAGATAATTACTATGCTTAACACCCGGGAGGGGGAGTAGAAACAAATAAGAATTCTCGGCTAGTAAACTAGGAAAACACGACATAGTGGATAGTTGAGTGAAGTCGAACCTCTAGAATCCGTTCTCATTGATTTTCTCCACTTAAATTACCATCTTGTTAATCTTTTATTCTATTTTCGTAGATTAGTTTAATAAATATTGCTCTCGATTATCTAAATAAAGTCGAGACTATTCTAATTACAGTACTTGGTGTAACTCAATTTTCAATCCCTGTGGGTTCGACATCCGTACTTTCAAATTCCTATACTAAAACTTGACACCGTACACTTGCGGTACGTTTCACACGCATCAAGTTTTTGACGCCGTTGCCTCAACTGATACTGTACCAATTAATCTTGGTTTTAATTTAGAGCTTTTATTCCTTTTATTTTGGAGTGATTTTTGTCTTGTCTGAATTTTTGCAGTGCATGCGAAAGTACACTACTCCTGAATCGTTGCTGTTTGATCATGAGATCGAGAGAACTGCAAGAAGACTGAGAAAAACGAGAAGGGAGGAATTGATAGAAATGGCTGCAAATAGAGACAACAACGAACCACCTCCACAACTTGTTGAACCTCAAAGGGCGATCAGAGATTTTTCAAACCTTTGGTCAACAACAATTACTCTGGGATAGCTCGCCAGACTATCAATGCCAACAACTTTGAACTTAAGCCGGCATTGATAAGTATGGTGCAACAGAATCAGTTTGGTGGGTCCCCTGTTGAAGACCCCAACTTGCATTTGAGGATATTTTTGGAGATAGCTGATACTGTGAAGATGAATGGTGTTCCAGAAGATACTGTGAGACTGCGATTGTTCCCTTTCTCTCTTAGGGACCATGCAAGGAGTTGGCAACAATCTCTTCCAAATAATGGTATTAACACATGGGCGGAAATGGCATCGAAATTTCTCTCGAAGTTCTTCCCACCAGCTAAGTCAGCTCAACTGAGAACTGAAATTAGTACGTTCAGACAAATTGATTCTGAACAACTATACGAGGCATGAGAGCGATTCAAGGATTTATTGAGGAGGTGCCCACAACATAACTATGAAAGCTGGGTGCAGATTCAGTTATTTTACAATGGGTTGAATGGACCAACTAGGATCATTGTGGATGCTGCAGCAGGAGGAACACTATTTTCTAAGACTGCAGATGCTGCCTTTGAATTACTTGAGGAGATGTCGGCTAACAGCTTCCAGTGGCCCAGTGAGCGAGCCATGGCAAGGAAACCCATAGGTATGTATGAGGTTGATCATTTTAGTACTCTTACTGCACAACTGTCTGCACTAACCACGCAGGTAGCAGCTCTGACCAAGCAAGGAGCACAACCTACTATTGAATTAGCCGCCGCTGCAGCTGGAATGGAGTTGTCAAGGGAAGCAGAACAAGAGCACGTTCAGTTCATAAACAATCGGTATCCCAACAATAATAATAACTACTGAAGCAATCCGTATCAACAAGGGTTCCACAACAATGATAGACTCTCATATGCCAACAACAATAGTGCTCTGAATCCACCACCTGGATATGCTCCACAAAAGAATGAAGGTAAACCTTCACTTGAATATTTGGTGAATACTTTTGTTCAAAGTTCGAAATTGAGGCTTGAGAAGAATGAGTCGAGGCTTGATACGATTGAGGGTCACATGAACAACATGGGTGCTACAATGAAATCTCTTGAGGTGCAAATTGGGCAGCTTGCTAATGCCATGAACAACCAACAAAGAGGATCATTTCCTAGCAACACCGAAGTGAACCCAAGGGAGCAGTGCAAGGCCGTGTCATTGAGAAGTGGTAAGGAACTTGGGGATGTAGAACCAGCACATGTTGATGAGCCATCTGTTGAGGAGACTCAATTTCAGGTTGAAACCCCTAAAGAAGTTGAAAAGGAGAAGCAACCACATTACCGGAAAAGCTTCCTATGTACAAGCCTACACTTCCATATCCCAACGTTTCCGGAAAAAGGCTATAGATGACCAGTTTGCCAAATTCTTGGAGATTTTCAAGAAAATCCACATAAATATTCCTTTTGCCGAGGCGTTGCAACAAATGCCTAATTATACAAAGTTTATGAAGGATATAATGGCAAGAAAGAGGAAGCTTGAGGAATTTGAAACCGTGAATCTCACAGAAGAATGTAGTGCAATACTCCAAAAGAAGCTACCACAAAAATTGAAAGATCCAGGGAGTTTTACTATTCCTTGTATTATTGGTAGTTCTACATTTAATAGGGCGTTATGTGATTTAGGTGCAAGTATTAATTTAATGCCTTTATCTGTTTTCAGGAGTTTAGGGCTTGGTGAAGTAAAGCCTACTACAATCACATTGCAATTGGCGGATAGGTCTCTCACATATCCTAGAGGGATAATTGAAGATGTGCTTGTGAAGGTGGACAAATTTATTTTCCCTGCAGATTTTGTGGTTCTAGACATGGAGGAAGATGGAGATGTTCCATTAATTTTGGGGAGACCATTCTTAGCAACAGGCAGGGCACTTATCGATGTCCAAAGAGGAGAATTATCCTTGAGAGTTGGAGGAGAAGAAGTCATGTTCAATATTTACAAGGCTCTCAAGGGACCTGACGAGGTAAGTACTTGCAAGTTTTTGGATGTAATTGACTCATGTGTCCATAACTTTGAATTGAGAATTGCATGGTCAACTCTATTATGAAAGTGGATGCAACTGAACCTGATCTTGCTGAGCAAGTGGAAGCACTTAAGAGCTTGCCTAAGGAGAACAACACTACTGGCAAAGAGGAAGATGTACGAGATACATCAGTCAAAGAAGATACGAAGGCGAGCTCGGAACTGAAAGAACTACCGGCCCACCTTACTTATGCATTCTTGGGTGAGAATTCGACATACCCGGTAATTATATCTTCATCTCTTTGTTCTTTAGAGAAGGATAAATTATTACGTGTATTGAGGACATATAAATCTGCTTTGGGTTGGTCGATTTCTGATATCAAGGGGATTAACCCGTCTTTGTGCATGCATAAAATTCTTATGGAGGATTCCTTCGTTCCCTCCATTGATCATCAAAGGCGGTTAAATCCAGCAATGAAGGAGGTAGTAAAAGCAGAAGCGCTTAAATTGTTAAATGCTGGGATTATTTATGCTATTTCAGATAGTGCATGGGTTTCACCAGTACAGGTCGTGCCAAAGAAAGAAGGGATGACAGTGGTAAGAAATGAAAATAATGAGTTGATCTCAACTCGAACTGTGACGGGGTGGCGAGTTTGCATTGACTATAGGAAACTCAACAAGGCCACAAGGAAGGACCACTTCCCTCTTCCATTTATCGATCAGATGCTTGACAGGTTAGCCGGTTATTGTTATTACTGTTTCTTAGATGGCTATTCAGGATACAATCAAATTGCCATAGACCCCGAGGATCAAGAAAAGACAACGTTTACCTGTCCATATGGCACCTTTGCGTTTAGAAGAATGCCTTTTGGTTTATGCAACGCACCTGCTACTTTTCAACGGTGCATGATGGCGATATTTTCAGATATGGTGGAGGAGATCCTTGAAGTCTTCATGGACGACTTTCGGTATATGGTTCCTCTTTTGACCATTGTTTGCATAACCTATCTCTTGTGTTACAGCGCTGCCAAGAAAAGAACCTCGTGTTAAATTGGGAGAAATGTCACTTTATGGTGCAAGAGGGTATTGTCCTTGGCCATAAGGTGTCATCTCAAGGACTTGAAGTGGATAGAGCAAAAGTGGTTGCAATTGAGAAGCTTCCACCTCCGAACAATGAGAAGGCTATTAGGAGCTTCCTTGGACATGCCGGGTTTTATCGCCGTTTTATTAAAGATTTTTCTAAATAGCTAAGCCCTTGTGTAATTTGTTAGAAAAAGACTCACCTTTTGTCTTTGATGATTTGTGTTTGCAGGCATTTAACAGGCTAAAGAAAGCACTTATATCTGCACCAATCATCATAGTGTCGGATTGGAAGGAGCCATTTGTTTTAATGTGTGATGCCAGCGACAATGCTGTGGGAGCAGTTTTGGGGCAAAAGAGAGACAAGATTTTTAGGGCGATCTACTATGCAAGTAGAACTCTTGATGGAGCCCAACAGAATTACACGACCACCGAGAAAGAGATGCTAGCTGTGGTGTATGCATTCGACAAGTTTAGAGCATATCTGATCGGGACAAAGGTCATAGTTTACACAGATCATGCAGCGATTCGTTATCTTTTTGCCAAGAAGGATTCGAAACCCCGGTTGATTAGATGGATCTTGTTGCTACAAGAGTTTGATTTCGAGATCTTGGATAAAAAGGGCAGTGAAAATCAAGTAGCAGATCACTTATCTCGTTTGGAGTTGGAGGATCAAATGGATCATGGAGTCATACAAGAGAACTTTCCTGGTGAACATCTCTTTGAGGTATGTACTAAAACTCCGTGGTTCACTGATTTTGCTAATTATTTGTCGTGTGGTATATTGCCTCCAGACCTCACGTATCAGCAAAGGAAGAAGTTCTTTCATGATGTGAAGAATTATTACTGGGATGAACCGTATGTATTCAGACGCTGTGCAGACCAAATTGTCCGGAGATGCGTAACTGAGGAGGAATCAAGAGAGATTCTTGAAAAGTGTCACTCCAGACCTTATGGAGGACATTTTGGAGCAGCAAGGACAGCAGCAAAAGTGCTTCAATCAGGTTTCTATTGGCCAGAGCTACATCGAGACAGTTATACTTTGGTGAAGACGTGTGACGTTGTCAGCGCATTGGTAATATTTCTAAACGCCATGAGATGCCGTTGACAAATATCTTGGAATTAGAAATCTTCGATGTATGGGGTATTGATTTCATGGGCCCCTTCCCACCATCTTGTGGACAGTCATATATTCTGCTAGCAGTGGATTATGTTTCTAAGTGGGTTGAAGCGATTGCCACATCGACTAATGACGCTCAGGTCGTGGTCAAGTTCGTGCAAAAGAACATCTTTACACGGTTTGGTACTCCGAGATCGATTGTCAGTGATGAAGGGACCCACTTCTGTAACAAGATCTTCAGTGCTTTGATGACGAAATACACTGTGAGGCATAAGATTGCATTGGCTTATCATCCACAGACTAATGGCCAAGCCGAAATTTCTAACCGAGAAATTAAGTTAATTCTTGAAAAGACGGTCAGTATTAACCGAAAGGATTGGGCTCTGAAATTGGATGATGCATTATGGGCATACCGCACTGCATTCAAAACTCCCATAGGGATGTCCCCATATCGTCTAGTCTTTGGGAAAGCATGTCATTTACCGGTAGAGTTGGAACAATCGGGCTTTCTGGGCCATAAAGAAGCTGAACTTTGATTTGAAGGCTGCTGGTGAGCAACGGTTGCTACAGCTCACTGATATGGATGAGTTTCGTAATGAAGCGTACGAAAATGCTAAGATCTACAAGGAGCGAACGAAGAATTGGCATGACAAGCAAATCGTGAGAAGAGAGTTTATTCCTGGTCAGAAAGTGCTACTATATACTCTCGTCTCCGACTATTTCCAGGAAAGTTGAAGTCACGATGGTCTGGGCCGTTCACTATTGAGAAAGTGACCCCATATGGAGCAATTGAACTGAAATGCGATGACGGTCACACATTTCAAGCAAATGGGCAGCGATTGAAGCATTATTTTGGGGAAGAAGTAAGAGACGTGGAAGAGGTTCATCTGAGCGAGCCTAAGTGAATGGATGGAAGACAGTCGGGTCGAGGACTATAAACTAAGCGCTATTCGGGAGGCAACCCGAATCCTGTATCCTTATTTTATTTTTATTTTTTATTTAAAAAAAAAAAAGTGTAGGCCTCAGAAGTATTCAGACATGCATATCATTTTCTCAAGAATTCTCACGTGTGTGTGTGCTACCATTTCCATGTAAGCATTAAAGCAATCTTAACTCACACAAATCAATAGGACTTTGCAATGTATAGGTTTAAATTGCATTGTTCAAAAACAGAGTGTATTTTGATGAATGCTAACAATGCATCAAGACTAGGTAATGAGATGCTCATATGTGAATGTCAAAACCATGTTTATTACAAGTGTTTCTCGAGTGTCATAGGTTCACTATTCATAACCTTCTCCACTAGTATATTAGACAAATGTGGCTTGGTCAATAGGTCTTAATAAGCTTGTAACGTTAGGCTTTGGCTCATGGCTTCAATAAAAGGAAAGGTATTCAAAGCAACAGAGTAAGTTGAAATTATAATCAATTTGCGCATTCTCATCCCGCTTTCGACTCCTTCTATTGATGATTCATCAATTTTCTTTTCATTTCAATTCATCCTCTTTTCTCATCCTCCTCATCATTATTCACCTCATTATTTTTCTCTTTTTTTTTTTTTTTTCTTTTCATCGTTACTTCACTTCTCATTTTCAATTAAGATCATAGGAGTTATTTGAACTTTTAAAGCGCAATAGAAGCTTACTCCCTTGAGGGTAGGAAATAGTGTATAAGCTTTAGCAAGGTGGTCAATGTGGGATTTTGAAATGATGCCGAATGGGGGTTATTATGTGCCTAAGCACATGCCATTCGATTTTCAATAAGCTCAAAAGGGTAACTACAGATGAAAATGATGTATTTTGGTGGTTTCAAAGGCTCAAACGATCAAAAAAATTGCCTAAATCATTCCTAAGCCACATATGTCTGTATTTCGCCTCAAAGATTACTATAGTAAGTTCTATACTACTCTCAATTCACAAATAACTTACATGATTTGACCAATGTGCTCAGTTGCATCTGAAAACCATGGTAATATCAGAGAAAATTTGAATGAGATTCTAAAAGATATTGCAAACAATTCAATCCTCATTCTTTTACATTTAACTCAAAGGGGCTACTATGGCAATTTTCTGTGAAAGAATCAAGGCCCAAATTATCAAGAATTGCCTATATCATTTTTGTGTTCGTTCAAATCATCATTGATTAATCAAATGGTCATGGGTTCTAGTGCAAGAATATGTGAGAACTCAAGAGCAACATGAAAACATGAAAATTTTAAAATTTTCCGCAAATCAACTCAATTTTTCATCATTGGCCTCAACTGACTCGTAATACAACTTATGACTGAATTAATAAATTAGTTCATGAATACATTAAATAAACACATAGACATGTCTTTAATCATCATAAACATAAGGGAAGAGATATTCAAACGAATATGAAGATGGCCCTCCGTCTCCGGTAGTCGTCGTCGTCTTCTCCGTCGTCAAAATCTCTACCCTTCGTTGTAAGCGCACTGCCTCAAATGATCTCCTCCTCTCTACGTTCACGTACTGCTCGGTTGTCTTGTTCACGTAAGAATTACGTGAAATCCCCTTCTCACCTTTTTCTCCTCTGTACGTCTACTGAATCTCTTATTCTTTCTTCGCCTCCTCTGTTCTCGTCCCTTCACGTATTTGTTTTTGTTTTGTTTTCGTGTTGTTTTGCTCGGGACTAGCAAAAGTTTAAGTTTAGGGGGTTTGATAAGTGTATTTTATACACTTATATTTCTTCTTATTTTGCATGGTTTAGTGTTAGTTTTCGATCAGAATTACGCTTTTGGTTTTGTTCTGTGTTGTTTTGCAGGAATCCAGGTAATTACATGTTTTGTGGACTAAAAGGGTGCAAATGACGGAAGGAACGGATGAATTGAAGTCAAAAATCTACACTTTGAATCAAAGCAACAGGCGTAATTACGCCTGTCTTGAGGCGTAACTACGCCTAAGCCACGGCATTTGAGATTTTGAAGAAATACATGAGGCGTAACTACGCCTCATTCAGGCGTAGCTACGCCTAAGCTACGGCTTTTAATTATTTATTCAGGCGTAATTACGCCACTTTGGAGGCGTAATTACGCCAGTCACGCGGGAAGCCAGACTTTGGACACGTCGACAGGCGTAACTACGCCACTTCGGAGGCGTAATTAGGCCAATGGAATTTTGGCAATTTTGGAGACTTTCCTTATTTGATTGCACGGGACTTTTAAAGGTTTTAGAGGAGGATTTTCGATTTTTATTCAGACTTAGACATATTCTTGGAGAGAAGGAGGCTAGGGTTGAAGAACGGAGAAGAATAACGACGACGGCTCGGAGCAAAAAGTAGAGAATTCATCACGAGACGGCGGCGTTCATCGGAGATCGAAGAATAGCGTCCAATTCGTTTTGTATCTCTAAACTTTTAGCAATTTTTATGGGTTATTTAAACATGTCTATGTGTTTAAATACTTCTAGCATGAGCTAATTTTATTTTCTAGGAGACGATGTAGCTTGTTTTGAAACTACGCTTATTATGAATTGATTGAAGTTTATTTGGATTTCCGTATGGTTTATTTATGTTTTCCTGTTCTTAATGCTTTTAATCTACTGGCCATGGATTGAATGATTCCATATTTGTGATCTATCACTCGGGAGAGGGGGTTATGAATAGGAAAGAAGGAATTCGTATCGTGGTAGTTATATTGTTCGGACATACACAATACTATCAGCAGGAAAGAACACCGACTAAACACCGTTATTCAAGACTCAACTGGATAAACTTAATTGACGTAGTTATACTATCCAGGACACACCCTGGTATACTTAACTATCCTACGACTGGGAAAAGACAAAAGAAAACAACCTCAGGTTAGACTTCCATCAAGCATTCCCTCTTTGTGATCCTTGTTACATGTAATACCTGCTATTGTCCACACACAAAGACAACAACAGCCCCCATGGGGTGAGCCAAAGCCCAATATGAAACTATCAAGTAATTACAACATACATCTATAAAATGTGATATATGATATAATGCAGTGCAATGTAATGCAATGCATGTAATGTACAAAGGATCAAATCTCAAGATACCAAATCGGAGTCCAAAGAAATGTATCATCAATCAATATCAAGCTCGAGCAGAGGGTGACATCACACGCACTTTGCGCTAGGAGAATCATCTTGTGCTGTGATCGTCATCCCCCGTGTCTAGGTCCGGTAGCAACGCGCGTGACTACTGTCGCTACCTAAGCTGCCTGTCATCGTTGTGCCCGTCGTCCCCGACACTCAGAGTAAGTCAACTCAATCATCATCATGGATATCAAAGAAATAGATAGATCAATATGATATGCCCATGTGTATGTCATATATCAATGTATATTTGATGTGTGTTAACAAAATATTTATTTTCATACATCGATATGCCAATTATGAATGCTCATAATCCACTTAAATTCACATAGCCAAATAATTCCACATAATTCACGTAAGTTCAGCAAATCATGTATCAAATAATATATATATCTGTCGTATGTTACCGATTGCAACATACCTATTATTCCTCATTCTAGAAGTTGAAATGTGGTCTTCTTAGTTCGTGGAACTCCCATGCCGTGTATTAATCTATCAAATTCATTCAACACCATTTCATTACTTCTTTAACATTAAAGTAACCTCAACATATATATAATATATTCTTTAACTTGAGGCGATCAATTAGATCTAAACTATGTAGGATAGAAGTAATATGATTCTCGTACATTCTTACTATTTCTTCAGTTCTAGAGTTATTAAGATGTCTATCATCATTAAAGTTCTAATAATACATTTTATTTCATCATTGATTCACAATTCACATGCTTTCACTCTTTGAACAGCTAATACTTGAACCAACCTCAAAATACCAATGAGATTTCATGAAATTCTCTCAAACATGATTTCAATGGAGTTAAAATCGACCAATAATAGAATTGAAGCAGTTCCACCCTTACACACTGAAATCAGTTGACCCAAAACAGAACAATTAGTTCAAAGTTCCCACAATGCTTTTATACATGATTCAACAAGCTTGAAACCTGGTTTAAAAGAATTAATAATCGACTAAAGACTAAAGAACCTTCATCCTCAAAACCCATCAAACCGATGGCATTCCCCAACCATGCAGTAAGCAATAACACCAATACCCAACAATTTAGCACATATTAATCATTTATCCCTTTCCATTCAAATCAACAAGTATTAATCGATTTACAGAAGCCAAATTATCGAACCAGTCGACAATACAATTTGAAAATCTGTAAAATTCTCCAACATAAGATTTAAACATTTTTCATCCTCAAACTCTGAACATGCATCGACTAACACCCAACATGCATCGGTATTTCGCACCAACTCCACAAGCCATTCAAGAACTAACATCAATACTTAAATTAAAGTCCAAATTTTTGAATTTAGAAGCTGGAAATCGGAACTCACCCTCGCATGAACAGTAACCGCGTCTTGCATGGCTAATTCCGACGATTCACAGCGGCTGCAGGGGCGACGACTAGAGGAAACATTGATCATAATTCGAACAAAACTAAGGTCAGAAAATCGATATCGAACAAGAAACTGAAGAAAACACAATTCGAATCTTTCAGGGTAAAATCCAAACGATTCCGCTACGTAATCTTTAAATTGCAGGTATGGAAATTACCACCAGTGGGTTGGCTACACGGTGGTAGGTCGGACTCGTCGAATGATGGCCGGACGGCGGGAGGCGCAGGGCTTTTCTGAGCGGTGGTCGAGACGCGCGCGGGAAGAACTGAAGAAGAAGATTGAGTGTTCGGGTTTAGTGCATATTTTTACACATTTTAGTATGTGTTTCAGAGATGACTAATAATACATATTAATAGTTGTATCCCAGCCCAGTTATGTACATTGGAGTATCACCAATCTACTAATATATTAAATGTACAGACAACACTTGGGATTTATACCCACCATTATAACACAAAATTAAATTCTTCATTTTAATAATTTATTTCTAAAATATTATCGGAGTTTATTTGACCATTTCAAAAATATGTCATGTTCAGATTAAATTGTCATTTGACATTTATATTGTCAATTTTCCTTCTAAATAATTAATTATTAATAATTTCTCAAATTACAATTAATTAACAGTAATAAATCTAGGGCCTTACATGTGATTTCCATGAAGCAAGTCTTTTGGTGAAATGATCCAAGAGTTTAGAGGAGGCATCATTACGAGATTTGTGTTTGCAAAAAGGTTTTACCCAAATGATTCAAGTTATGGGGACATTCAACGAAACCCAAAGTTTGAAGAATTTGTTTTTAAGAGCATGGGGGTGTTACTATTGGGATATGCCCTAAGACAACTCATTAGATGATTGATTTTGGCATACAATGTAATATGATTTTATTAAAGGCAATTCATTATTATATATATTATTCCAGTATCTCTGTAATATAAATGTATATATATTAATGTCCTTAGAATAATATTGTATTATTCATAAAGATTGTCCCTAGTCAAGTATTATCTTGAATAAGGATAATGATAATGCATTGAGACTAGTATGTATTGATTGATGAATTGTTCATGGATATGAGATATCGAATCAACACATGGGTACATGTTAGAGAACTATGTACTTGACAGACCCACCATGAGAATGCTACATGGATAGTTATATGAATGTCATAAGCAATTCTCATAGTGATAATAATGTATGTAATCCTTACGACTTAAGTTCATCAAAGATCCCAACATAAGGAGTTGTGTATCTTGATATTGTCAAACGTTACCTGTAACAGTGTAAACTATAAAGACAATCATTGGATACTCCACGAATTATGTAGAGGGATGTTGAGTGATCAAGATAGGATTTGTCCCTTCTATATAACAGGAGAAGCTTTTGGGCCCTTGATCAAGTGAGACTAAAATGCATGGCCATGCTCGAATGAGTCGATATGTGATATCGAGCTTATTCGTTTATTCTAGTCTACTTGGGGATCAAGAAATAAAAGATTGAACTATACGAGTATGACTATTCCATTACTCGTGTTTAATCTAAACACAAAGGACAAAGAGATTAAGTTACATATTGAATATTATCACAAGCCATAGGTAATGTCGAGTCAATAACATTCTTATAATTTGGGTAGCCTTGATGTGTTGCTAGATACCACTCTTTGCTTGTGACATAAAATGAGATTTTATATCACTACCAACGTTGCAAGAACCTAATAGGTCGCACAAAAGATTTCGATAAAGGGAGATAAAATTCATTAGATGAATTAAGTTGATTAGAAAGAGTTATAATCATATAATTATATATATATAATGATATATATATATATATATATAAGTTTGATAAATATATATACGGATATTGAGTGCGCATAGTTAAGGGTTTTTTCAAAAAACCCTAATGATATACGCCGCTTTATTAATACACACACACACACACACACACATATATATATATATATATATATATATATATATATATATATATCAGAGTGAAGAGTTTTTACGAGTCAGACGTTAATAGAGATTAACACTGAAACCTAAACTATTTTTTTGAAAAGTTCAAAGGAGCAGCCGCCATCTCGTATCTTGGTAGCTCGTCTCTTCCGTTTGAATTATCAAGTCTAGCACCTTGATAATTGCAACATCCCTTTCGATTTGATTGTGTGGATACCGTAGAGGCAAAATTAGAAAAGTTTTGCTCCTGACTCGTGGACGTATGCTCGGAGGATACTGCATCAAACACGCTTCAAATGTATAATTCTCGACACCCGATATGAACACTCCGTATAGGTCCATGGATGGAATCCAAATATTTTATTCCGCTGCGTTGTATGCTTGTTGGATTCCTAACAGTTACGACTGAAGTGAACAACAGATATATCAAGGTTCGCTTTAAGGTCTGACCACTCTTGAAGGGTAGTTAAGGTGTCAGTAAGAGCCTTAGCTTCTTCAACGGAAGCTTCAGTAAAAATTATGAGGTCATCCACATACATTATATGATTGATCCAAGGACATCTTGCCCAATTTTGATACCTTTAATAGAATCGTTAATCACCTTCGAGGCAAGCATTCGAGACAGAATTTCAAAGTAGATAATGAAAAGAGAACGTGACAACCCCGAGTTGGGCTAAAGAAATCATATGAAGCCCCATTGATTAGGACAGAGAATGAACAAGTCGATATGCAATTGTGAATCTAGTTAATGAATGTATCATAGAAACCAAGATTTTTCAGGATCGAACACATAGGAGGCCATTCAACATGATCATACGCTTTGGCCATATCATGAAGTGTTTTTTTACCCTTTTTTGTGCTTAAGTAGTGCATGATTTTTGTGGGTAATGATTGAGTTGTCAACAATTGATCTGACAGGAACAAATGCCATTTGGAGAGGGGATATGAGCTTATCCAGTAAAGGTTTCAGCCTATTAGAAATAATTTTAGATATCACTTTATACCTAACATTGCACAAACTAATAGGCCTATAATCTTCAACTTTAGACGCCACCATGAGAATGCAACATGGATAGTTATATGATTGTCATATGCAATTCCCATAGTGATAATAATGTATGTAATCCTTACGACTTGTGATCATCAGAGATCCCAACATAAGGAGTTATGTATCTTGATATTGTCAAACGTTACCCGTAACAGGGTATACTATAAAGGCGACTATTAGATACACTACGAATTATGTAGAGGGATGCTGACTGATCGAGATAGGATTTGTCCCTCCTATATAACAGGAGATGTGTTTGGCCCTTGATCAAGTGAGAACTAAAATGCATGGCCATGCTCCAATGAGTCGATATGAGATATCGAGCTTATTCGTTTATTATAGTTCTACTTGGGGATCAAGAAATAAAGATTGAATATACGAGTATGACTATTCCATGATTCGTGTTCAATCTAAACAACATGGACAAAGGGATTAAGTTACATGGTTAATATTATCACAAGTTCTAAAGGTTATGTCGAGTCATTGACATTCTTGTAATTTGGGTAGCATTGATGTGTTGCTAGATACCGCTCAATGCTTGCGACATAAAATGAGATTTTATGTCACTGTCAACATTACAAGATCCTATCGGGTCGCACAAAAGATTAAATCGAGAAGGGAAATTAAATTCATTAGATGAATTAATTAAATTAAGAAGAGTCTTAATTAAAATATTATAAGGATTTAATTAAATCATGGGTTTGGGCCCATGAGGCTTTGAGAAAGCCTTAAACCTTAATTAAATCTTCTAATATAAATACAAGGTTATGATTAATTGTGAGAGAAAATTCATATCATTCCAACCAAAACCCTTGAAGCACACGACCGCCCACTTCACAAGGTGCTCTCGGTTTTCTTGATAACCGAAGGGTGCTCTTGGTGTTTCGTGCCATTAATCGATTTGGAATCGAGTGTGCTTCTTGTTCCAGTTTAAGAACTTGTCTAGCAACTTGTTCTTAAACTATCCCTTCACCCGATTTGATCGTGTGGATACCGTTGAGGCAAAACTTGTTAAGTTTTGCTAGTGACTCGGAGGAGGCGTTGGACGTGGTGCTGCTCCGTGGAATCTGCTCAAACACGCTACAAGGGTGAGACCTTCGTAAAACCTTTATCCGATATGAATCCCTATGTATAGATCCACGGTTTAGTAATCCGAAATTTTATTCCGCTTCGTTGTATGCTTTAAGGATTACTTTCAGCAATACCAATACATGTGTAGATGCAAGCTTCTTCTTCAAAGTCTCGAAACTCTTCTCAGACTCCTTACTCCATATGAATTTGGAGTTCTTTTGTGTGAGTTTTGTAAGGGGTATGGCTATCGAGGAAAATCCTTCAACAAATTTTCGATAATAGCCAGCTAGCCGTAAGAAACTTCGAATTTCCGTAACAGTCTTTGGTCTTGGCCAGTCCATAATCGCTTCCACTTTCTTAGGATCTACGGACACGCCTGCTTCAGAGATGATATGCCCTAAGAATGCAACGTTGTCTAGCCAAAATTCGCATTTCTTGAACTTGGCAAAGAGTTCTTTCTCTCTTAAGGTCTGTAGAGTAAGACGAAGATGTTCCTCGTGTTTCTCTTTACTCGGTGAATAGACCAGAATGTCATCTATCAACACTACCACGAACTTGTCCAGGAATGGCTTGGATACTCGATTCATCAAGTCCATGAATGCGGCTGGAGCATTCGTCAAACCAAATGGCATCACTGTGAACTCGTAATGCCCATATCTTGTTCGGAAGGCAGTCTTTGAAATATCTCATGCCTTAATCTTGAGCTGATGATAGTTCCAATCTTAGATCAAGTTTAAAAAAGACTTTAGCTCCCTTGAATTGATCGAATAGGTCGTCTTTCCTTGGGAGAGGATATCTATTTTTGATTGTGATCTTATTTAATTCTCTGTAATCGATACACAATCTCATATTCCCGTCTTTCTTTTTTACAAATAGTACTGGAGCTCCCCATGGAGATGTACTTGGTCTGATGTGCTTTTTGCCCAAGAGTTCTTGCAGTTATTCTTTTAGCTCTTTCAATTCAGCTGGAGCCATTCGATATGGTGCCTTCGAAATGGATGCAGCGCCTGGCACCAAGTTAATCTCAAACTCTATGACACGATCCTGGACTAATCGGGGGAGATCATCTGGAAAAAATCCGGAAATTCTTGTGCTACCAGAATATCTTCTAGTCTGAGTTCAGCTCCTTCCGTGACTTTGTTTATCATGGCTAGGTAAATTCTCTCACCGCTTTTCATAACTTTCCAAGTTTGAGAAGCAGATAAAAGAACTTTACGCTCTTTTTTATTGCCACAATATAAGATTTCTTCTTGGTCTGGTGCTCGTAGTTTGACTTTCTTATTATGGCAGTCAACTAAGGCGTGGTGTTTAGATAACCAATCCATTCCTAAGATAGCATCAAACTCCACCATGTTGAGTTGAATCAGATTGATGTTGGAACTTTTTGTCACTTATATGAATGTTGCAACCTCGATGAATACTATGTGTTTCCAAGGTTTTGTTAGCAGGAGTTGCTACTCTATATGGTTCACTAAGTATGTCACGAATAAATTTTAACTTCTTAGCGCACCTCTTAGATATAAACGAGTGTGTAGCACCACAATCAAACAGCACATAAGCAGGCAATTTGTTGATTAAGGCAGTACCTGCCACAACTCATTGGCATTATTCGCCTCATTCTGTGTCATGGCAAACACCCTGGCATTGGGTTTGTTTGGATGGATGCCATTGCCTGCTCCAGTCCCCTTCGTCTCAGTCTCAGGGCAATTAGCAATTCTATGTCCAAACTTCCCACATCGGAAGCAAGCACCACTTTGTCTACGACATTCCCCAGTATGTGCAAGATTACAGATTGGGCACTTAGGGAATTCTTTGTTGTTTGGGGTAGATGTAGATCCCCTTTGTTGATTATGTAATTGATTTGGCCGTTTGAACTTCTGGCCATTGTTAGAGGGCTGATGAGGGAGAGGTCGTTTGCGCTTGGACTCTTCTTCCCGGCGATGTATGTCAGACTCGACCTTGATGGCTGCTCCCATCACATCCTCAAAGTTGATGGTTTCCAACACTGCTAATGCTGATTGGATCCGACTGTTCAGACCCTTCTTGAAATGGTGTAGCTTTAAGTCATCATCTGCCATAATGGTTGGGGCATAAGTCCCAAGAGAATGAAATCTTGAGGAATACTCTACCACTGACATTCCTGGAGTTTGTGTCAGGTTATCAAATTCCTCCAACTTTTGGAGTTTAATGGCTGCTGGGAAGTATTGTTTTAGAAATGCACCACAGTACCTTTGCCAAGTGATTGGTCCGGTCACTTCCATCGAGGGTGACACACTATCCCACCACTTATTTGCATCGTCAACAAGAAATGTCGATGTAACTTCCACTTTGATCTCTTGAGGCACTTCCAGTAGTCTACGATGTTTCTCTACTTCTTTCAGCCAGTGTTGAGCCACTTCTGGTTTTGAGTTACCATCAAATGTTGACACTAGATTCTTGCGAAGAGACTCATAATGGTATTTTATCCCATGCGGCTGAGGATGTGGCTGTGGTTGTGCCTGATTAGTAGTTGGGTTAATAAATCCGTGAAGAGTAGTGGCCACTATGGTAGCTATGGCCATGAAGTCTTCACGACTTAAACCTGTTTTTGGAGATTGGGGTGGATCTTGGCTTCCTCCAGCTTCATTGTCATTATCGCGTTGAAATGCATATCGTGGGTTGCGGTTGTTACGGGGTGGTCGTCCAGCCATGTCCTACAAATTCACATATTTGTAATTTTGGTCCAAAAGTAATTCTCCCACATTGAGACATTCATCAATCCAAGCCTCAAATTTTATTATAAATAATGGCTTGATGCTGAGTTGAAAATCACACCTCTAAATCCTCTTTGTTATCATTTCGTGTTTGGTTTCAGTAATTACTACTGAGACTGAACTTTTTAGTCTCAAGTTTGGCTAGAAGCACGGTTGGTTCATCTGGACGAGGGCGAGCTTCAAGACATGTCTGAAGAAACCCCAATGGCTTTAATATTGTATTTTATTTTGCAGTTTATTGTGTTTTCATGTATGTTGGTGATGTCGTTTGGAAATTTAATATTATTTATCATGAATTTATTTCTTGTTGTATTGTGGATCAGATATGTAATATTTTAAATATTCAGTTTGTAATGATAATTATATAAAAGAAATAAATGTTCCACACCGCTAATATTGCAGTTATAAATTACACTCCTCTAAATTTATGTTGATAAAAATTGTCGATTTGCAAAACATTTATAGTTTAAAAAAATATTGAAGAAAATTGCAAAGTCTATGGTCATTCTTACAAGCGAAACTATATGGTCATCATATAGATTGTCAATGAGAAATGAGTTTAAAAATAAAGTTGTGGAGAGAATACGCTAAAAGAAAGTTTTGAAAAAACAACATATAACACTAATATCTAAAAGTTTAGTTTATTCTTATTAACCAAAAATTTATATAAAACAGAAAATGAATTATCATAATCTTGGTGTAAAAAAATTATATTTAAGTGATTGAGAAATTGAATGATAAATCTCAAGCTTTTTATAGGCTAATGGGTGCACAAATTGTGATTCAAAATTCTATCAATCCGGATCTGGAAATTCAAAATTGGTCAAAGGATTTTAATGAGCATTATATGAGTATATAAACCCAGAATTAATTTGAAAATGGTGTTCGAATTTGAGAGAAATCGAAGCTCAAAGTTTCAAAATTTAAGGGTTCTATAGCGTGAACTTTGATTCAAAATTGAGCATGTTACTTTGTTTGTGAGAAAGATATAATAGAGGGCTTTTATTACTCATACAATGGTGAGTATAAACACGAAATTAATTAAGATTTGGCTTTCGAATGGTCGAGCAATTTATCAAATGAAGTTTCGCCAGCTAGGATTAGGGTTCTTCAATGCTCGACTTCCATCGATCAATTGGACATCTTCCGGTAGTTGGAACATGGAAATTGTAGAGGGCTTTTGTATTAGAGTTGATTCCGGTTACAGTGATATGCCCGATTGGACCATCGGTGGTCGGAGACGGCGCATCGGAAAAATGACGTCTTTTTCATGCGCGAGTTGTAATCGGCGATTTGGCCGGGAAATCGTAGTCTGTTCGGTTCGATTCTTGTTGTAGTGTCTTTGTCTCGTTCAGGCGGTCATGGTGATTGGTCTACTTTCAGGTAAGGAGCGGCGGTGGCGATGACGATATAGAATAGGCAGTAGCCAATTTCAGATTTTTTTTTTAAAAAAATTCAGACTGTTATTTTGATCCCCCAAACTGATTTTTTTGATTTAATCAGTTGGTCTATTGGATCCGAGATTTATATTCTGGTTAATTTGTTTCAACCAAAAATCTTTTCCCAACGAGATTATGGAACCTGGTTTAGCTCCGATACCACTTAAATGTCACGCCCCGAGACCGGGATCGATAACACCGGCGTTGATTCCAAATACAATTGAAAATCAACAAGCCTCATAGTACAGAATTTAATACAACCAGTCTATTTATTCCATAAACATAAATGTTTTACAACTGAAAATAAAAGCATAACTTAAATCTTAACAGAGTTTAGCGGAAGCGTAATTATGTAGAATCTTGAAATAATTGCGGTAGATCACCAACCCCAAAAGTTGTGTTGTTCTGCATCTTCAGTATCTGTCTCACTTGTATCTGGGGAGGGTATGTAAGGGGTGAATGTTCTGGTTGACACTCAGTAAGCGGGGGCCAATCGAATATGTCAAAAACATATACTTATACAGATTTCAAAACATAAACTGATACACATAACAGAATTTTGCTCCTTTGAGCCATGCCAAAAGCATCATATTAGTACACATCATATACTTATCAAATTAGATCGATCTACATAACATAAGGATTATAGAGGTGGCTCCTACGAATTCAAGAGGTGGCTTCCGTACGTATAGCAATTTGCCCCATTGGTTCAAGAGGTGGCTCACACGTTCGTAGCACGTTGTTTCGCATAGCACTTATCTCCCGATATTCAGAATTTTCATGACATCATAGTTTTTAAAATAGTTCACATATTCGACTGTATTTTTCGTAAGCATTCATATGTTATCAAAACGAAAGGATAATATAACAAAAGCCCACTTACTTGATTGTTTACGATGTTCTTTAAACTTGAAAGAGTATGGATCTACAACCTTCAAAAATCAACTTCTTTTCTTGCTAGAATATTTGATATTTTGAGAGTATCTTGAGAGTATTTCCTTTAAATTTTTTGTGTTTCTACTAATGAATCTAGCTTGGTATTTATAGAAGTTTTTCAAGAAAATATGTAAGCAATGACATCAAGTTAATATTATGTAATCAATGACATCAACTTAATATTATGTAATCAATGACATCAACTTAATATTATGTAATTAATGACATCAACTTAATATTATGTAAGCAATGATGTATTTAAGGATAGTTTGATTCAATTCTTGGTACCTAAATTCAATGTATCATGTTGTGGTAAGGTGGTTGCAAGTAGTTGCAAGAGTTGCAAGTGGTGATCATCACAGCTAATGTAGCGAGTGTGTCCGAGAAATCCTCACCCCAATAATGCACGTTTATCTCCATCGGTTAATCTGATGTTTACAGTCTGGTCTTCCACTAATCTTTGACCAAAATACTGAGCAGGGTTTGACAGTCGTTCAGCTATAATCTGTTCGGTGTATTGTTGTTCGGCTATAATCTGTTCAGTGTAATGTTATTCGGCTATAATCTGTTCGGTGTATTGTTGTTCGGCTCTCGCATGTGATTTTACCCGAGAAGGCCAGTATGTCATATGACATCACCTCACCCCCATGAAGTAAATCGAGACGAGAGTATTGAAGTCTTGTTTTATTGTCTTCGGGTAATAACCAAATCTTGACCTGCTCGGGTATTGACGCTCTTTTTTCCCGCTCAAAGAGGGCTTTTCCCTATTCGAGAAGGCCCTATGGAGTAAAGAGAAGTGCATGAACGCCGTGCTACGTTTCGTTTCCCGAGGCATATCCTTAGCCGTCCATTCAACTTATTTTCGACGGTGTGGATTTAACGACTGTTCACGTGGTCCCTATCTATAAATATTCCACCAGTCCCTTCATTTACTTCACTTTGCTGCATTCTGCTTCCGAGCTAGCGTTTAGACGACCGAGCAATTTATCTTCAATCCTCTCCGGCTTCTATCTATCAAGTATGGCATCTTCTTCAGATGATTCTTCCTTGAGGGTGATAGATGTGTATGATGAGGGGGGTGTCAATACCCCTTCTCCTCGACCGTCATCCTCCTCGGATAGCGAGGAGACCCTAAGCTCTTGATCTGCTTCAGCTGCTCGCAAAGAAGAACAAGCTGCTACGGAACAAGACTTGGTGAATGCCAAAGTCCCTTGGTTCGAAATTTTTGAATCAGGAGTTAGATCAGACCAACATTTATCTAATATTCGTACGAGGTGGGAGATTTCAGAGGGGACTTCTATTATTGCTCCCCATTCAGGATCTCGTCATCACTTGCCCCCTCAGGGCTATTTTCCTTTCTATTTAGACCAACTCCGAGGAGGTCTTCGTTTTCTCTCAGCCAACTGTTCCCCAACAGTTATAGACTGTTGGCGGGTTTCTTTATAGTTCTTTCTTTTTTGGGTTTCACTCCTACTCCTGAACACTTCCATTGCTTCTTCCAACTGTATAAGAAAGAGATCGGGCTTTTTTAGTTTTCTTCTCGATTAGGGGTTGGTTTCCTTAAGAATTACCCCTCGTCGATCAAGAATTGGAAGAAGTTCTATTTCTTTGCTTGTCCACACCAGTCTTGGGATTGTCCCATGAAGTGGAGGGAAGACCTCCCGAAGGGCAAATCGATCAAGGGACACCTTGAGAAGGAATCGTATTTGTCGGTTCGTTGTAAGCTTGGCGATCAGTGTTTTAACCTAGTGGAGCTGATTGACGACGGACTGCTGTACTTGTTCCAGCTGAGCCCGAAGGGTGTATCCTTGATCGAACCATGCAGATCTTCCGATTTCCTCCTGGGAGACATGCTTTATAAACAATAATATTTATACTGAACCGTGTTCCATCTAAATCTGTTGAAAAGACGCCATATGAGATATGGAATGGGAAACACCCTAGTATGTCTTTTGTTAAGATGTGGGGTTGTGAAGCCTACGTGAGACGTCACGCTCCAACAAACTTGGACCCAAATCATATAATTGCTTGTTTGTGGGGTATCCTAAGGAAACAAAATGATACTATTTCTATTATCCTACCGAGAACAAAGTTGTTGTTGCTCGGACATTTGTCTTTCTGGAAGGAGAATTTATTTCTGAAAGAACTAGTGGGAGCCCAATAGAACTCGATGAAGTACAACAACTACAACAAAGCACTGAACATGATATTGAGATGGAAACATATGAGTCACCCCAAGTTGTTGTGGAACGTGAACCACAAGTTTTTGTGGACATAATGCCTGCTCAAGAGACACAAGCCCAGTGTAGGTCTGTAAGGGTACACCGGGAGCCTCAGAGGTATGGATTTCTTGTGACTCAACAAGGTGACTTACTACTCATTGATCAGGATGTGACATCAACCTACCAAGAAGCTGTAATGGGCCCTGATTCTGAGAAATGGCTAGAGGCCATGAAATATGAGATAAAATCCATGTATGTAAACCAAGTATGGACTTTGGTTGACCCACCTGAAGGGGTGAAATCCATAGGATGCAAATGGATTTTCAAAAAGAAAACTGAAATGGATGTAATGTGCATACCTTTAAAGGGAAATTTGTTGCTAAAGGTTTTAGACAAATTCATGGTATTGAATATGATGAAACATTCTCACTAATCGCCATGGTTAAGTCCATCAGGATCTTAATTGCAATAGATACATTTCATGATTATGAAATCTGGCAGATAGATGTCAAAACTGCTTTCCTTAATGTAAACTTACTTGAGGATGTGTACATGACAAAACCAGAGGGTTTTGTCTATCCAAGGGATGCTGGAAAGACATGTAAGCTACAATGATCCATTTATGAATTGGAGCAAGCTTCTCGGAGTTGGAATCTTTGTTTTGATGATTAAATCGAAGAGTTTGGTTTCATCAAGAACGTAGATGAACATTGTGTCTACAAGAAGGTCAGTGGGAGCATAATTATCTTCCTAGTGTTGTATGTAGATGACATACTTCTCATTGGGAATGATATCCGCCTTGCAATCTGTAAAGACTTGGCTAGGGAATTACCTTTCTATGAAAGACATGGGTGAAGCCACCTATGTGTTAGGTATCAAGATCTATAGAGATATCAAGAAAATTACTTGGCCTAAGTCAAAGTACATGCATAGATAAAGTGCTAAAACGGCTTAGTATGCAAAAATCAAAGAAATGGTTTGTGCCTATGACACATGGGATATATCTCTCAAATGATCAGTGTCCTTCAACACAAGATGAGAGACAACGCATGAGTAAGCTTCCGTATGGGTCAGCCATTGGATCTATCATGTATGCCACGATATGTACTTGTCCCGATGTTTCGTATGCTTTAAGCATGACGAGCAGATACCAGGTTGATTCAGGTGAATGTCACTGGATCGCCGTAAAAAATATCCTGAAGTACTTAAGAAGAACTAATATGCTACATTCTTGATTTATGGATGTGAGGAAACTCAATGTAATGGGTTACATTATTGCCAGCTTCCAAACCGACAAGGATGACTTTCGATCGTAGTCAGGATATGTGTTTTGCCTAAATGGCGGTGCTTTAAGTTGGAAAAGTTCAAAGCAAGAGACAGTAGCCGACTCTACAACTAAAGTTGAATATATTGCTGCCATAGGTGCAGCTAAGGAGGTTGTTGGATAAGGAAGTTCATTTCTGAGCTTGGTAGTGCCTAACATTCTAGATCCGACTGAACTCTATTGTGACAATAATGGAGCCATCGCATTGGCTAAGGAACCCAGATCTCACCAGCGATCCAAACAAATACTTCGGCGTTTTCATTTCATCCGAGAAATCATTGAAATATGAGATGTGAAAATATGCAAAGTACCAACTAATGATAACATCTATGGCCCGCTGACACAACAAAAGCATGATCGTCATACTATATCTTTAGGCATTAAGGACATACTGGTTGATCTTAGCGCAAGTAGGAGATTTGTTGGGATATGTCCTAAGATAATTCATTAGATGATTGATTTTGGCATACATCGTAATAAGATTTTCAAAATTGGCAATTCATTATTAGATATCATTCCAATATCTGTGTAATATGAATAAATATATATATATATATATATATATATATATATATATATATATTAACGTCCTTAGGATAATATTGTATTATTCTTCAATATTGTCCCTAGTTAAGTATTATCATGAAGTAGGATAATGATAATTCATAGAGACTAGTATGTATTGATTGATGAATTTGTTCATGGATATGAGATATCAAATCAACACATAGGTACATGTTAGAGAACTATGTATTGGACCGACTATGAGCATGCTACATGGATTGTTATATAAATGTCATAAGTGATTCTCATAGTGATAATAGTGTATATAATCCTTACGACTTGAGATCACCAGAGATCCTGACATAAGGAGTTGTGTATCTTGATATTGTCAAACTTTACATGTAATAGGTAAACTTTAAAGACAATCATTGGATATACTACTAATTTTGAAGAGGGATGTTGAGTGATCAATAGAGGATTTGTCCCTCCTATATAACAGGAGAAGTGTTGGGTCCTTGATCGAGTGAGACTAAAATGCATGTCCATGCTTGAATTAGTCGATATGTGATATCGAGCTTATTCGTTTATTCTAGTCTACTTGGGGATCAAGAAATAAAAGATTGAACTATACGAGCGTGACTTTTTCCATGGCTCGTGTTCGATCTAGACACCAAGGATAAATGGATTAAATAACATGATAAAGATTATCACATGCCATAGGTAATGTCGAGTCAATAACATTCTTGTAACTTGGGTAACTTTGATATGTTGCTAGATACAACTCATTGCTTGTGACATAAAATAAGATTATGTCAATGTCAACGTTGCAAGATCCTAACGGGTTGCACAAAAGATTAAATCGATAAAGGGAGATAAAATTCATTTGATGAATTGATTGGACTAGGGTTTTGAAAACCCTAGCCCTTAGGGCGGCCACATATATCTGTATATATATGTGATAAGTTGTTTTACGTGACAAAAGGAGAATATCAGATTCACGAGACTTAAACAAAAGGTGCAGCCGTCACCTTATTTGTTGAATTTCCAAGGCTAGCACTTTGATAATTCAACGTCCCTTTAGGCGATTTGATCGTATGGATACCGTAAAGGCAAAGCTGTTAAGTTTTGCTCGTGACTCGAGGATGCTGCATCAAACACGCTACAAATGTATAAATTCTTAAACACCCATATGATTTCCTTCGTGTAGATCCGTGGTGTAATCCAATATTTTATTTATTCCGCTGCGTATCTACTTATCGGATTACTTTCAATTATAACTTATTTTAATTTGTGGATAACAATTTGTCCACATGGTCAAATGGATACCCCAACATGTGTTAACCATCGGGAAATTATGCCTCTCAATTCCACCTCAAAACACTTAATTCTTAGCCACCTCAAAACTCTTGCATCTCCACCTGTCACGACCAAACTTAATCTACCTTAACACTACAAATCCTCAACGGCTATTGTAAATTACGCTACAAGAAGAAATCCAGAAAGTAGAGTTACTCATTAGCGTTTGTGTTAATTTGGTAAAATGTATCGGCAGACTTCCAGGTGTAAAATATCTATCTTTATATTTCAGCAAAAGAAAAATCTTATCACGTATATAAAGGCTTCGAAAATCACGTACAAAATCACAACTTTATTGACAGTAATTTCTCCAAATAAATAACTTCTGGGAAATTAAATTATGAAGCAACAAGAATGAGAGAAGCTATAATGAAAAAGAAACCATTTTATATGAATAAGCGAAATCTATGTTTTTTGGTATATCTCCCTCATTTGATATGGTAAGTTAATATCAGCCGTCGTTAAACACAGACGCAATTAAACAACGCATGCAAGATCAGGAAGCAAAAAATGGTGAAACCCAAACATGAAAAACAAGCTCACCTAAAATACAAGAAGCATCAGTGTAGCAGAAAAAAGGAACGCCCGATGAGAACGAAGGGAGCTTTTCAAAGTATATGAAAAACAGAACAAAAAGACAAAAAATATTAAGGACGCAAAGCAGACCACAGACCTCAAAAATCACTCACCAATCCAACTATTTTCCTACGGATCCGAGGAAAAAAACATGTCATCAGACAATCATTGCTCCTACAACAACCCCCTCTCCACCACTTACACAGTTACACCATGCATCTGTAATACAACGCAGGAAGGCAGGAAGGCGCACAATGTAACGTCTCCGTACTGCAACAATTCTCATCGGAAGCATAAGGAACAACTGAGCACGAAATGAAAGGAGTCGGTGATTGTAATTAATGTAGAGTGCACGCTGATCGAGAGAAGTCAACACCCAAAAACCAAAATTAGTGACTTGGACCGGCCGTGAAATAAACCATATAAGAAAAAGGCCCTAAAAACTAAGAGATGATAGGAAAAAACGAGCAATGGCCCGAGCAAAAACCCAAAACAAGCCGTAGAAAAAAATGAGAAAAGTATTGTGCTACTGTTTCTTACAATAGTAAAAATTGCCCTCTTATTATATATGGTAAAAAATAATAAATATATGGTAATAATTTATGAAGACACGCACAATCTTATAACATATAGATATAGATATATGTCCTGTGAAAATAAATAATGCTGAGAATAATAACATTAAAAAATATGAAACAGCTCAAATATTCAACCTTCAGTCAAATTCCCAAATTTCTAGAAAAAATAGAATATCGAAAATAGGGTAAAATTTAGTACTAAAAATTAACAATAACAGAATTAAACAATAACGTCTATCTTATATGCTATGTATTTTAATGTTAAATCATAGATCTATTAGGAATTATTTCTCTATTTTTTTCTTTCAAAATTTCAACTATGGATCGAGCCATCTAGGTCCCTTTTTTATTGGAACCTGTCTAAATTCATTTCCCATTGACTTAACACCGAAACAAAACATTGACTTAGTTGTGGTAACCCGTCAAATCAGTGTTTTCAAAACTGGACCATGAAATCGGTGTTCTTACCAATTATAGGTTCGATTGGTTCAACCAATTGGACTAATGGTTCACTGGTCCTATTGCTGATGACATCAGCATTATGTAATATCTATCTTTGCTATAGTTTCAAGTTGAAATATCGTTACACCAACATAACATGTCCAACTTTGAAAATCACATCAAAAGAATGTACAATATAAAAGAAAAATAATAAACATCTCAAAATAAATAAATAATACCCAAAAAGAACAATATCTCAAAATCATAAGAAAATATTTAAAAATTTATGAAATGGTTTATAATTTATGATAAGCTAAATATATATATATATATATGACACTTTTATGGAATTATATTGATATTTTGATAAGATATATATAAATATAATTTTGTAATTATTTCAATAACAATAAATTATATATAATATATTTGTTCTAAAAATGTGATTTATAATTTTAACAAAAATACAATTTTTAAAATTTTAAAGAAAGAAAGAAAATGAAGGATCAGGTCGGTTCGTCTGTCAACTGGTTCACCTGTTGAACCAGTTTTTTATCGGTTCAATACGGTTCCCACCTGTTTTTAGCATTGTGGTTTTAGAAGGTCGATCGGACAATCATCAATCATCGGCCACCTGTTGAATCGATTGGTTCAGTCCAATTTTCAAAACAGTGCGTCAGATTATGGATTCACCACACGTCCTTCATTCCATTGATGCACTAATTAAGCTAACTACTGGTGATTCAATACATTAAAGAAATCAAAGAAAATGGATTTTTTCAAGAATTGCATATTCAAAATATTTTGTTAGCAAAATGTATGGATTTTGATATCAAGGGTAAGTCATTATTAAAATTTATTATTTGAAATAATTACATATAAAATGAAAATCTTTTTTCCATTTAAATTAAATTAATGACAATGAGTATTATTTGAAATCAAGTTCAGCTTCACCCGCCAGTCAAAAATCACGGGTTCAACACAAAAGCCAGTGGGTGTGGCAGAGTGGGTCGAGTCGTGGTGTTGGACTCATCACCCACAAATATTCTCCGCACAATCCAATATATATATATATATATATATATATATATATATATATATATATATATATATATATATATATATATTCCTGGTAAACAAGGGATCATAAAATTTTTAGTACCAAAATACCCTCACAAAAGTTTCATGGCATATTTAATCCCACAAAGTCCGTTTGTTTAATTTTACAAATTATTTGATTTGGAATTGTATGAAATTTATGTTTATCAAAATATTTCCCTGTATTTTCTGTTGAAAAATATTGTGTATGTATCTATGGGTATAACAAGCAAGATAACAAATGTCTTAGAATGTTGATGCGCTCCTTAAAACGATATTATCCTGTTACGATACTAACAGTTTCAGCGGCAATTCGTTTCCCAATATATAACAGATGTGATTAGTCAAAGAAATACTTCAAATCACGAATCCACAAATCACAAAGGTTTAAAGTCACTCAAACTTTGAACAAAGAGGATGAATAACAAAATGCACATATTTTTTTCTCTTTAATCTGATGTTAATCTCGAAAATAATGTGTGCAATCCAAGAGGGGGTCGTTTTATTTATACTAAACCAAGAGATGTCATCAAAAGACATCATTTCGAGGCACTATTACATATAAAAAACCTATCTGCACGTGAAGAAACCCATTCTGTCAGTTTGTACGAGGCGCGATCGATCTTGGAACGCCCGGACCGATCGATCGCGTCTGGAGGAATCTTGGTGGCCATATATTTTGATCCGCTCGGTTTTACTGATGCTTAATTTCAATTTACTAAGAAATTTTTCAACTTTTTTCTAAATACAAGTTTTGTTTTGTTTTGTTTTGTTTTGTTTTGTTTTAAGTTGCAAGATCGTATTAAGGGCACTTGCACTTTTATTTGTAAGTTGTAAAAAAAAATGTAGTTTCTACATATTAATTCTTATTGTTCTGATATTTATAACTTAAACTTATTACTTCAACACAATTGTCCCAGTTGATACTCTCCTTCCACCACCATAATTGAACTGAATAAACTATTTGCAGTCTAGTACAAATGCTTGACCTATATACATTAATGAAAATTAATTTTATTTAAAATCGGATTTTTACTTATGGCTTTATTTGAATATAGCTAATTGAAAAAACTCTTTATTAAATTATACTTTTCGACATTTTTTTAAAAAAAATATCGAAAGATATGATGTTTTGCTGTGGAACATGGAGATCAAGGATTTGAGCCGCGAAAACTTCTTTAAATTGAAAGGAAAAAATTGCATATATTAGGTTAAAATAGCCGTCCAATGGGAGTTTTGTACATCATTGTTTTTTGTAAGACAAAAAAAAGAAGCTCCAACAATATGTTTTTTGAATTCGGCCTTTTCACATTTTTAAAAAACCAATCCACTGTAATTTTACTCACTTTATCTCTCTCACACACAATATAATAAGAATTTAAATAATCATATGTTTTCCGAAAGTGATTTTTGATTTATATTCTTGAGAGACGGTTCCAAGTAGGGGTGTGCACCGGTTCAATTAATCGAGCGAACTAAGCCAAAAAAGTTCTGTTCAAACCGAACAGAAAAATTTTGGTTCGATTATCGATTTTAAAAAAAATTGTTTTCGGTTACATGGTCCAGTTAATCGAACCGAAAACCGAAAATCGAAAAATACAAAAAAAAATTTAATTTTGTCAATTTTGTTTATGGTTAATTTTTTTTTTACGGTTTTACTCATGATCGTATGAATAAGAACTCGTAAATTAACTATATGTTTTCAACTATAATATAATTTATTTTGTTGTCTCCTTAAACTGAGTTTTTTTGGAATAAATAACTAAAATAATATTAGAAGTTTAAAACAAGAAGATCAAATGTTCAAAAATTCTTTTGAGTCCAACGTATGATGCACTCGTGTTTGTATTTGCGTTGAATTTTCATCAACTAATCATCTAATTTCCAAAAATAAAAAAAGATTAGAACCGAACATAAAAACTTCGTTTAAAACCGAGATCGAACCGAACAATTTCGGTTTGATTTTCGATTTTGAAAATTTAAAGCCTAAATTTCGATTCGATCTGATTTTGAATCGAACAGATGAACATATCTACTTCCAAGTCTAATTGAAGCAGAAAGAACCAAATAAAATATACCAGAAACAATTACATGTGTGTTTGAGAGTGAAGGAAAATAACAAGCGGAAAAGACGGAGTTATAGGTGGTGAAATGAATTCAAATAATTCAATAATGATGAAGAGATGGAGGGACGTGTTCCCAGAAATCTGCCCCTCTTCCCGTATTCCTCTTCCCGTATTCTACAATTTTGGTGGCCCCCTCTTGCCAACGTTTCTTCTTCCTCTAATTGATTCTTTCTTTTTCTTCCATTATTAGTACTTGTGTAGCTATTGATTTGTTGTAACAAACGCCCGCCCACCTTCCAACCAAACTCTGACCACTATTATTCATCCTCTATACTCCTTTTTTTTTTTGTTCTAGTCCTGCCCACAACGCACAACCTAATTTCTGTTAATGTTGCGTTTTTATATTTATATCTTCATCATATTTTTGCATCGGATGATCTGATCAAGATTTTCTTGATAATCCCGTTGAGGTAAAGTGCTGTTTTTTTGTTACTACTGTTTTTTCAAATGTTTTATTTTAGTCTTCGTTTTGTCTTTTCACAACTCACAAAGTCGTGCGAGAATTTGAATTGTTACATGCAGGATCGGGAAGGTTTCATTTTCTTGAATTTGTAGAAAAGGGCTTGATTTTGAAGGTAATCTTTATTTTCAAATAAGGAAAAATGGGAGCTTTCTTTGTTACTCTGATCAAGGTTTTCTGATCAAGCTGTTCTTGTTCTGATAAAAGCTATAGATCAGGAGTAAGTAATTGATCGCTATTCCCCTGATTAATTATCAGAAATTTATTTTGAGATAATCCCTGCTCTGGTTTGCGACAGTGGCCTTTTTCTCTTGCGTTTCATAACACTTGAAGTATCTGTTCATCTGGTTTATAAAAGTTCGTAGTTTTTTTAAAAGTCGAATGGTGCGTAAAAATTGTGTTTCGTTCTTCAGACGCGGATCTCTTGTAACCATAGGCACTTGCAATGTTCAGAGACAACATCAATACTGGAGTGCCTCCTTTTCTTGATAATACTAATTTCCAGTTTCCAGCTGATGCACCTAATCAGCTCCAGTCACGTGTAAATGGTAAGTTTTATCAATCAAATTCAAGACCAATTGACTTGTTTATGCGATCATATGGTCAATGTATTTATTTGTTAAACAAATCTGATTTGTCATGTTGAAGTTGATCAAAAAGCCGCCATTTTCAACAAGAATCCAGTGTCTACTGGTTTAAGGTTGTCTTACGATGATGATGAACGAAACTCCACATTTTCTTCTGCAAGTGGAAGAAGCAAGGCAATTGGATCATCCATATTTTCATCACTGCATGTTGATATCGTAAGAGAACTTGATCAAAATAAAAAAGAACTTGAACATTGTATGAGAATCCAGGTACTTGAAATCTAATCCATGTATTAAAATATCCATTTGCTTTCGCCTAAACGTCCCAAACACGTCCCAAACGTTATTGTTTTTAGCAATGAAAACGAACTCCATGCTAATCTCGAAAGCCCGTTTGTTTTTCAGTTTGTACTAAAAGTATATAAAGTTTAATCCATGACTGCATCATGAGCAGGAAGAGAATCTGTTAAAAGGGCTAAGAGAGATAAGACAGAGACACTTCACTTCATACTTGACTTATTTAAAGAACAGCTCTATACAGAAGTTGCATCACACAAGTCTCGAATTGGAGACTGTAACTCGCAAAAACAATGAACTTGTTGAACGTACAGAACAACTAACGGCCGAAGCTCAGAATTGGTGCAACATTGCAAAGTACAATGAATCAGTTGTTACCGTTCTGAAAACCAGTCTCGAGCAAGCAATGCAACAAGGTCCTAACCGGGGAAACGTGGTCCGAGAGACTGATATTGACGATGCTGCCTCGTGTATTGATCCGAACAATTATCTGAGGAATTCTGGTGAGCGTGAAAGAACTAGTTCTGTATATATTAATGCTCTGCTTTGTAGATATTGTAAATCAAAGGAGGTGTCTATAGTGTTAATGCCTTGTAGACATCTTTGTTTGTGTAAAGAGTGTGAAGGCTTTGTGGGTGCTTGTCCTGTGTGCAAGATGGTAACAAATGCTAGCTTTGAGGTGTATTTTTCATAAGTAATTAATATGAAAGACTATTAACTTATAAATATCAATTTTGTGAATTATATTTAGCTATAGAATCTTCTATAACCTGTGGATGTTTGCTGTTTATCTTCTATTTGTCCAGTAACAAGATACCTGTTACAAGTCCAGACAATATGGTAAAGAATGTAGCACAAGGTATTGGAGAAGATTTGCACTTCATAAACAAGCCTCTACACCCCACCAAGCCTATATCTTCTTGAAATTGGCTCTTTTTTTTCACATGAAATGAATTTGAGTCGAAATAATTTAAAATATATAATTACGTTGTGTCCATGACACTCGAAAATAAAGTGTAACCTTCATACACACCCAACGAATACTAAGATTTACGTAGTTTGACAGTCGTCTACATCAACATGAGACAAACATAGACGTATTGATATTTTCAGACGAGAATTACGGTCACTCTCGTCTGAAAATATCACTAAATTATGTTTAGCTATCGGATCCACTCACATATCACATATAGATATTCAGGAGCTTAGAGATAACAAGGTGTGAGATAAGATATGAGCATGGGTTGATGCGTCTCGGTAGGTATTCCTCCATTGTTGAGTAGCACCCAAAGCTACAGGAAATGAACCACAATTCCTACTGTGTTTTTTTCTGGATGAACACCGTCCACCATCCAAGCTATCAAAGCTACAGGTAGGAAACGTGCTTCCACTGTCCTTGTGGAAAAGAAGCCACCGTCCGACAAATTGAACTACCGTCCCTCTGGAAAAGAAGCCACAGTCGAACAGATTGAACTCGAAATTTGAAAGCATTAGCGATCGCTCTAACCCGATGTAATTTATGGGTCCATTCTTGCTTTTCGACATGGGTACTGTATTGTTATGAAACATAGGGGAAAAAATCTGGATACCATGAATGCCAAGAAAGGAAAATTAATTGATGTAGTATGTACCTAAGAAGGGAAAGTTAAGTGAATGTAGAAAATTGAGGTACTTAGTTTACCACAACGTATTATGTGGTAAATTTGGTTTTTTTTTTTTTTGAAACTTAATGATTTGAGTGGCAAATAATTTAATTTTCATTAAGATTTTAATTCGTATCTTATAATGACAAAGATAAATATTGGGAGAGCTTCTATTATATGTCTAATGTGGATTCATGTGAATGAAAAAGCAAAACAATTATCGCTCTAAGGTTACATTTGGGTTGATGAATTTGATTAAGGTTACATTTGGGTTGATGAATTTGATTTAGAAAAAGAGATTTGATTTAGGAAAGAATTTGATTAATGTATTTCAAATGACTCATTCACAATTACTATTAAAGTTATTTAATTTGAGATAAAATAGATTTGAAATTCACTTGAATTTTGTACATCCAACAAGTCAAAAAATTTGAAATCATGGATTTGAAATTCATCTTTTCAAATCAATGAATCCAAACACAACTTTATTTCATTAGCCCAAAAATAGCCTTAGTCTTGTAGTAAATTGTGTAACCATTTCAAATAAATATTTGAAATAATGATACAATGTTCGAATGTAGAGAATTAAGTCAAATGATTAATATTTAACTAATTAACATGGTAATGGGAAGAATACAAATCATATTTTTCGTAATAGGATACAAATCCTCACCGTGAACCCAAAACTTGGAGAAATCCAACGGTGGGAAGCACAGAACATGCGTCATTCCTTAAGGGGGAATTTCGTTATTGGTGTTTTTTAAAAAATAATCTTATTTATCTATTAAATAGTTAAAAATATAGCATTTCATAATCTAAAAAAATCTAAAATACTTTGTTTAATCTTTTCATGTTAATCAAGCGAACACTTTCAAATATAGTGAAAATGGTTGTTTTGAAGAGATCTCTTCATGTTAATGAACAGATGGAATATGGCTTAACTTCGGAGTTATGGGGATCCGGGGTCGCCGCACGGGTTGTCGTCTGCCCTAAAACTCTGAGCCCGTGACAAATGGTATCAGAGCCAGATCGTGTGCACACTGTATTGGTTGCCAAGGCTCTCTCACTACACTGGCGGGTCCAAGAGGAATGGACGAGCAAGTGCGTTGCTCTCACCCAATAGGGGGTGTTCGCAAGTGGGTCCGACGAGTAGGCAGGAAGCAACAATGATACTTTTCCAAGCGCTCAAAATTGAGGATGAGTAGGTAGGAAGGTCGCACATGGATTCTGGCCAAATTAAAGAAGAGGGAAGAGTTCTCCCCCATGCACGAGGGCGTGCATGGATTGAGTGGGGGAGAATTTCACGCACCAAATATCGTGACACGCAGACATGCGCGAGATGCTTGCTGGTTAGTTATAATGGGGGATTGCGGAACTGCTCATAGAGTCGAGTACGTATCGTCTACTCTGAGTTAGACATGCCGACCCAATTGAGTTTGGGGAACTTGTCGCTGGTCTTGGAACTGACTGGGACGAAAGAACGAGCATTCTAGACATTAGACTGGTTGGGAGTTGTTCCCGCTTCCCTGATGAGCCAATGGGAGGGCGAAACCATTAGGCATCGGAGATGGAATATGGCTTAACTCGAAGTTATGAGGATCCGGGGTCGCCACACGAGTTGACATCTGTGCTAAAACTCTGAGCCCATAACAATAAGCTCTTATTCATTACGGTTAGGTCGGGAAGCTTGGGATACCATTTTTTATAACCCCTTGTATAAAAATCACCTTGGTACGGTGGTATCCTTAAAAATAAATAAAATAAAAAAGGATATTTTAGCTTGTCTTCGCGTTGTTCCCAGCCCAGGCGTCTCAGTTTAACATTTCGCCAAATCTAGCGCCTGCGGGTATGAAATCTCAGTTTTATTGTGATTCTGTTCGAGATTCCTCTTTTCATTTGTCGATTACATAGATTTGCTCTTGCCTAATTTTTATTTACTCACGTAGAGATTATTTGGTCCGATTTTTTATGATTAGATTATTTTAATTTTGATTGAATTTGTTGATTATTTTCTTATTTATTTGTTTCAATGGAAGGTGGTATAATGACAAAAGAGATTCATTAGGTTTGAGCTATTTTTGCGAGTTTATGATTTGTTGTTTGGTATCTTCAATTATCTGATCTGAAAATTTTCTTCCTGAAAGTTTCGATCTGATGGATTTTTTAAAGATATTCATAGATTGTCGTATAGCATTACCTTTTTATATGCTGGAAGTTGATGTGTGCAATTGAAAAAAAGAATTCTATTTGATTGTAGTCGGTTGGATTTATATTGTGGCTCCTTTAATTTTTGAGTATATCTAATCGTGATTGATTAAACAAGTTGTCTGTGCAATAAATGATCCTACTATTCGTTGTAGAGTTTTTTAAATTTCCAAGAGATGTTAATTTTGTTTGGAAATTTGTATATAATGATGATTGTCGCATTTGCGTTCAGTTTGAGCTTTTGTGTCTATGCAAAACATCGATGGTTCATCACAATGTATGATCTTTAGAGAAGAAAGGAATTGACACAAGAACACGCAGTGGAATGTTGCGACGTTCCTTTGTATTCTAATGGAATTTCAATGCACTTGTCGTATCATCTTTTTACTAGAATTCCATACGTATGTTAGTGGATGGAATTTTAGCTAGCCTTGGAATTGGTGCATATATATATGAGTGTAAGGTTGATTATGTTTCCATGATGACAAAGGATTCAAATCAAGAAAGAGAAATGGGGCTAACGTTCACCAAGCTCTTCAGCCGGCTTTTTGCCAAGAAGGAGATGCGAATTCTTATGGTTGGTCTTGATGCAGCTGGTAAGACGACTATCCTATATAAGCTCAAACTTGGAGAGATTGTAACTACAATTCCAACCATCGGTACACCCTCTCTTTTCATCGGCTCGTATTTCCTTCTTTTAATTGTGTACTCTCCCTAATATCCTATAAGTTAATAAGCAATCATGTTGTTTTGAATTTTAGAACTGCTTTCCAGTATTCATTTTTCTTTGGCTTTAAATTGGTCTGCAGGTTTCAACGTTGAAACGGTTGAGTACAAGAACATCAGCTTCACTGTTTGGGATGTTGGCGGTCAGGACAAGGTGATATTCAGTGAACAATTAATTGCTGTATCTTAACAATCTCAACTCTGAAATTAGTTTATGCACCTTCAGTTTGTACTGTTTTTAGTCTAAAATGGTTCTTGCTATTTGATGAAACTCTCATGCATGTAACGACTATCGAGAATCTAAGTTCTCTACTTCCTTTAGATCCGTCCACTGTGGAGGCACTACTTCCAGAACACACAGGGTCTCATATTTGTGGTGGATAGCAATGACAGGGATCGGGTTGTGGAGGCAAGGGATGAACTACACAGGATGCTGAATGAGGTGATAATTCCTTGTTTACGCTATCCACACACTATCTGGTGAAAACCTCTCAATGACCCATGTTCAATGATGTGTTAACTTATTTCTTGATAGTTTTTGGGCCTTTAAAATTAGAATTATTCTCTATATCATTGAATAGAAAATTATTAATATTACCTAGTTTTTTTAAGAATCCTGGAATATAATTACTAGCTATGACTATGAGGTATAGTATCGATTAGGTTAAAGTTCCTGCATCACTTATTGATTGACATAATATATTTGCAAGATTTTTTCATTTCAAAATGTTGTTGCTGTCACTAGAGATCACTAATGAAAATGTCTAAACGCCTTGACCTAAAGATAGTGAACAAAACATGGTGAATTTTTGCCAGAAGTTAAGTAACTCTTAACCATATGCATCTAAAGCTATATTCATGTAGATGGAAATGGATGGAAGTGAGAATTGCGACTTGGGCCTAAGCTATTAGTTTCATTGCTTGAGTGAAGGAATATTGACCAATTTCCCTTTCTTGTATATTTATGTTATTTTGGGTTGAAACTTAGAGAAATACAAATTCAATATACTCATAATACAGCCATTGGCATGAAAGATGAATGTGTTGGAGTTCTATTTCTATTTCCTGTATTAACCTTTACCCGAACAGCAGACTATTCCCTGAATTTAGGATAGTTGGAAGATATAAGTCTACCATCTGGTTGCTATGAATAATTTCGTGAAAGATTTTCATTTACATGATTGATATATATTCTATGGTTTGTGTATTATTCCTTTCTTATTTCCTGAAGTTAAGATTATACGGACTTTTTGGCCTGAATTATTTGCCACTTCTTTCAGGATGAGCTTAGAGATGCTGTATTACTCGTCTTTGCAAACAAACAAGATCTGCCTAATGCTATGAATGCTGCTGAGATAACTGACAAGCTCGGCCTTCATTCACTCAGGCAACGCCACTGGTAAATATTCTTAACATGGATTCCTTGTATAATAACACACGTCCTTTATTAAGGTGTGTGCAATTTTTTACCTGGTTTTCCGTTTTCTTGCCAGGTACATTCAGAGCACATGTGCTACATCCGGGGAGGGGCTTTATGAGGGGCTGGACTGGCTTTCTAACAACATGGTTAACAAGGCAAGACTTGATATAACATTGATGGACAACAATTACTATATTCTTTTTGCATTCCATATCTTCTGTCTAGACTTGTGATATATATTCTAATATATGTAAATAGATGACTGATATGTGTATTTAACTAGAAGAGTATTTTAGGGAATGAGAAAAAGTTAAATGAAAAAGAAATGATTACTTTGGGGGATATTAAAATGAGATGAAAGAAAATTTCTAAGAAATAATATGTGAGAGTGATCTGTGCTTTGCTTGTACTTAGGGAGAGAATGAAAACATTCTCGGACAAGATAACATTGCCTAAACTTTTTTTTTATTTGTGTCGATGGTTGTATGATGTATTTCTTACCATTCTCCATTTTTACAGGCATAAAAGCTTTATGGAGTTGTTTATGTGAAAAGTTGCTGTATGATTCTTGGTTGTGTGACCATAGATTTGTTTTATCTTTGAAAATGGTTGTTTTCGAGTTGGGAGTTTTCAGATGTCTGCATGACAAATTGTGGTATGTTTTATATGTCCGTAAAGTATGTTTTTTAGGCTTATTTTATTTTATTTTTTAATAACTATGTTCTTATTTAATGTAATAAGCTACTGTTATAAATTCATTCCTGAAGATTGAGCACTGTTTTGGTCAATTTGTCTTGAATTTTTTTTAAAACTAAACTTTTCGATCTCAATTTATGTTTTTAGTAATTATATAACTCTCAAATCTTAGTCATCGAAGAAAGATAAAATTCGATAATCCCAAATGCTATTTCACTATTACAAAAAAAACTGCAGTTTTCCTTTTACAAATAGTTCGAAATTGTATTCTCTTATTATTAAATTTATTTGTTTAAGAGATAAAACTTACAAAATAGCAAATACCGTTTTCTTTTAATTTTGTAAAACAACCATTTTTGTATATAAAGTTATAAAACCGTATTAGATACTATTCCTTTAGATACTTCTCGGCCGTATATATCAACCCAGATATTCACATGGTAACTGTATTTCGAGAGTATTCAGTATGATATGTGGTTTATTTTGAAGAATACATATATGATAACAGAAAATAACCATTGACTAAGCTCTCAAATGATTAAGGAAATCTCAACTATAAATTCCATGTTAAGATTAAGTGGGGTTGGGGTGTAATCATTCTAGACGTTTATTGACTTTTAATGACTTCGATAGAGTTTAAAAGTCTAGAGGTATTCAATCAAGACTTTTATTGACTTCATAAAAGTCTACTGGTATTGAATTCTATGAAAAAAGTTTACATATTTAAACTCTCGCAATAATTTATAAAAATCCAAAATCTTACAATAAAATTTCACAGAATTTTATGAAAATCTTTTTATAACCATATAGGATTCCATAAAGTCAATAGAAATCTAACGACTCTAAACAAGCTCCAATGAACAATGTTAAATCTCTAGAATAATAACCCTGTAAGTTTCGAAGAGGACCCAAATTCTATTATTCCCTCGATCTTGTTGTCCCCACCTTTTTGAACCCCCAAAGCTAAGGGCCCTCGCTCTCAAAAAGTGGGGATCGGATTCTACCTAAAATATTATCGCCTTTCGGAAAAAAAATTGTCTTCTTTTTTTTTTTTTGAATTTGTTTTGTTTGAAATGTATGTATGGTTAGAAAATATGCATGTATTTGATTAGTATAGATAGCCAACAACGTGCGTTAGAATTAGTTGTCCATCCGAGGTTGCGACTTTGTAGCGCATTTGCCATTTATTATGGTCCACATGAATTTGGGTTAGCTGTCTCTCAAGTATATCGAAAAATAAGTACAAGTTTTGAACAATTCAAGGTTTATGCATATAATTATTTGGTTTGGATTAAATAAATTACGGTTGTTTTTGGGTGGAAGTATTATATTGGATTTGAGATAACATATATTTCGGTGAATTTCAAATCAATTACAGATACCGTTACATCTAAATAAATTGATACAATGTTGAATTTAAAATACACCCAATATAAATTTATCCAAACAACTAAGATTTAATATCGTGGCTTCAAATCCCTCGATCCAATTGCACCGTACGTTTGTTTACAAACATTTTGTGGTGCTTTTTCGTTTAGCATACAAACATCCACCAAAAGAATAGAGAGATGATTTATAATATGCTAATAAGCCACCAAAACCGAAGAAATCGATATTTTTTATAATATTCAAGTAAACAAGTTATGAACTTGGGGCTATTTGAGTGCGTTTGGCTCGCGAATTCCATTGAAATTTAGGGGGTGTATTGGTTATAGACTTTTATTAACTTTTATTGACTTTTAAAGAGTTTAAAAGTCTAGAGGTATTCAATTCAGACTTTTATATACTCTACAAAAGTCTAATGGTATTCAAGACAGACTTTCGTAGACTTTTAAAAAGTCACGTGGTATTCAAACCTGAATTTTTAAAACTCTATAAAAGTCTATAGGTATCCAAAATCTCATAGACTTTTAATGTCTTCTGTTGAAATCTTTAGGTACAAACTTTGATGCCACATGTACATCCCAAAAAAGTTAAAAATTCTCCACCACTCCTAGTAAAGATTTGGAATGACTTTTAATTCCTAATTACCCTCATCTATCTTTACTCTTTGCTATTTTCATTTTCGACACGGCCACCTCCGCATTGGCTTTTCCTCTCCTGTTTTCTACATGTACCCTTTCTTTAATTCCTAATGTGCGGCTCTTTCTTCAATTATTGTTTTTTTTTTACATCTTATTTTTATCCAATATAATACTTAATATTTACACAAGTATTTTTATAAAATAGCAAGTTAATGTGCTCAATTTTATATTAGATGATAGATTTTTAAAACGATTGTATGGGTCTATATCTATAAACAATTATAATAAATATTTTTCTAAAACAAAAGATGTTTATAACGATATAAATTATCATGTTTAATTTAAAAAGTATGTTTTAAAAAGTTTTTGTAAGGACCCCCGTGCCCTTAACCCGTAATTAGCGCATAAATCCCATAATCGTGTACATGTAACCATATATGTTGGAACATAACCATATGCTAGATTAGCATAATATACCGATAATAAAATTCTTCCGTTTAATCCAATACATACCATTTCCATTTTTCCAACTAAACCATTTAGCATGTCATGTACCCCCGAGATACACTAATTACTTCTCAATTCATCTAGCAATTCCCAATTAATTGCATATCACAATATAGATGAAAAGAAAGACATTTGCCTTTTATACAACCCATGCACACATATACGTCGCTCACAGACGAGCACCAAATAATCGTATGTGTACATAAAGTATAAAATACCATACTTCCAGCTGTCGTTACCGGTGCCTCAATCCTGGAAGCACCTCCCAAGCGCAACTCGATCTCAACTCTGGATCTGAGCGTCTATCCAGCCAGCTCTGGTACCTCTATCCTGGAAGTACCTCTAACCAACAGCTCGAGCTCGACTCCAAAGTCGCTGCTACACCTGTAATACCTGCCCCAACAGAGACAGCCCCCACACGGGGTGAGCATACCAATACCACCAATCCAATAAGCATAATATTGCAATTCAAATACAAAAATGTAAATGCTTTTAATTTAAATGATACTCCCTGGATGGCAATACCCTCATCCGGGATCCCCTGTATTGTCCCTGTTCTCAAAATAACCAAACTCATCAAATTCCCAAAGCCAGTTAATCGTCACATAGATTAACTAATACCGTTATATTATACCAGTTCCATGATCAATATAGTAAGAACACAATGTAAAAGACCATAGATATCACATATATCTACCCAAGCATTCCATGTTCCTATTTCCTCGCTCGCTCCTCAATAGCGGCATACTAAACCTCACGCACGCTCAACAATAGCGGCGTCATAACCGATGGTCGCCCAATGGCGACCGCATCCCGAATCATTGCTCGCTCGAAGGCGGCACTGTATGATTCCCAATATACTTATCCATTTAAGGCGAATACCATTTACCATGCATATTATTATCCATTTGTAGTAAGTATCATGCACCATGCATTTCAATACTTATCCGATGTAATTACCACATGCCACATATTGCAATGTCCATACAATACAATTACCATACACCATGTATTTCAATGCCCATTTAATACCATTATCACAAACCATGCATTTTACAGTTGCAATACTATAATAGGCTATGCTCGTACGTCCCACGTACCTTAAGTCCCCGTAGTCCAAGCCAAACCTTGCTTGAGTTCCACGCCTCTAGAAATATGTGCTAAAACACATAACAATTCACAATCAAGAATAAGCATGTGACCACGTGCCCAAGCACGTTCATAGCTCCCAACATATCGTCAATCCATGACGATTACCAAAATAAAAGCTCCCCGGCTAAGCATGCGTAATACCCAAAATAAACCATTTTACAAGTTTAAAAGATTACCAAGAATTCAACCGGGAATTCCGTTTAATTTAATTTGGCTCCAAACAACCCATTTTAAAAGCAAAGCATTCCCATTGGAATGTAGACATTGCCCCGGAAACGGCCCCTTTAAACCTCGGTTCCAAAATCCCAACATTTTCCAACATATACGAAAATCCATGCAGGTGAACAGTGCCGCGATCGATCGCCCATCAGGCGCGATCGATCGCGCAAGCCTACTGCCCGAAAAAAATCAATCCGCGATCGATCGCCACATCTCGCGATCGATCGCTGAGACCCTCGCGATCGATCGCCCCCTTTTCGCGATCGATCGCCGATACTGTACATCTTCTACAAATTCCAGTAGCATGTCGCGATCGATCGGCGCCTCGCCAAGATCGATCGCGGACTGCGATTTTTCGAAAAACTCGAGCTTCCATGGTGTTTTTCACACCCCAACTCAAAACCAACACCCCCAACCTCCTAAACACCACTCAAACACGAGTTAAGCTCCATAAAAACACTTAAAACCAACATTTTGATTTTAACCCAAAAATTTCCAAAACCCATAGCCAACTAAAACCCCAACCAAAAGCTACCAAACTACTATCAAATCGAAGCCAAGGACGAGGGGAAGATGAATACCTGATTATCTTCGAGGAACCGGCCTCCGATCCAAGCCACCCGCGATTTCTCTTCCAAGGGAGAAAGGGGGAAAGGGTTTGGGGCGATGGAGAGAGAGAGAGAGGGAGAGAAATGGATTCCAATGACGGAATCCCAAGTCCGACTGGTATATATAGCAAAAATGCTCCGAAATACCAATACTCCCACAAATACATCATAACTCATTAAAAATCATCTGTTTACAAAAATTCCCTCTCCAACACCAAGTCCCCAGACTGACCCAAACATAAAGCACCCTGGACACCAAGTCCCATTAAAAACCCAATTCATAGGTTTTCCACCGAAATGAGAATACAATCTCAACCTTTGGATCCAGCGATCCCAAATGCCCGATTAAGCAATCCCAGGGGATGCCAAACTGCAATTACTTCCTAATTGCCACAATTAAAAATCCATCAAGGATTATTACCATACCGGGATTAACACCATTAATCTCCGGACATCACAATTATCCCCCACTAATAAAATTTCGTCCCCGAAATTGCACCGGTGTACTCCACGTAACACCAGGACTACACCAACAAAACAAAGCAACAATCCCGATTCTGAACCATATTAGAATCGAATTAACAACCACGAGAACACCCATCTCGCACCAAGCTAAAAATAGAGCAAACGCCAAAACCAATACAAACCCAAAAGATAACGACATACCTCGACGTGAATCGTCCCAGAAATCAGTCCACCACGACTGCAAACCAACCAAATCTCCATTGGTTCTAACATAGGCATCATCCCGTGGTATACACCACCTGTCCACGATGCTCGACACGCATCGTCAAGATGGGGACCACTAGTATACAACAGTATACTCACAGAAAAACCGGTTTCCGCTTTCCAGCCCATCTCTTTCAAAGGAGTAGTTGCACCACTTGCAACCCAGACCGGGTTACCCACGGTCACTGATCCACACAAAATACATCACTGAGGATGTTTACACCGGCGTGTTCCAAGAAATCATATCTTGGTCCCGACACACCATCAAGACTCCACCAAGTCTCAAGTTCCATAGGGAACATGCAAGGCAACCAATTGCGTTCCTACACACGTGTCAGCCATGACACTAAACAAACCCGAATCTCGGCCATCCCTCATTTATCCTTGGATCCAACAATCCTAAAATAGGAAGGCCAACGAATTATCCAACAAGAACCACCATGGTTCCAAAATACGACAATCCCTCCTCAGGGGAGGTCAACCAGCCCTCACGATCATTCCTCAGAATGCATCGTGCCATCGAGATTACCGATCTCGAGGTTCCACAGTCTCACACCGAAGATCCACCAAACCAAGTATACAACTCGACGTTCAACGATGAACACAATAAAGTTGGCATTCGTATACACACACGGAATACATGCCCATACACCCACACAACATGCACACGCAATGCAATAGACTCGGGTATCTCCAATCATACCCGAATCCCAAAACCAACTGTCAAACCTCGATTATTCTCGCCCCACGGAGAATGATGGTTGACAAACCAAAACCAAAGGGTGTGATTTCAACATCACCACCACACGAACCAAAATAACGAATCTCCCCAAAAGATTCAATCGGTAGGAATCATAATACCGTCTTCCTCTCAAGGAAAAAGTCATCAATCCATGATTCTCCAATCCTCGAACTACCGTTCGGAAGACCTGGGTATATTATACCAAAGCATATCCCGGAACCCAGAAATACACAACTGGTTAGAGTAGTGCATCAAGACTATCATTACCCGATCCAAAATCCGTATACGCCATGTATACACATTCCAACGATGCTCTGTACTAATGCCATAGTACTCCATAATCGAGCATCTCCCCGAAGACGTCTCCTCAAACGTCTCACCGAGGTAAGAAATCCATTACCCGGTCCAACACCAGTAATGCTTACCATGGCTGATTTACAATCAATCCACGACCGATGTAAGCTGTCTCTAAGACAGTACAATTCAAATCTCTCCAAGAGATAAAATCAATATAGTAGTGTCACCCCACTAACTATATCTCACAAACCATTGTGACTCCCATTGCATGCCATATGCAAGGATGCTCAACTAGAGCTAACCACGACTTGTTGACACTCACGTTGGTAATACCAACAAACTTGAGCTGTCCCAGCACAAGTCCCTCAAAACAATGACGTATAACGTCCCCGTGAGGTATTCCCTACCTCAAACACCATGCCACATAGAGACTACAAGAGTCTACCATAACCCTCATCGTATCACCATACGATTCACCAAACTCGAATCCAACGAGCATTATAATAGCTACCACAAGCACACTAAAGCACTGCAACAATACCTGGCTAGTGATTCGCTGGTCCCATAGGCTTATACCAACCTATTAACGCGACACACATTCCATCCCGGTATACCATACCGCCCAAACCATTAGAGTTGTGGGTCATTGCCCAACATATCTCTAAAACACCAAAGCACTTTGGACAACCCGGAGTCCATGCTTAATTACCAAGCAATCCTAATCCATTAGGACTTATTCCACGCCCTTAGGGTGGGTGCAACCATGCGTACACCACATCACAACAACAAGCGAGTAGTTTCCTCAATGACTACTCTTACCACCAATCACTTGGCCTTAGCCATCCCAGCGAGCATACCCAAGGGTATCATTGCTCGTCAATAATATACCTCCATAATACGATGCGTACTCTCACCGGTACAATGCATCAATGATCCATCGAGCAAACCTGCTCGGCAAAAGGTCTCGTCAACTAAATACCCAGACCCTACCATGTGCCCACCATCGGCACTCAAACCATACAACCATATACATAAACATGAATGCATAAATCACCAAAATGACGCCAAGCGTCCACATAGTTATCCCAAATAACATCGTCGAACATATGACGGTACCTGTCGATACACGACATCCATAATCTCATCGTCAAACACATGACGGTAAATAATAATACACCATAATCACCATACTGATAACAAAAGTAATATGCCATACCTCATCGCTATCGAGATAGCGGAATACCTGTATCCATCGTCCACCAGCGGTACATAAGCAGCACCCATCGCTCGTAGGCGGCATAATCCAGTGCTACACACATAGCGGTATAATCCATCGCTATCGAATCAGCGGCATGATCCCTCGCCATGGAGTCAGCGGCATAAAATGTCGCTATAGATATCCGGCGGTATAAACCATCGCCAATAGAATACCCGGCGTAACCGTCGCCAATAAAATACCCGGCGTAACCATCGCCAACAAAATACCCGGCGTAACCATCGCCAATAAAATACCCGGCGTAACCATCGCCAATAAAATACCCGGCGTAACCATCGCCAATAAAATACCCGGCGTAACCATCGCCAATAAAATACCCGGCTAATCGCGGACTCAAGAGGTACTCACACTCATGTAGTACTTTGTTCCCGATCACATCGCTACGTCATGACAACGGCATCATCGCTTCGACGTGACAGCGGCATGTATCATCGCTTCGACACGACAGCGGCATCATCGTTTCGACATGACGGTGGTACCATCGCTTCGACGTGACAGCGGCATTTACCATCGCTTCGACACGACAGCGGCATTTACCATCATTCCGGCATGACAGCGGAAATACCCTTCGCTTCGACGTATTAGCGGCATAATATCCCTCGCAATAATAATATGACAGCGGCATTTTTCCTTCGCTTCGACATATTTGCGGCAAATATTCTTCATCGCTATAATACGACAGCGGCAAGTATTCATATCGCTACGCCATGCATGCAACCGTAATGCATAACCCGTATTTCAATAATTGTTTCGGCACGACAGCGGCATCATCGCTTCGACGTGACAGCGGCATTTACCATCGCTTCGACACGACAGCGGCATCATCGCTTCGACGTGCATGCAACCGTAATGCATAATCCGTATTCCCATAAACATCGCCATGAGTGTATTTTAATGCACCTCGCTCCAACATGTAGCGGCAAAGCATTAAAATCATCACTCCGATGTATACCTATGCAACCGTAATGCATAGTCCATGTCTCATAAGACCCTGCAACCACCATGGTTAGCAACACATATGCCAATGATGAACACATATCATAAACGCACATAAGCAATCATGCATAAGTATGTGCTTCTCATTCCCAATAACATGTTCCTAGGCCCTCAACAGCCCCAAAGAGCTAACCACTGCTCTGATACCACTAATGTAAGGACCCCCGTGCCCTTAACCCGTAATTAGCGCATAAATCCCATAATCGTGTACATGTAACCATATATGTTGGAACATAACCATATGCTAGATTAGCATAATATACCGATAATAAAATTCTTCCGTTTAATCCAATACATACCATTTCCATTTTTCCAACTAAACCATTTAGCATGTCATGTACCCCCGAGATACACTAATTACTTCTCAATTCATCTAGCAATTCCCAATTAATTGCATATCACAATATAGATGAAAAGAAAGACATTTGCCTTTTATACAACCCATGCACACATATACGTCGCTCACAGACGAGCACCAAATAATCGTATGTGTACATAAAGTATAAAATACCATACTTCCAGCTGTCGTTACCGGTGCCTCAATCCTGGAAGCACCTCCCAAGCGCAACTCGATCTCAACTCTGGATCTGAGCGTCTATCCAGCCAGCTCTGGTACCTCTATCCTGGAAGTACCTCTAACCAACAGCTCGAGCTCGACTCCAAAGTCGCTGCTACACCTGTAATACCTGCCCCAACAGAGACAGCCCCCACACGGGGTGAGCATACCAATACCACCAATCCAATAAGCATAATATTGCAATTCAAATACAAAAATGTAAATGCTTTTAATTTAAATGATACTCCCTGGATGGCAATACCCTCATCCGGGATCCCCTGTATTGTCCCTGTTCTCAAAATAACCAAACTCATCAAATTCCCAAAGCCAGTTAATCGTCACATAGATTAACTAATACCGTTATATTATACCAGTTCCATGATCAATATAGTAAGAACACAATGTAAAAGACCATAGATATCACATATATCTACCCAAGCATTCCATGTTCCTATTTCCTCGCTCGCTCCTCAATAGCGGCATACTAAACCTCACGCACGCTCAACAATAGCGGCGTCATAACCGATGGTCGCCCAATGGCGACCGCATCCCGAATCATTGCTCGCTCGAAGGCGGCACTGTATGATTCCCAATATACTTATCCATTTAAGGCGAATACCATTTACCATGCATATTATTATCCATTTGTAGTAAGTATCATGCACCATGCATTTCAATACTTATCCGATGTAATTACCACATGCCACATATTGCAATGTCCATACAATACAATTACCATACACCATGTATTTCAATGCCCATTTAATACCATTATCACAAACCATGCATTTTACAGTTGCAATACTATAATAGGCTATGCTCGTACGTCCCACGTACCTTAAGTCCCCGTAGTCCAAGCCAAACCTTGCTTGAGTTCCACGCCTCTAGAAATATGTGCTAAAACACATAACAATTCACAATCAAGAATAAGCATGTGACCACGTGCCCAAGCACGTTCATAGCTCCCAACATATCGTCAATCCATGACGATTACCAAAATAAAAGCTCCCCGGCTAAGCATGCGTAATACCCAAAATAAACCATTTTACAAGTTTAAAAGATTACCAAGAATTCAACCGGGAATTCCGTTTAATTTAATTTGGCTCCAAACAACCCATTTTAAAAGCAAAGCATTCCCATTGGAATGTAGACATTGCCCCGGAAACGGCCCCTTTAAACCTCGGTTCCAAAATCCCAACATTTTCCAACATATACGAAAATCCATGCAGGTGAACAGTGCCGCGATCGATCGCCCATCAGGCGCGATCGATCGCGCAAGCCTACTGCCCGAAAAAAATCAATCCGCGATCGATCGCCACATCTCGCGATCGATCGCTGAGACCCTCGCGATCGATCGCCCCCTTTTCGCGATCGATCGCCGATACTGTACATCTTCTACAAATTCCAGTAGCATGTCGCGATCGATCGGCGCCTCGCCAAGATCGATCGCGGACTGCGATTTTTCGAAAAACTCGAGCTTCCATGGTGTTTTTCACACCCCAACTCAAAACCAACACCCCCAACCTCCTAAACACCACTCAAACACGAGTTAAGCTCCATAAAAACACTTAAAACCAACATTTTGATTTTAACCCAAAAATTTCCAAAACCCATAGCCAACTAAAACCCCAACCAAAAGCTACCAAACTACTATCAAATCGAAGCCAAGGACGAGGGGAAGATGAATACCTGATTATCTTCGAGGAACCGGCCTCCGATCCAAGCCACCCGCGATTTCTCTTCCAAGGGAGAAAGGGGGAAAGGGTTTGGGGCGATGGAGAGAGAGAGAGAGGGAGAGAAATGGATTCCAATGACGGAATCCCAAGTCCGACTGGTATATATAGCAAAAATGCTCCGAAATACCAATACTCCCACAAATACATCATAACTCATTAAAAATCATCTGTTTACAAAAATTCCCTCTCCAACACCAAGTCCCCAGACTGACCCAAACATAAAGCACCCTGGACACCAAGTCCCATTAAAAACCCAATTCATAGGTTTTCCACCGAAATGAGAATACAATCTCAACCTTTGGATCCAGCGATCCCAAATGCCCGATTAAGCAATCCCAGGGGATGCCAAACTGCAATTACTTCCTAATTGCCACAATTAAAAATCCATCAAGGATTATTACCATACCGGGATTAACACCATTAATCTCCGGACATCACAGTTTTATAGTAGTCAACTATCATCAAAAAATATTTTAAGTTTATAAAATGTTATTTAATAGAAAACTTTTGTTTTATTACACAAAATTATAGATTACAATTATATAGCAACATTAACTGAATCTTCAAGGTCGTCATCTTGAAGATGTAAAAAAGTTGTTCAATATTTGCCATGCAAAAGAATTGAATAGGTATTTTTCACATTTTTGACTGTTAAATAAGTAAAATATTTTTACATTAATAGTAAAAAAATTTATATGTTGAAGAAGTTGTTTATGTTCAATTGTTAGTTCAAAGAAATCAATTATAAGTTATAAAATCTACAGAGTCTATAAAATTATTTTGATAATTCCGTGTAATTCTATAAAAGTTATTAGAAATCTATCAATTTCATAAAAGTCCATCATTTAAAAAAGTCATTAAAAGTCGATAAAGTCCATAGAAATCTATTGAAAAAGTCTACGAGACTCTATACAAATCTTTTTATAACTCCATGGAATTCTATAAAAGTCAATAGAAATCTATCAACTCCATAAAAGTCAATCATTTAAAAAAAGTCAATAAAAGTCAATAAAAGTCAATCATTTAGTAAAGAGAACATGGAATTAGTTACTTCTACAATTTAAATATCCGACAACACACACAATTTCTTATAAAGATTTATAAATTACTAATCATGTTTTATAAGTTCTCGCTATGTATAAAAAAGAGTTTCACCAAGTAAATTATTTAGAACCAATATTTGTAATTGTGTGACTTGATACATCTTAGAACTGCTTCAATCCACATAGCCTATCAACACTCGTATATTAACAGATAGCTCACAGCTGTCCCAAGAAACCCAATATTTCCTCTTATGATGTAATATAGAACAATAGTTGTCTTCATGTTGCCTGAAGAAACATTGAAGTATAAGTAAAGTTTTCTTATTCCTCTTCTTTGTCAAGTAAAATTGAAATTTTGATAGTTAATACCCCATAGAGAGTCCAAAGGATATAAGAACAATAATCGATTTTAGCTCGAATAGTTTGGAGGGGAACCCTAAGTAAATTTTCAACATCAGGAATATTAAAAAACATAAATAAAACATTTATATTCCCCTTTTCTTCTTTCGGAATGCTCTTATTCCATCTCCTAGTTTCATCAAATCAACTTCAAAAACGAAGTCAACGTCCTTGAGTAGTAAAAAATCCAAGAACAAGAAGAAATTATTCTTGAAATAAGTCTATGAAACATCAAGACACTCTCATTATCAATTAAACATCCAACGATTCACAAGAATTAATTTCTTTGCGAAACGTGGTGTCAAAACATAACTATTTTTTGTTGAATTGTCATATCATGCGATGACAATTCAAGCTGTAGAAGAGAAGGTGTAAGAAAGTCACATACGTTGATTTGATCATGTACGAGGTACGCCCAACAATGCACCGGGGCTTCGAGTGGAGTCCATAGATTTCAACAATTTCATGAGAGCGAGAGGACGCCGAAGAAGACATGACTCAAAATTATAACCAAAGACTTGGAGTTCAACGGGATTAAAGAGAATATTCTGACCTAGAAGCGCTTTGATAAGACTGACGCATGTGTCCCATCTGACTTGATTATCTATATTGTTCATGTAGTCTACCCCAATTAATTGGGATTAAAATCTTAGCTGTTGTTGTCATCTCATCTAAAAGTCCAAACTTGTAGATAGATTATACAAGTTATCATTTATACTTTAACACTCCTCCACACTTGTGGATCGATTGTTTCTCTTTTGGGAGCAAATCAAGGCAAATCAAGTGGATAATTAATGTGGTTAAAGTTGTTGTTTATGTGTTTTGAACTCAGGACCTTGATGTTACCCATAAACTTTGATACCGTGTTGTATTGCAGTCTCATCTAAACATCCGAGCTTATTGACAGATTGAACGATTTATTATTTATTTTATAAAATTTTCTAGTTTCTCTACAAGTTTGAGCTTCTAGATGAGACGACAATTTAATATTTTTATCATGATTAAACGTAAACATTGGGTAAGGTGTTGATAACGTACATACGAACACGAATTGTTCGAACGTGGAAGGATAGAATAGAATCGTCAAGAGGACCACTTACATTCACGAGTAAAAGGTTTAGTTCCATTTAGATTCCCAGTTGAAATTAAGATTCTTTTTCAAATTATTTTAATTCCCACATGCCTCTGACAATTACTGTGGCGTAATTAAGGTTTCTAATCATGTGGTGGCTAAAATAGGTCATAAATTATTTTCTGAAATAACTAATAAGTCATTGTAAATAAAATAACACATCAAGATACATAATAAAACATATTTTTTTTAGCACTGGGGAAGGTAATATTTTAACAACTTTGAGACTCGAAAGCGAAACCACCCACATTTTGTGGGATTTTGGTGCTACTTAGGCAAATGACATGGGCATGATATAACATTTTATATTGCATTAGTTTGACCATCATCTTTTTCTTAGAAATGATGGAGATTTAACCTTGATTTTCTTTGCTTGGAATACCGACGTAGCTTGTACAAATCAGTGATATCTAGCGTCATGTCATATCATAATATCACGTTAACAATATCCGGTGAAAAAAGAGATAAAATTAGCAAAAAAAAAACAAAGTTATTGTACTAAAACGGCAAAACGAAGTTAGGAGACTAAAATCACAATAAGGACAACTTATAAGAGCAATATTGCAGTTTTCCCTTTCAAAGAAATGATCCATCACATAAAAGCCAAAAAAGAATCAAATTAATGGGTACGCCCCTGCCGACAAATAAATAATTATTTGGATTTCATGTTTATTATTATTATTTAGTTTCCTTTTGAAATTCCATAAATCGGAAAATGATGATATATTCGAATTTATTCTGTTATAAAGGTATTGTATATTCCATCTGCTTTTAGGGTTAGCTTGTTTTGGGGTGTCGTGGCTTAGTAGAATTAATAGGTGGTATATATTTATTTTTTCAGTTGCATTTGATTAAAAGGGGAAAACAATTAAATTTTCACATAAAAATAAGAGATAAGATCGTTTATTAATGTAAAACTTAGTCAAGAGTGGTAGATACATTACATATACTTAATTTTTATTAGGAGAAATTACGCTGACTATCGTATATTTTGATCCAAATTTTAGTTTAAAACAATTGTTTGAAAATTACAGTTTTGTAACCTTAACATTCATAAATAATAATACTCTGCATCTTCTTGGTTCGATTTGATGTTTTTTTCGAAGATTCATAGTCTTATTCCATAATCGACACTCATCTTCAGATTTAGATCCTCTTAAGTTAGCTATATCAATTTTTTTTTTAAAAAGATCGAATAAATGTTTGGGGTGTCAAAATTCTCTTTTTTGAATCAAACAGCTAGAATTTTGATACTCAAAGTTTTTTTTTTTTAAAAAAATATGTAACAACTAGCTTAAAAGGCTCTAAGTTTGAAGATATAAGACGATAATGTAATGCGACGATGAATCTTCGTTAAAAAACCAAACCTAGTCAAGAGGATTTCAATGTATTAAAATTCATCATATATAGATGATGATGTAAATTGTATCCTATTTATTATGATTATTGTGGTTTTGATTTGTTTTCTTAAATATAATAATAAACTGTTTCTATCAAACTTTTTTCCCAAGTCATTAATGCCCTTCAATCCACCCTTGTCTTGCATGCTTTTATTTTCCATCAAAACAATCCTTTCATTGTAATATCTATGCACTCACCCCACACAAACCCCATGCATGTCTTAACCCACACGTAAATCCATATATTTTTCAAAAAAAAAAAAAAAAAAAAAACCCAATAACAAAAAGAATATTGCATTTGAATTTGAATTTCATTTACACTGCATCAACCTTTCATTTGCCATCTATTTAAACCCAACAAGCCCTGCCATTGAAGCTCAGGAGCAAACAAGGCAAAGTTAGGGTTTTTGCAAGTTTTGCTTACTTTAACTTTCCTACAAACTCCCCTCAACAACACCCAAAATCTTCTATAGTTTTCAGAAATGGCTCCCCAAATCCCATCAGATTACTTCCCTGGAAAAGTGACACCTACCCTCGACTCGAAACGAGCATACGTAACTTTTCTAGCTGGCAGTGGTGATTATGTGAAGGGTGTCGTTGGATTGGCTAAGGGTCTAAGGAAGGTGAAGAGTGCCTACCCTCTTGTGGTGGCAATCTTGCCTGACGTTCCTGAAGAACATCGTGAGATTCTTAGAGAACAAGGTTGCATTGTCAAGGAAATCGTGCCGATTTATCCACCAGAGAATCAGACTCAGTTCGCCATGGCTTATTATGTCATCAACTACTCCAAGCTCCGCATATGGAACGTAAGTAATATGCTCATTAATTATACATGTAGAAGTTACACATGTATAACTATATTACCACCAGTGCAGCATCTAACAAATAGTCAAAATGTATTGAATCGGCATCCTCATTTAATCTCACCCCTGCCAAGTACTAAATTAATGAATAATATCTGGTGAATTATATATATATTTTTTTGCAGTTTTTGGAGTACAACAAGATGGTGTACCTTGATGCAGACATCCAAGTTTACGAGAACATCGACCATCTGTTCGACTTAGCCGATGGCTACTTCTATGCTGTGATGGACTGCTTCTGCGAGAAGACCTGGAGCCACTCGAAACAGTACTCTGTTGGATACTGCCAGCAAGTCCCCAACAAGGTGACTTGGCCTGCTGAAATGGGATCCCCTCCTCCACTCTACTTTAATGCTGGAATGTTTGTGTATGAGCCTAACAAAGACATCTACGAGAACCTGCTTGAGACTCTGCGCATCACTCCTCCAACTCCATTCGCCGAGCAGGTAAATTTACATTGTATTTTCCAGTGTCACAATACATATATATAATACGAAATATATTGATCCTATGTGAATTTTCAAAGGTTTGGGTTAGATCGTCGCTAATGTTGTCTCGTAAGTAAATAATGCATAATCTTTTTTGCTACGACAGGATTTCTTGAACATGTTCTTCAACAGCATCTACAAACCGATTCCTAATGTCTATAACCTTGTTCTGGCCAACATATGGCGCCACCCTGAGAATGTACAGCTTGAAAAGACTAAAGTTGTTCACTACTGTGCTGCTGTAAGATCTTATTAAACTTCAAATACTTAGTAACAAGTTCTCTATTTAATTTCTGTTTCGATTTCTATTTCACTCACAATTATATAATAATAAAATAATAGGGATCAAAACCTTGGAGGTACACTGGTGTAGAAGAGAACATGGACAGAGCCGACATAAAGATGCTTGTCGAGAAATGGTGGGATGTTTACGACGATGAGTCCCTCGACTACAAGGGCGAAGATTTCTCTAAGGCATCTATCTTGGCTTCCATGCCTGAGCCTGCTGTTTCATACATTCCTGCGCCGTCTGCTGCATAAACACTTACATATATGAAGAAGAATTTGCTATTGTACTTTGAACTTTGAATTGGGTGTAACCCTATGACTATGTTGTCCTAATATCTACTGTTTTATGGGCTACTTGGCCTACTTTTGGTTTGGTGTGTAACGCAAAAATATATAATCTAATATAAATTTGGTACTGTTTGGTTTTATGAAATGTACCTGAAGTATAAAGGGATGTAAAAATTTCTGGATGCGATTACCGTTATATATTATAGATGAAATTCTACATATACTGCGGTATGTTCATTTTGGGTGTTGCGTTAGCGCAAGACGAATTTAGAAATATTGTATAGGGAATAAAAAATAATAACATAAAAATGGAGTCAAAAAAATTCTAAAAGGGTCCAAATGTTGCAATTTTTTAAATTTTTTTAAGGTGAAAAAAAAATTGCCCCCAACATTGAGTGTACATTCGCCCCCGCCAGTTAGTCGTCAAACACAATTTTTGTCGCAGAAGTTTTTTTCTCACTGTTTTAGATATAACCTTGAGAAAAAATATGGTAACTGTAGTTGATAATAATGGGAAAAGTAATGAATAAAAAATTGAGATGTTTATGGAGCATCAAAGTTTATATTACCAGTCCAAAACCCAATCTATCATATGTTAGAATTACCAGTACTCTGATAAGTATGAAGTTTCTTCACTGTTTATTTCTTGTTACATTTTTTTGATGCAACGCGCCAGATTCCGAGAAGAACACTAGAGGAAAACAAAGCAGTTACTGACGATGATGATGATTGGAAAACAAATTCACTTCCTGCAAAAGCGGAAGGGAAACAAGAATTGAAAGAGGAAGAAAAATATGAGTTTAGTGATTCTTGCGAAGACTACGACGATCAAGATTCATCAAATAAGAGCGATGAATCATCACCGTCTATAAAAGATGAATCAAAAATCAAAGAAACTAAGAAATGTGAGGGCAATTCTTGCGAAGACGAAGAATGATAAAAGTTCACCTCCAATGAAGAAAAATGGGGAGGCAGCACCACCACAGCCTGCAAAAGGGAATTCAAAATCGAAAGGAATGATACAGATGTTGATGGTGATGGTGGTGCTGATGATTATAAAAGTTCACCCCCAACAAAGAAGAAACCATAATCCAAAAAAACCAAGATTAGTGACTGATGCTTGGTAAAAATGATAATGTTCTTTCCGGTGGACGAAGGGTGCTGGTACCAACTCCAATAACGGCTCCGAATGGTGTTGAGTCTGAGTCCCAGTAATTGTTAGAGTACTTTTAATTACATTTTAAATTACCGGGGGTATGCCCCGAGTATCTGTATTTTCAGTATTCTATTACTGGTTGATTATATATTCGATGCTTATGTGATTAGCAACATGTTGAATTGGAAACTGGAATTACACATTTTCTGTATCATTATATATGTATCACTTAAAAGCGAAAATTTTTAGGGTCAAGACATTGAAATAAATCTTCCGTTGTTCACACAATTAATCATTATGTGTTAATTAAACACCACATTAGAATCGGGCCCTCACATGTGGACTTACTGTCACGGGGATCACCACCATAATCCGGGTCAGAGTATGCAGTCAGGGAAAGGGAAGACTATCGGCGGAGGAGTAAGTCGTGGTGAAGAGTTCCCTTTAAGTATCGAAACAGGCGCTTCACCGCACCTAGTCATGATTTATCGGAGCGGACATAGCTTGAGCTAACAGGGCTGAAGGCAATGTCCGGATGAGTCAGGGTGAGATATTGTAAGCCACCAATAGCACTCCGGTATTCGGTCAGAGTTACAGTGCCGGAGGTGGAAAGAGGTGGTTTGGAGGCCATGGGAGTGCTTAAGGCTTGGCACCATCGATGTGATGGTGACGCAGTAGATCTAGAGTATATTTGTGATGGGATAGGAAGAGGTCTTCCTTGCAGCGAGCCACTTCTACCCCAAGAAAGTACGAGAGAGAGCCTAGATCTTTGACTGCAAAACGGGATTGTAGGTGAGTGACGACAGCCTTGAGATGAGTTGTACTGGAGCCGGTGACGATAAGATTATCCACATAGATGAGAATTAGTAGATTGATATGATCCCGATGAAAAGTAAACAAGGATGTGTCAGATAGAAACTGAGTAAACCCATAGGAAATTAGTGCTGAATTTAAGGCCTGATACCAAGCATGTGGTGCTTGACGAAGCCCATACGAGGATTCTTGAGATGACAGACATGAGAATGGAGGTTGACATAAACAAACCATGGCGGTTGAACCATATAGACAGGTTCAGAGAGAGAGCCATGTAGAAAGGCATTACTGATGTCCAGCTCGAATAATGACTAGTTTAACAACAGGGCTGAAAGTCTTCGTATAGTCAATGTCAGGACGCTGATGAAAGCCCTTTGCCACAAGATGAGCTTTAAATTTATCAACTGTACCGTCGGCTTTACGTTTGACAGGAAACTCACATTTGCATCCAATAGTATTAGATCCATGTGGAGGTGTCACAAGATCCCATGTTTCATGACGCGTTAAGGCAGTGAACTCCTCACCTATGCCATCACCCCAACGGGGTTGAGACAGGGCTTGTGAGACAGAGGTAGGCTTAGCGTCATCTGGAAGAGGATGTTTAGTGGCTATATTTATGGTTTTGTGCTTGAAGATATTGTTTTGGCTGAGAGTTCGCCTATGATGGGAGCGAGTAGGAATAGGAGGAGGCTCAGGTATAGGTACGGAGAAGAGGATTGGTGGGGCAGGACTTATTGGAGGTTCGGGAGAGGGATGACAGATTGTTGGGTGTGAGCATGGCCAATGGGTTGATTGTGTAGAAATAGTCGTGGGGGGCACATGAACGGATATGGGAGGTGGCTGAGAGAACTGCTCGCACGGGATGGAACCAGGGGCTTGTCATTTTTGAATGGAAATATGAACTCTGTAAATCGAACATGGCATGAAATAAACACGCGTTGAGAGGCCAGATCAAGACACCGATTGGCACTTTGAGAGGTGGAGTAACCAACAAATATGCAGGGCCGATAATCCAATTTACCGTGAGCATATGGTTTAAACCATGGATAACATAAGCAGCCAAATGTACGAAGCTTCAGATAATTTGGCATGTGGACTGCGATGGCGAAGAACAATTGTGGAAGCCGATTAATTAAATAAACTGTCGTTTGTAAAGCATATGACCAGAATGTAAGTGGTAGATGAGCATGATGGAGTAAGGCGTGCCTTGTCTCCAGAATATGACTATGATGTCGTTCAGAGGTACCATTTTGTTGGAGATATGTGGGGCTGTGGTAAGCCAACTGATATCATGAGTGAGAAAGTAGGATTTTAGGGCAACAAACTTACCACCATTGTCATTATAGAAGTTTTGATAGAACACCCAAATTGTTTCTCAGCTAAAAGCTTAAACTGATGAAAAATCGAGGAGACTTGAGACTTCGCAGCCATGGGAAAAAACCAACAATATTTACTATAGTGATCAATTAATAATAAGTAAAAACGACATCCGTCATTCGAAGGCACAAAGGTGGGCCCCCACACATCAGGATACACATAATGAAGCGGGTGTAAAGCAGTTAAAGATGTCTCAATAAAAGGTAAATGGTGAGCATTGCTCACATTACATGAATCACAAAAATGATCTGTAACGCATGTTTTATGAGAGATAGGCAACTTAAAATTAGAAATAACATAAGAGCTAGTTTTAAATGAAGGATGGGGGATAAGCCCGAACGCCAAGCAAGACAAAGTGCATCGTATGCTTGAGATGGAACAATGGTTGGCGAAGGTGGTAGACTCCATTATGGCATGAACCGCGTGCCAGGGGCGCCCCCGTAGTTTGATCCTTCACAATAAAATGAGACGAATGAAATTCATCAAATACATCATTAGCAGTAGTATATTGCTGTACCGATAATAAATTTTTCTTTGCTGATGGAACACAAAGAACATTAGATAGAAAGAACATTAGATAGAGTAAAGGTGCGGCTCGAAAATTTAAGAACGGAGATACCAGTATGAGATATGGGCAGGCCGATGCCATCAGCGAGCTGAACTTCCTTAGTTCCATCATACTCGGAGTGGATGGTGAGGTTTTGAAGATCACTTGTTAGGTTAGGCGAGGCCCCGAAATCCATGAGCCAGATTTGCTATGGGGCAGATGCAGACGGTGATTGAGCGACATTGGCCGATGGAGATAATTTACGACAATAGGGGACAATATGCCCGGGGTAGCCACAGAGTTGACAAATGATTTGTGGCGTTGCTGAGTGCCATAGCCGTTGCTGGACCCGCCGCTAGAGGTCCGCGGCCAGAACCACCGCGGTGATGGTTTTGTGAGTGAGGTCCGCGACTGGATTGTGCTGGCGTGGGTGGCGACCGGAAGAGTGCTGACTGGGCTGTTGAGAGGCGTGATCTGCAGCAACTACAAGAGTAGAATTGTGATATTCAAAGCTTCTTGAGATAGAGTTCATGAGCCACCAGTAAGTCATGTAATTTCTCGAATCGTAACGATGTCTCACGGGCACGAATCGGGGCTGCAATTTCAGGGTATGAAGAGCCAAGACCATTTAGAATAAATAACGTGATATCATCATCTGATAGAGGGCTATCGATAATGGCTAATTCATCAGTTTTACACTTAATTAATTGAAGGAATTCACTCACAGATTGTGCACCGAGGCTTGAACGTGAGAGATCGTCCTTGATTTGCATAACACGAGCATGAGAACGGCTCGCAAAAGGCGGGTGAGTGTTGACCAAGTGGCCTTCGCCGTGCTGGAGTAGGAAACAGTGGAAGTATTTTCAGAGAGAGAGACCCGAAGATGGCCGCAAGAAGCAACTGATCTTGCTAAAACCAAGGTGCGAATTCTTGAGAACTGGGGGAGGGATTCACGATTGAAGAATCCAGATGGGCAGAGAGGTTATAACCATTCAAGAGGGTAGTGAGATGCGCACGCCAGGAGGGAAAATTGGTGGCAGCGAGTCTTATGGGGATGTGTTAGCGGACAAGAGAGGATCAAATTAAGAATCTTGTGAGAGACTGCTGGCTGATACCATATAGAATTGTAAATTTCTTGTTTTGATTTTTTGGCTTAAACAACCCTATATAGGAGTACAACAGATCTTGCTAATTACACAAAGAATCACAAAGAATATTTGCTATTAGGATTACAAGGAAGCATATCATCGTGATTTACAGATTTCCTGTTGATATGTTTCCTTAATAGTGTATTCCAAAATTAGTCGAATAATTTGAATAGATTTATATTAACGATTTGAAATTCAAATTCATCGAATCTTTTCATCCAAATGGAGCTTAAATCTATTCTAAAATCATAAAAATTCAAATCATTGTCACTTACTTTATAACTATTTTATGATTCCTATAAGTTTCTAAAAATTAAAATTAAAAGTTCCACGATATATTTATAGGTAAAAAAAGCGTAAAACTATTTCTATGATACGATAAGTTTGGATATGGTGATTTTTTTTATTTTTAAATATACATATACGTCAATAATATTTATAATCAAGTTTCAAACATATTCAACATTAAAGACATAAAATCAAAATAAAAAAGTTTAAACTTCATTAAATCCATAACAAATAGTGTCACGCCCCGAGACCGGGGTCACTAACACCGGCATTGATTTCCATAAACAACTTGAAATCAATAAGCCTCATAATATCATAACTACTGAAAAGCCAGTCTTTTTCCATAAAAATAAAAAAAACCCATCGTCTTTACAATGAATAACGAAATGCGGAATTAAAACTTAACAACTGAATAAATAAAATTGTCTTAAAACTGGAAAACATAAAGATCTAGATCTACGCAGCGGACTTGATTTCACCAACCCCAAAATTGGTGCTCTTCTTCTTGCTCTAATTCTTCTTCGACTTTATCTGGGGATGTAGAGTAAGGGGTTGAGTGCTTTGGAAAACACTCAGCAAGTGGGGGACAATCGATATCATACATATACATAATTTTCATAAACTTGGATCATAAAACTTGCATAAACCGATATGAATGTATCTTAACATACTTGATTTGCCATTACGAGCCATGACATAACATATCGTTTCATAATTTTCATATACTTAAGCACAGTAAAGCATTCTACAATCTTCTTGGTACTGATATCAGTCTCTAGACTTAACCCTCCTAGAGATGAGGTCATAACATCGGCTAACCCACGAATAAAGGGTCTGGATAATCCAGAAACAACGGATTACCACCGTATAAGGTTCTTTTAGCGGTTACACCCCACCGCATCAGGGTCATGGGGATCCAAATCCAATTAGATTTCGAGTTTAACGTACTTACAAAATATACTTTCATAATTTCAACATAATACATATCGATTGGGAATTTAAAAACATACATAGTAATTTTGAAAACGAAACGAATACTTAACAAAAGCCCACTTACAGTGCTTGGTATCGTGCTTGATCAATCGAGGTATAAAACAATTGGATTCTTTCCTTCCTTGGCTTTCGATAACTATCCGAACAACAATGACTAAATTCTTAGCCTTTCTCGAACCGGATTCTGATAGGATTTGATTCGAACAAGTGCTGGAACAATCGATGGTTCAGGTGCTGATTTAAGGCCAAGATTCTCTCGGTTTTTATCTCACAAAACTCGCTGGTAAAAGAAGGAAATTTTGGACAGAATTAACAGCCAACTTTGGCGTTTTCCCTCGATGATGGTTGCTGAAACTTGGCTAAGAACACTTGGTTTAGTTCTCGAAAATTTGCTGAAAAATTTGGACAGATTCTGGAATTATTTTCGAAGGCTTGTGGACTGAGTTCTTCGAAACTTGTTGCTGGAAATTTAGAAGAGATTAAGCTGGAAAGGTTTCGAATTGTTGCTGCAACTTCTGGGGAAAAACAAGGCAGCAGCTCTTCGGTTAAGGAGAGGGTTTAATCTCGACTTTAAAGGCTGAGAAGGAGATGGCTTGTGATGTAATTATACTACCAAAGGTGGCTCTATTTATAGGCAAAAGTGGAGCCAAGTTGAGGTGTTTGAGTAGGACACTTAATCGAAAATATAGGAGGAGATTTGTGCAGATTCTGAGGTGAGAAATCTGATTCTGATTCGATCTATGTTGCTGCTAAAAGAGGTTAAAATTCGAAGAAGTTGATAGCTAGGACTCTTCGATTTTTTTATAACAGATAAACGTGTAGAAAGATTGAGGAGGTGCTTGAATGGATAGTGGAGTTTGAGAGGTGCAAAATCTCGAAATTGTTGGCTAACAATCTGTACAAAAATATCATGAACGATCCTCAAGCAGATTTGCTTGGATGCATCTCGGATTCCGATTTAATTATGGATTAAGTTGGAGAGGTGGAACAAGTTGCAACTTAGTAGCTTAAACTTATAAACTTCTTGCCAAGGCTATCGAAAATTTGAAGAGGAAATTATGAGGAGTTGTATTGCTTATGGACTCCTTGATGAATTGAACTATTTGCTAGAGTTTAGAGAATTGTAAACTCTTTTAACAAGGATTTAGTTATCCCATAACAAAAATTCAAGTCTTTACATCCCTCCCTCCTTATTGGAAGTTTCGTCTTCGAAACTCGAGTCAACTTGATTTAGAAAAAGATAGGGATATTTCTCCCGCATTGATTCTTCCATTTCCCAAGTAGCTTCTCTTTCCGTATGGTTTGACCATTGGACCTTGACGTAAGGAATGGTCCTTCTTCTCAGGACTTGATCCTTGGTATCCAGGATACGGATTGGGATTTCTTCATAATTCAATGTCTCGTCTAAGTTCCCTTGAGTTACTAGGGGTTCTGCTTCAAGTACATGACTTGGGTCGGCAATGTACTTCTTAGTTGTGATACATGGAAGACATTGTGAATTCTTGACAGACTTGGTGGTAGTGCTACTTTGTATGCTAGCGTTCACACCCTTTCTAAAACTTCAAATGGTCCCACGTATCTTGGATTCAACTTTCCCCTTTTGTCAAATCTGATTACCCCTTTCATTGGTGAAATCTTTACATAGACTTTCTCACCAATCTCTATATCCACGGGTCTCCTTTTCAAGTCAGCCCAACTTTTCTGTCGGTCCTGGGCTGTCTTAAGTCTATCTCTGATAATAGCTATCTTGTCGGTAGTAGCTTGTACTAACTCCGGTCCTGTGATAGCTCTTTCTCCCACTTCATCCCAATACAATGGTGATCGGCATTTGCGCCCATAGAGTGCTTCGTATGGCGCCATTCCGATACTACTATGGTAGCTGTTATTGTAAGCAAACTCGACTAACGGTAAGAGCTCGCTCCAATTTGCTGTGAAGTCTAATACGCAAGCTCTTAGCATGTCTTCGAGGATTTGGATAGTCCTCTCCGTCTGGCCATTAGTTTGTGGGTGATAAGCCGTGCTAAGAGTTACCTTACTTCCCATAGCTTGCTGAAAGCTTTTCCAGAAACGCGACACGAATCTGGGATCTCGGTCCGATAGTATGCTCACTGGGACACCATGCAATCTCACTATATTGTCCATATATAGTATTGCCAACTTATCCAAGTTGTAGTTCATGCGGACTGGTAGGAAGTGTGCTGACTTGGTTAGTCTGTCAACAATTACCCATATTCCGGCATGGCTCTGCTTTGACTTTGGTAGTCCCACGACAAAATCCATGGAGATGTGATCCCATTTCATTCAGGGATTTCCAGAGGTTGAAGAAGTCCTCCGGGTCTTTGATGCTCAGCTTTAACTTGTTGACATACCAAGCATCGGGCGACGAATTCAGCTACGTCCTTTTTCATTGCGTTCCACCAAAAACTTTCTTTCAGATCCTTGTACATCTTTGTACTCCCAGGGTGGACTGAAAACTTTGACTTGTGCGCTTCAGACATTACTTCTTGTCTTATGTTGTTCACATCTGGCACGCACAATCGTCCTTTCATCCACAGAATTCCATTGTTATCGATCTCAAAGTCAGTAATTTTCTTCTCCCTGAATTGTTCTTTTAGCTTGGTTAGGCTCGGATCTTGATCTTGGCTTAGCTTGATGGTCTCTCGAAGACAAGGTTGAGCTGAGACCGTAGCTAAGATTATTTTTCCTTTGCCTTTCCGGCTCAAAGCATCTGCTACTTTGTTTGCCTTGCCGGGGTGGTAGCTAATAGTGAGATCGTAGTCTTTTAGAAGTTCGATCCATCGTCTCTACCTCATGTTGAGTTCCTTTTGAGTGAACAAGTACTTGAGGCTTTGATGGTCCGTGAACACTTCGCACTTGGCGCCATACAGATAGTGTCTCCAAATTTTTAAGGCGAACACTACTGCGGCTAATTCGAGGTCATGCGTAGGGTAGTTTTGCTCATGGGGCTTGAGCTATCTTGAAGCATAAGCAATCACTCTTCCTTCCTGCATGAGTACACATCCTAGTCCTTCTTTAGATGCATCACTATAAATAGTGAAACTCATGTCTTCAGTTGGTAATACCAGTACAGGTGCAGTTGAGAGCTTTTCCTTTAAAGTCTCAAAGCTCTTCTCACATTCTTCACTCCATATGAACTTTGCGTTCTTTTGTGTGAGCTTTGTAAGAGGTACTGCTATTGACGAAAATCCTTCGACAAACTTCCGGTAGTAGCCAACTAGTCCCAAGAAGCTTCGGATTTCGGTCACTGTCGTTGGCCTATGCCAATCCAAAACCGCCTCTACCTTTTTAGGGTCCACTGACACGCCTTCTTTTGATATGATGTGTCCTAAGAAAGATACGCTTTCTAGCCAAAATTCACATTTATTAAATTTGGCATAGAGTTCCTTCTCTCTCAATGTCTGTAGAGTGAGGCGAAGATGTTGTTCATGGTCCTCATTGCTCGACGAATAAATGAGGATGTCGTCGATGAACACCACAACAAAGTCATCCAAGAATGGCTTGAATACTCGATTCATCAAATCCATGAATACTGCTGGAGCATTTGTTACGCCAAATGGCATCACCGTGAATTCGTAATGCCCATACCTCGTTCTGAATGCTGTTTTCGGTATGTCATCAGCTTTTATCTTTAGTTGGTGATAGCCTGACCTTAGATCGAGCTTAGAAAAGACTTTAGCTCCTTTGAGTTGATCGAACAGGTCGTCTATCCTTGGAAGAGGGTACTTGTTCTTGATTGTGATCTTATTCAGTTCTCTGTAGTCGATGCACAATCTCATGCTCCCGTCTTTCTTCTTTACAAACAACACTGGAGCTCCCCATGGGGATACACTTGGTCTGATTTGTTTCTTGTCTAATAGATCCTGAAGTTGTTCCTTGAGTTCTTTCAATTCGGCTGGAGCCATTCGGTATGGTGCCTTTGAGACTGGTGCAGCACCTGGTACCAAGTTGATTTCAAATTCCAATTCTCGGTTTGGAACAGAACCGGGCAGCTCTTCAGGAAAGACATCCGGAAATTCTTGTACAACGGCTATGTCTTATATCCTGGGTCCATCTTCCTCTCTTACTTCGCTTATTGTAGCTAGGTAAACTTCTTCACCGTTCTTTATGGCTTTCCAGGTTTGGGCTGCTGACAGAAGGAATTTTCGTTCCTTAGTTTTGCCGTGGTATACGATCTCCTTCTCGTCTGGAGTCCGTAGTTTAACATTCTTGTTACGGCAGTCTACTACTCCATGATGTTTGGATAACCAATCCATTCCCAATATAACATCAAAATCCACCATGTTGAGTTGAATTAGCTCAGCATTAAACTTGATTTCATTAATACTAAGAGTACAATCTCGGTGTATGCTATGTGCTATAAGGGTCTTATTGGCTGGTGTTGCTACGTTATATGGTTCACTAAGCAGTTCTGGTTTAAGGGCTAGTTTCTTAGCAAACCTTTTGGACATAAACGAATGTGTGGCACCACAATCAAACAATGTATACGCAGGCAATTCGTTTAAATAAATGGTACCTGCCACAACGTTGTTTGCGTCATCGGCCTCTTCTCGCGTTATAGCAAACACTCTGGCGTTCGGCTTAGTCTCCTTTGGTTTACTAGGAGGGCCGTTATTCCCTACAATCGTCCCCCTCATATCAGGTTCGGGACACTCAGCAATTCGATGGCCTGTCTTTCCACATCGGAAACATGCACCTTTTCATCTGAGACATTCTCCTAGATGGTTGAATCCACAATTCGAACACTTAGGGTACCTCTGTTGAGTTGGGCCTACTGTGGGTCCCCTTTGCTGGTTGCTGGACGGACTAGGCCTCTTGAAGTTTTGACTGCTAGAGGTATGCTGACTGGTGGAGGGTCGCTTGCGCTTAAACTCTTCATCGCGACGCTTGATATCTGCTTCAGCCCTGATGGCGGCTCCCATTAAATCTCCGAAATTGGTTGTCTCGAAAATTGCCAGGGCGGATTAGATTCGACTGTTCAGTCCAATCCTGAAGCGATGTAGCTTAAGGGACTCGTCTGCCATGACACTCGGTGCATATGTTCCCAGCGAGTTAAACCTTGCGGTATAATCCACCACTGTCATATCTGTAGTCCGTGTCAGGTTTTCAAACTCTCGCAGCTTCTGGTTCTGGACCGCAGTTGGAAAGTACTGCTTCAGAAATGTGCTCCGGAACCTTTGCCATGTAACTGGTCCCGTTTCTTGCATTAATGGCGACACATTTTCCCACCACTTTCCAGCTTGATTAATGAGAAAAGACGTGGTAACTTCCACTTTAATGTTTTCAGGCACTTCAAGTAATCTGTGGTGGTTTTCCACTTGTTTGAGCCAGTTTTGTGCCATTTCTGGGTCTGAGTTGCCATCGAAAGTTGGAACTCGGTTCTTTCGCAGTGATTCGTAATGATATTTTACTCCCTGCGGGTGTGGCGCTGGCTGCGGCTGTGGCTGATTAGCAGTAGGGTTATTCAAACCTTGAAGTGTTGTGGCCACAATGGTGGCTATTGCTGCCAAGTCCTCACGACTCAGTCCTACCCTCGGGGGTTGTGGCGGTGCAGGTGGAGGATTCTGATTTCCATTAGTTCTCTCCTCATTAGAGTTGGGAGGAACAGCATAGTTGGGATTACGATTGCTGTGAGTAGGACGTCCGGCCATTTCCTACAATACATAAAGATCTAAAATCTTTGCGCAGAGATATAACGATAGCGGAAAGATAAAGAAGACATGATAAACAGAAATGACGATTTTATTAATCATTGAAAATGTTTATCAAAACAAAACGGAAAGGAAATGCTGAACATCAAAATAATCCTTAAAAACAAAACTCCTAAGCAAGGCTTTCTAGAAAACTACGGATCTATAACGTCTCCACTTCCTAACTCCTCTACGATATCTTCCTCCATTGGTTCTTCATCTGGGTCTTCATCCGAGTCTACCACGTCCAGGAGGTCTCGCATGTGATCATTGGCTTCCCGTAGATCACTATTGACGTTCTGGAGGTGAGTGATGATATTCCAGTATCCATTGCTTCTTATTGCCAAGCGATGGTTTGAAGCTTGTAGTGAGAGAACTCGCTCCGCCATTTCTCGGCAGCAGTCCGATGGAGTTCATCTAGTCGAGCAACTTCTTTGCTAGCTTCCTTACTCTGCTCGTCGGGTTGATGTGATAGTAGCCGAGTCTATGAACATCGCCCTGCAGGTGGTCTACTACCTCAAGTAATTCCGAATTAGCTTCCTTGAGCTTTTCGATTTCTTGCTCCAGGCTAAGGATCTGGACTGTCTGAGCTCGGGTTGTCATCACCTAAACCCAATTACGGAACTAATTTAGTCAAATGAAATACTTGACAAAATTATTTTAAAACAAGGATAAAAAATAAGAGCATAAATCTTCGATTTTTGCAATCTGGAAAATATATATTTTTTTTAAATTCGAAAATTAGGGTTCTTAATTCGAATAATAGGGGTTTCGAATTAATCCCTATTCGAAGCTTGAAATCTGAAATTGACAGAGGGCTATCGATCGAATTGCTTGGAAGATCTCATGAAAATTTTTAATTTCAAAAACGATCAAGGTACGATCCGAAAATCGGGAAACGAGATAATTTTGGGAATTAGGGTTCTTGGCTTCGAACGAGAAATTGATCGGCCGAATCAAATCCGATCGACATGAAACTTGGACAGTAGGGTCGACTGGAAGAGGCGGTTCCAATGGTATACTCGTCGACGGCTATCGTGGCGGCAGGCGACGGCGACGGTAAATCGGCTAGGGTTTACTGTACGAAATCGAGAAAAAATCCGAAAATAATTCTAAAAAAATCGATTTTTTTGAAAATAAAATTTTAAAAACAGAAACTGGAAATTTGAAAATTTTCGCATTCATGTGATTAATCAGATTGGACTTCTGATTATCGTAATTGTCATGAAACGACAATTTTCACCCAACTGTATTTATTTCTCCAGTTGGTCTATTTCAACCGGAATTTTCTTCTAGTTATTTCCTTAACTAGAATACTTTTCCCAGCGGGATTATGGAACCTGGCTAGCTCTGATACCACTAAAATGTCACGCCCCGAGATCGGGGTCACTAACACTGGCATTGATTTCCATAAACAACTTGAAATCAATAAGCATCATAATATCATAACTACTGAAAAGCCAGTCTTTTTCCATAAAAATAAAAAAAACCCTTCGTCTTTACAATGAATAACGAAATGCGGAATTAAAACTTAACAACTGAATAAATAAAATTGTCTTAAAACTGGAAAACTTGAAAACATAAAAGATCTAGATCTACGCAGCGGACTTGATTTCACCAACCCCAAAATTGGTGCTCTTCTTCTTGCTCTAATTCTTCTTCGACTTTATCTGGGGATGTAGAGTAAGGGGTTGAGTGCTTTGGAAAATACTCAGCAAGTGGGGGACAATCGATATCATACATATACATAATTTTCATAAACTTGGATCATAAAACTTGCATAAACCGATATGAATGTATCTTAACATACTTGATTTGCCCTTACGAGCCATGCCATAATATATCGTTTCATAATTTTCATATACTTAAGCACAGTAAAGCATTCTACTCTCTTCTTGGTACTGATATCAGTCTCTAGACTTAACCCTCCTAGAGATGAGGTCATAACATCGGCTAACCCACGAATAAAGGGTCTGGATAATCCAGAAACAACGGATTACCACCGTATAAGGTTCTTTTAGTGGTTACACCCCACCGCATCAGGGTCATGGGGATCCAAATCCAATTAGATTTCGAGTTTAACGTGCTTACAAAATATACTTTCATAATTTCAACATAATACATATCGATTGGGAATTTAAAAACATACATAGTAATTTTGAAAACGAAACGAATACTTAACAAAAGCCCACTTACAGTGCTTGGTATCGTGCTTGATCAATCGAGGTATAAAACAACTGGATTCTTTCCTTCCTTGGCTTTCGATAACTATCCGAACAACAAGGACTAAATTCTTAGCCTTTCTCGAACCGGATTCTGATAGGATTTGATTCGAACAAGTGCTGGAACAATCGATGGTTCAGGTGCTGATTTAAGGCCAAGATTCTCTCGGTTTTTATCTCACAAAACTCGCTGGTAAAAGAAGGAAATTTTGGACAGAATTAACAGCCAACTTTGGCGTTTCCCTCGATGATGGTTGCTGAAACTTGGCTAAGAACACTTGGTTAGTTCTCGAAAATTTGCTGAAAAATTTGGACAGATTCTGGAATTTTTTTCGAAGGCTTGTGGACTGAGTTCTTCGAAACTTGTTGCTGGAAATTTAGAAGAGATTAAGCTGGAAAGGTTTCGAATTGTTGCTGCAACTTCTGGGGAAAAACAAGGCAGCAGCTCTTCGGTTAAGGAGAGGGTTTAATCTCGACTTTAAAGGCTGAGAAGGAGATGGCTTGTGATGTAATTATACTACCAAAGGTGGCTCTATTTATAGGCAAAAGTGGAGCCAAGTTGAGGTGTTTGAGTAGGACACTTAATCGAAAATATAGGAGGAGATTTGTGCAGATTCTGAGGTGGGAAATCTGATTCTGATTCGATCTATGTTGCTGCTAAAAGAGCTTAAAATTCGAAGAAGTTGATAGCTAGGACTCTTCGATTTTTTTATAACAGATAAACGTGTAGAAAGATTGAGGAGGTGCTTGAATGGATAGTGGAGTTTGAGAGGTGCAAAATCTCGAAATTGTTGGCTAACAATCTGTACAAAAATATCATGAACGATCCTCAAGCAGATTTGCTTGGATGCATCTCGGATTCCGATTTAATTATGGATTAAGTTGGAGAGGTGGAACAAGTTGCAACTTAGTAGCTTAAACTTATAAACTTCTTGCCAAGGCTATCGAAACTTTGAAGAGGAAATTATGAGGAGTTGTATTGCTTATGGACTCCTTGATGAATTGAAACTCTTTGCTAGAGTTTAGAGAATTGCAAACTCTTTTAACAAGGATTTAGTTATCCCATAACAAAAATTCAGGTCTTTACAAATAGGAGAGTTGTAAACACCATTACTACTTAAATCAAGAAAATGACATAAAAATATTGTGTAATCATTTAATTGACTGCTCTATCTCGATATATTGATTCTTCATTAGAATAATCTGTATTATAATAGACTCAAACTCTGGTTCATAAAGTGAGAGATTCACAATACCAAGAATGTTAATATTATCTAACGACTCAAAAACATCTCCAGCCACACCCCACATTTTGGAGTAGCCCTTCATATATTGTGGAGATTTCCTTGAAAGAAGACATAACTATGGATGAAAATCAAATATTCGGCATGTTGTAGTGTTATTTGGTTCCTCTTTATTGAATGAATAAATGCATAAGTACTCCAATTTATCTCACAACAAGAAGAAGAAACTTGGTCAAGTACCTTCATGAAAACTGATTGAAGATTAGGAGCTCCCGAGCCATGAATTATCCACCATTCTATTGGATCTATCACCCATCTATCCCATATAGAATATTGATCGGTAAACTCCTCACGACGTATCCTATATGTATCTTGGCCGTATGCATATAACTATCTGAAATTTAAAATAATTTTTAAATTCGGATACACGACATGTCGTATCCGTTAAGTCAGAATTGGAAGTATCTTGAAGTATCTAGACAATCATTCAAAATTAATTTTTAATTCAGATACGTCACATGGTGTATCAGATATGTATCGGTATCCGAAAAGTATCGGATATGTGACAATGAAAATTTTAGAAGTATCCGTGCATTATAGCTTTTTAACACCATTTATGATTCCTATAAGTTACGAAAAAAATAAAAAAAATTAAAATTTCCACAATAAATTTATAGGTAAAAAATCGTAATACTCTTTGTCTTCCACCAAATTTATCAATACAAAAGGTAGATAAATTAAAACGAAAATTGTTTAGAGAAAAGGTTTTGGGCCAAATATGTGGGCATCGGATAATCAAAGCCCAATTAAAGAAAATTAAACATTGAAAAAATGGTAGTTTCTCAACGGCCAGACGGAGACACGTGGATAAAACGCAAAACGTGGTGAAAATTAGTGACACGTGGATACCGAAATAAGCGGTGTCGGCTCCAAGCCTACGGGTATCTTTTCTTTTTGACACAAAGCCTACGGGTTATTCGGTTGTCCGTCGACTAGATATCGTGGGATATTATTTTACGAGAATAATTAGTGTCCTAGAAATATAAAAAATTATAGTGGGTTTTTCACAAAAAATATTCGCGTATATAATAATTTAATTAAATATTTAATACTTTTGCACGTATAATTTTTTATAAAATATTATTAAATTTTTATATGGTATATAATTATAATATAAATATGTATATTATATTTTTTTAAAATTCAAAATATTTAAACCAATATGGTATATTATTAATTAGATGAAATAAATGATTTTAGAAAATTTGAAGAAAATCAAAATATTGGAGATAGTTATTTAGATAAGAATATTTTAGAAAGAACATATAAAAACATATCAAGAGATCAATATAGTTGTTATGTGTTGCTCTTCTTTTATAATATAGTATAGATTTTTGATATAAATTTTTTTAACTCATTAAATTGAAATAAATTTTGATTCGTAGATAATTATATTTTGGGTTTTTGATAATGATGCCGTGTGGTTTTTTAAATAAACAGTTTATACCATGTGATTTGAAAATAGACAGTGTATACGTAATGGTTTTCAAAATAGATAATTTACCACCTTATTTTGAAAATAAACTATTTTTTTATTCTCATGTGGTTTGTGAATAGCTGCAAAATACTCATTTCATGTAAGATGACAGTGTGTTATAATATTTTGAAAAACTGCATATTTTGAATCAATACGTGTAAGCTACCTATTTTCAAACTACATGGGTGTTGTCTATTAACGAATCTTATGTTTTAATAAAAAGTTTGATGTGTTTTAAACTTATAAAGATTAAGATAGATTGGAAAAATAAAAATATATGGTTGTGCTAATTTTTCAAATAATTTAGATTCGAAATTTGAAACAAGATATGGTTATCGATTGTATTTTTGTTGGGATACTGAGTTTTAATTGTTTTTTTAAAAAAATATTATTTTTTATTTACAAATCTATCAACTGTAATTTGAAATTATCCTTTATCCCCCTTCTATGATGCACAAACTTTGACACAACGACACTGATACGGCACGATACGGATATAACGACATAGATTTTCATAATTTTTAGCATACGACAATGCTGAGACACGCTTATATATATATATACACACTAAAATTCATATATTTTTAAATTATAAAACTATATAAAATCAACAAAAATATTATCAAATTCAAGAAGCATATAAATAAATAAATGTCACTAGAATTATCATAATATCATTAATACTAATACCAAATACATATTAATTTAATTAATATAAAGTTAATAAATACGTCCAAATAAAAGATAACATCAAAAATACTTTAACCAAATTCAAAAATAATATATATAAATGTATGTAAGTAAAATAATTATAGTATCATTCATACTAACAACAAATGTATATTACTTAATTAACATAAAGTTCAACTAGCACGTCTAAATTTCATTCTAGCCGAAATTTTTTTAAATTGTACAAGTAATACCAAAAATCATCATTTTTGTGTCAGGCACGCCCATCGGCCGTATCATCATGGATGCCCGATTTTGAGGGGAGTGTCCGACACGGGTGTCTGATTTTATTTTTTAATAAAATTAATGACACGCCAAATGGCATGTCCGATGAATGTGTGAGAAGTGTCGAAGGCCGAGAAATATCCAACACTGTGTCAAATGATTTTTAGGAGTGTCCGTGTATCATGGTCCCTCTTATCTTCCGTATTTAACGATGCGAATCGACTCCTGTTTGCCGCTTTAAACACGACACTTCAAACTGACAAAAACTTCAATTTTTTGACTTTATCGAAAATCACAGACGATGTAAACCCCGCTTTTGCATAGTAATCTCAGGATATTACAAAATCCAAGGGAAAGAAAACCAAAATAACTACATTTCAAACTCCTGATTATTGTATAAAAGACAATATACACGTAAATATTGCCCAGTTTTTGGGGGATTTGCAACTGGGAAAAACGGTGTTATTTTCTTCTACTTTACCAACCATGTACGTGAAAAAATTCATATTTTCAGATCAGTTGCAATCATCTCCTAGGAGAAAGGTGGTTTCACGTTTTGGTTTTGGCATTATATTGGCTTTTATATTTTTGACTGTGGTATCGTTCATGTTTAATATTTCATTCAGGACTCCGTTTTTGAACCCTGTATTTCCAGGGTTAAGTAGTTTTAATTCCCACAATGATAAGATTTTTATTTCTCGGCCCTTTTCTAGTTCTAGTGTATGCAATGATACTTTTATTGTTGAAAAATCGAAACAAATTGGTGGTGTGAACGAAACCCTTGAATCATATGTTGTAAGGAGTAATACAAGTTTAGATTCTGTGAATTCTGGTGAGAAATTAGACAAGGTTTTCGAGGATGCACTGGTGGGGAATGTGTCTGTAGAGGTTAAAAGTGGAGATGGAGAAGAAAGTGCTGCGAAAACAGATGATAAAAATTTGATCTTGATAGATTCGTCTGAGAATGTGAAGAATGAAAGTTTTGGTGTTAAAGAAAATGATTTTAAAGGGATTGTTGAACGGGAAAATGTAAATGAGAATATTCTGGGTGAAGCCAGCGGGTGTGAACTGAAATCTAATTGGCGGAAAAACGAAGCCTTGAGTGATGGTAAGGATCGAAGTTACACTAACAATGGAGATATTGATGGTTTGAAGCATAAAGTACAGGGTATGAGTGCAAATGTAAGGTCTTACAAGGAATGTGATATCTTTCGTGGTAGATGGGTGAGGGATGATACAAAGCCATACTATCCTCCAGGTTCTTGCCCGTATATTGATAAGGATTTCGATTGCCATCTCAATGGGAGGATGGACAACGAATTCGTGAAATGGAGATGGCAACCGTATGACTGTGACATTCCTATGTAAGTTTATCTTGTTCTTTATGCTTAGAGAATAAAGATCTACTTGTGGTATTCCCATTTGGGATTTTTTACATGTGTATGTGAGTACTGAGGCATGAAATTAGGCTCCATTTGAATTGATGGATTTGGAGTTAAAAGAATTTCAAATCCTTAATAATAAATCATTTTGTTTGTTTGGATGAATTCATCTTATGAGGCGAATTCATCTTATGAGGGATTTTAAATCCTTATTCGAAATATTTTCTTCAAATCCAAATATTTCAATCCAAATGCAACATTACTGAATTACAGTACTGTGCGAGTTTTACTAACTGCATTGAATGTGAACTTAGGGGGTGCAATTGGATTGATGTATTTGAAACCACAGATTTCACATCATTGATATATTTTGGATGTATTTATAATTTATGTAAATGAAGTGGTACTTGTGATGGATTTGAAGACATGTGTCATTTCAAATCCAAATTTCAAATTCATTATCAAATTAAATCACTTCATTCAAATGAAATTCATCCATCCAAGCAAAACCTTATATCATTTGCTGTTCTGTTTATGGTTAGGCATGTTGTCTACTAGAAAGGAGTCATGTGATTCTTGTGTGCAATTTAATATGGATTTTTTTACCATTTAGTCTGTTTACACCTTTAATTCCACGTGACTAGCCTTCATGGTGATACACATATTCGAAGATTTCTCAGCATTTCATAATGGAATTTAAGTCCCCGCCTTTGCATTTTCCTAGTGCTCAGATGTAGGATTTTAAGAGTTAATGTTCTAGAGATTTTCAATAGTTTTTATCATTGTGTCAATTTGAAATTTGATTTAGATGCTTTCACAGCTTTAACGCGACTTCTTTTCTTGAGAGCCTAAGAGGGAAGAAGCTAGTCTTTGTTGGAGATTCTCTAAATAGGAACATGTGGGAATCTCTTGTATGCATGCTTCATCATGGTGTACAAGACAAGAGACGAGTCTACGAGATATCCGGGACGAGAGAATTTAAAAAGAAGGGGTTCTATGCTTTCAGATTCGAGGCATGCTCTGTACCTTTCAAAACCATCACCTATTACACAGTTGACATAATGATTTCATCTACGTTTGGCTTTATTTGCAGGATTTTAACTGCTCTGTGGACTTTGTTAGTTCTCCGTTTCTTGTCAAGGAATCATCTTTTATTGGGAAAAACGGTTCTTTTGAGACGCTAAGACTGGATTTGATGGATGATACGACTTTGATGTATCATGATGCAGATGTAATAATATTCAATACTGGACATTGGTGGACTCATGAAAAAACATCCCGTGGGTGAGTTTTTCGAATTTTTTGTGATGAAATCTTTGCTTGGTATACCCAAATACTGTGTGTCCCAGTGAAAGAAGGTATATGATCGATCACACACAATCTCAAGGGATTGTCATTCCTCTAGTTTTCAAATTTATTTGCATATTCTGTATTCAAGTCTCGTATTAACGAAAACCATCTGTCGATTTAAAGGGAAGATTATTACCAGGAGGGTAATCATGTTCACCCAAGACTCAAAGTTTTGGAAGCCTACAAAAGGGCACTTGCCACTTGGGCTAATTGGGTGGATAAGAATATCGATGGAAGCAAGACTCAAGTTATTTTTCGAGGATACTCAGTCACCCATTTCAGGTTCGTTGATGAACATTTTTCTCTGTGTTGCATGTATATGCTTATTATGTATTTGGTCTAAGATTGTGATATGGCAAGGGTGTTTGATATGTGGTTGCTTGTAGGGGTGGCCCATGGAACTTAGGAGGACAATGCCACAACGAGACGGAACCAATATTTAATGTAACTTACTTAGAAAAGTATCCAGAAAAGATGAGAGTTCTGGAATCTGTGGTTAAGGGTATGAAAACTCCTGTTACATATCTGAACATTAGTCGAATAACAGATTACAGAAAAGATGGCCACCCTTCGGTTTACAGACCCGATTCACGACCAGAAACTGGTAATATGCATGCACAAGATTGTAGCCACTGGTGCTTACCTGGTGTGCCAGATACTTGGAATGAGCTGCTTTATGTATCCTTATTAAAGAGTGGGAGAGGATCTTGGAGAGACTGAGGACAAGAAATTCATGGGAATTTTTTTTCAGAGTTCGTTCATTTTTTTTGTAACATAGGATTAGAAGTAATATATATTTATTCAACTGAATATAAGGAATTATTTACCTCACGCATTAATTATATACTATCTCATACTTTTTAAGCACTTTACAATCCGAATATTGTATTTCAGGAAGAATTACATTCGTAAAATCATCGGCAACCACAGTCGCCAATTCAATTGAAAGATGAGAAATGGAAGAACATAACTGCGAACAATTGAAGGATGAAAAAAATAGAAGAAATCATGTTTTTCACACCTTGCCAGAAGTAACTAAAAACAGAATATCAATTAACAAAAACATGCACAAATTCAACAACTTTCTTTACTTTCTACCCAAAACAAACACTAAAAACAGTGGTTCAGCCGTTCAGATATAAGTTTTTGGAGTTGCATCAGCAGGCGTTGGTGCTGAGACCACCCTTTTGCCTCTTTCACTTCTGCTGTTTTCTGAGAATTTCAAGCTGGTCCTGCGAAAGCCCTTCTCTTTTTCTTCTGAAGTCCATTCAGACATGTCGGTCCGCAGAACATTCCACCCCATTGAGGGAAGTATAATAACATGATCACTAAAGTGCAGCATATCATCATCACCCCATGAGTTCTAATCCTTTTTCGGTAGAGTATCGAGATCCTCGAAAGAATATAACTTGAGTAAGAACAGCTCCTACGTTTCCCCCGCCCCCAGTCATCCCAGATATGATGCCTAGAGACCTGTTAAGCAGAAAGTAAGGAATACTGAACCATAATCTTTTGTTAAGTTGACCTGGAATCATAATAATAATATTTTCCAACATTTCATCTTTATTATCAAATTACCAACTATAAAAAGAAATTAAATGAAAAAGGTACCTTCTTGAAACAAAAGGAACAACCCAAATGTAAGCTCGCAAGCAGCTTGAACAAACACTGAAAATATAAGCATAATAGCTATAATTCTAGCTGTGTGAAGATTCACATTGAATCTACATAAAAATACTGCGCAATGATGTTGTCTATTGTAAGTTCAACCCGAAACAGTAGCCATAAGTCAGTGCCGATCCATCCTCTGTAATTCGTAATGGCTTGATAAAAAAACTGCGAAAAGTCATCTTTATGCTTGTCTCCTGATTTGTGAAGCTCAGAGTAGTTTCCATCAGGTAAATCTTGGCCAAGAAAGAAGATACCGTACGCAAATAAGGTTTGAAACAAGTCAGGGATGAAAAAAGCTATTCTCCAAGCCCTGAATTTGGTTGCACCGATATTGTGTATGAGATCGAATGCTAATGGCATTATAAGCTGTGTTGCGCCGCCGCCAAGATTCCCCCAGCCACCGGCTACCCATTGGCGGTACAGCCCACCTTTGAGAGAACAAAGAGCTCATCCAAAAATGATTCGAAACAAAAGTTGCGATAGAAAAACCGGTGAAGAAGCGAACCAGTAGGAATGAGACTGGGGAGCTGGCTATGGAAGTGCAGTAAACTGCCGGTGCAGTGATGAGAGTGAGCGTGGCGGAGGCGAGGCGAGGCCCGAATAAGTCGCATGGTGTTTGGGAAGAAAGACACCCAAGAAAGATGGAATGCTCTCATGTGAGGCGCTGCCACTGAAAATAGTCTGAATTCTGTGGCTTTGTGCTCAGAATCCACTGGAAGTGCAAGTTTCTTCGGATTGGACTCATATTCACCATAAGAGATCTCTATGTGTTTGATGCCGAACAAGAAATATCTCTTTGGGAAGTTCAATAATTTTGAAACTTTTCCAGGTTTGCACTACAAAAGGGGATGCTTATAATCTTGGCGAAGTGACCTTTAATGGGCTACGAAGGGAGTTTCAAAGGCTAAAATTTGTACACTATTGCCGAGTCTCAATGATCGATAATTTACTTTTGGATGGATGGGAAGTGAAAAGATTGGATTTCTTCACATGTGAATGGATTTTCTCGCGGAGAAATTGCTGCTAAAGTTTGATAATTAATGGCTAGCTAGTGTGTTGAAAATTCAAATCTTGCTGCCTAACTGGACTAGGGATGACAATGGGACGGGTCCAAACTTGGACCCGCATTGAACCCGCCCCGCCGGGCGGGTCTGGACCCGCTTCAACCGGGTTTGGAAGCGGGGCGGGGCGGGTCCTGGGATTGGCCGAACCCGCCCCGGACCCGCCCCGTTATACATTTTTAATTTTTTTAAAAAAAAATATGATATTGATTATACATTTTATTTCTTTGATTGAACAATAAAGTGTCATTATTTAATTTTATATCAAAAATCATGTGTTCATGTTAAAGAAGTTGGACATTTTGAAGGAAATAAGAGCAAATTAATAAATATTTAGTAGTTTAAAGTTAGTTTTACAATGTTTATTATAAATATTTACTAGAGAAAACATGAAATTTAATCACAAAACTCAAGTTTTGTGTTTCAAATTGATTCCTAGCTAAATTTTTTTTTTTAAAAAATAAAAAGTAAAAAATAATTGGAACCGGGGCGGGGCGGGGCGGGTAAACCCGCCGGGTTCACGGGTCTAGGCGGGGCGGGGCGGGTCCGGGTTTTATGTGTAGTGGGGCGGGTCGTGGGATTGGCCAAATCCATCACATACCCGACCCGTTGCCATTCCTAAAATGGATCAAGAGATACATTTGTTTCAAATCCTCTGACTTTGGAGACAAGGAATTCAAAGGAATATGCAGTTTTTGACTTGGTAAGCGATTCTTTGCAAGGATATGCTCACATGGAGTAAATGACGATTATGTTATCCTATTTCACAACTCATTTTTCTTATTGACTTTACTTAAAATAGGGTTTTTTTTCCTTTTAAAAAATAAAATAAAGTAGTGTTTTTGGTACGAAATCTAAAATGGTTTTACAAATAAACTTATCACATATGGCTTTTAATAGGCAGTTTATCTCTATATGGTTTATGAATATATGTAAAACATTCATTACACGTTTGATTTGCGTCATGGCATGACACTAATTTTCTTATGCGACGAAGCTTTAAAATTACATGTTAAAATATCAAATGTACAATTAAGGAAAAAATTCACATATTTACAAATCATAGGCAGTAAATGTCTATTAGCATAACCATAAGGGGTAAATGTCATTAGCTCTAGAGATATTTTCGTCATAACAAGCCAGAATTTTCTAATAATTATTGAGTGGGCTGTGAACTATATTTTACACATTATAAGGAGACATTTTACCTATCTATAATCTGTTAGAAAGTATCTTTCTTTTCTATTTTAGGAATACAAATCAAATGCCTATGATAACGTTCTAGTGAAAAAGGAAATGATTTCTTTCCATGTCTTTCCCTATAATCTCCCATCTTCCATAACTCAAGCCCACACTCCCCCTCAAGTTGATGCATATAGAACCCTTATGCATAACTTGTCAAGTGAGTTGTGGAAGTCCTTGCTGGACACGGCTTTGGTAAGTATGTCTGCTAGCTGGTCTTCAGATTTGACAAATGGGAAGCGTATTGTCTTAGTCTTTAGGTTGTGTTTGATGAAGTGCCGATCCACCTCCACATGTTTAGTTCTATCATGTTGAACCGGATTATGAGCGATACTTATGGCAGCTTTATTGTCACACAGAAGATTCATCTTTGTTGCAGGGGTAAAGCCAATTTCGGTTAACAACCTTTTTAGCCAGAGAAGTTCACAAAGACCTTTAGCCATCCCTCGAAATTCAGCTTCTGCACTAGAGAGTGCCACTACCTTTTGTTTCTTACTTCTCCATGTTACAAGGTTTCCGCCAACAAATGTGAAATACCCAGAGGTCGACTTCCTATCTGAGATATTCCCGGCCCAATCTGCGTCTGTATAACCTTTGACTTCTAAATGATTATTTTTCGAGAACATGAGTCCCTTCCTAGGGGATGACTTCAAATATTTCAGTATTCGTGTTACAGCCTCCATGTGTTCCTCACTTGGGCAGTGCATAAATTGACTAACCACACTCACGACATATGTGATATCTGGGCGAGTATGAGAAAGATATATTAGTTTGCCAACTATCCGTTGATACCTTCCTTTATCAGTTGGTTCCTGGTGTGGATATAACCCAAGCTTGTGATTTTGGACAATTGGAGTATCTGCTGGTTTACATTCCAATAACCCAACTTCAGATAATAAGTCTAGTATATATTTTCTTTGAGACAGAAAGATGCCTTGTTTTGATCTAGCAACTTTGATCCCTAGAAAATACTTGAGACCACCTAGGTTTTCATTTCAAATTCACCAGCCAATTGCCCTTGGAGCCGTGATATTTCTTCCCTATCATCTCCTGTAATGATCATATCATCAACGTAGATAATCAAAGTTGTTACCTTTTCATGTTGTCTTTTAAAGAATAAAGTATGATCTGAGTTGCTTTGTGTGAAGCCATACTTCTTCATTGCCACGCTAAATCTCCCAAACCATGCTCGTGGTGATTGTTTTAGTCCATACAAAGCTCGATGTAACTTGCATACCTCGTTGGTTCCAGTGGTCACGGAGTAACCTGGTGGAACATCCATATACAACTCTTCCTCAATATCTCCATGTAGAAAAGCATTCTTTACGTCAAATTGGTGTAGCGGCCAATCTAAGTTTGCCGCAAGAGATAACAACACCCTCACAGTATTTAGTTTGGCAACCGGCGAGAAGGTTTCTTGGTAGTCTACCCCCTGTGTTTGCGTATATCCTTTTGCTACAAGTCTTGCTTTGTATCTTTCTATGGATCCGTCAGCTTTGTGTTTGATGGAGAACACCCACTTGCACCCCACTGTTTTCTTTCCTTTCGGCAGTGGCACTAACTCCCATGTCTTGTTTTTCATTAAGGCTTTCATCTCTTCTTCGATAGCTTGTGTCCAATTTTGGTTTACCATGGCCTCCTCTATTCTTGTTGGAACATACTGAGTAGAAATTTTATGCATGAAGGTTTTGAGAGGGTCGGTCAGTCCCTTTGTAGTCACAAAGTTGGCTATTGGATATCGTGATCTTCTTTCTTCAATGTCCGGTGAGTAGCGGTTTGGTGGTTTGCCCCGATTGTTCCTGTGAGGTAGAATAGGACTCGCATGAGATTCTATGGTATTGTTATCAGAGTGGCTTGCCTTGGGATCATTCTCAAGAGGATCAGTCTCAAGAGTTGGGTATTCGTCCATTTGAGAGAGCATTGGAGTTATAGAAGCTTCATGATCAACTTCTTGATTTTCAGTAGTTTGATTTTCAGTAGTTTGAGGGACACATATTGATTGCATTGGTTCTTCATTCATTTGCTCCACCTGTGTTTCAGTTAGGGCCGGCCAGTCGAGGCTCACATATTTCGGCTCTTCCTGTCTAATCTCCCCCTGAAGAGGAGAAAGAGGTGAAAAAAATGTCCCTGTTTCCATGAAGGTAACATCCATGGAGATATAGCTACGATTAGAAGTAGGATCGTAGCATCTGTACCCTTTTTGATGAGAAGCATATCCCAAAAATAAGCACTTGCGAGCATAAGGGTCAAGTTTATTCCGCTGGTTTTTATACAGATGGACATAAACAACGCACCCAAACACACGGGGTGGAAGCATCAACACAGTGGGTAAAGGAGTGTGTGCTGCAAGAGCTTGTAATGGGGTTTGAAATTCCAACACTTTGGAGGGCAGTCGGTTGAGGAGGTGCACAGAGGTAGTAACTGCATCTGCCCAGTATTGAGAAGGAGCATGGGCCCCTATTAAGAGTGCCTGGGCAGTCTCAAGAATATGCTGATTCTTCCGCACGGCAATTCCGTTTTGTTGTGGAGTTTGGGGGCAAGAAGTTTCATGAAGAATGCCATAATGTTGCAAGTATTCATGAAATTTGTGATTAACATACTCGCCGCCATTGTCCGAACGTAGTACTTGAATCTTAGCAGAGAACTGAGTATTGATCATAACATGAAATGTTTTAAACACGCTGAGTACCTCATCTTTATGACGTAGTAAGTAAAGCCAACTCATTCGAGTACAATCATCAACAAATAGCACAAACCAGCGATACCCGGACGTTGTAGTGATTGGAGAAGGACCCCATACATCAGAGTGTATCAAAGTAAACGAAGTGTCCTTTCTATTTAAACGCAACAGATAAGAAGTTCTATGACTTTTTGCTAAAGTACAAGTTTCACATTGAAAATCAGAATGTTTGAATTTAGAAAATAATTCTGGAAATAAATATTTCATGTAAGTGAAGGACGGATGCCCTAAACGACGATGCCAAAGCCAAATCTCCTTCTCCTTATTGCCAACAGGATTTTGCACATGATGTGTTTTTCCAACACTAAAATCCTCCATATAATAGAGTCCATCCCTCTTAGTACCACGCCCAATGATCTCATTGGTGACAATGTCCTGGAGAAGGCAAAAAGTAGGATACATAAGCACAATACAATTAAGATCTGATGTTACTTGGCTTACGGAGAGGAGCTTATGCGATAACGATGGAACGAGTAGTGTATTGGATAGCTGCAGAGCAGGTGTCAAGGTCATGGTGCCTGCTCCAGTGACTGGAGAAATAGCTCCGTTAGCATTAGCAATAGTGGTACGTCTTGGTAAGGATGCTTCTATGAAATCTTTAGCATCGAACATCATATGGTCAGTGGCGCCGGAGTCCAGCAGCCATGCTTCACATTGAGTATTATGACATGAGGAGAAATAACCACAGCCAGAGTTACCTGAGATGTCCGAATCTTGAGTAATTTGTGGTGTAAGAGATAAGTGAGATGCTGCACTAGCCACTGCTGCAGTACCAAGATCATTTTTTTTGCTAGTGTTTTCACGATGTTTTTTAGCCTGGAGATCATTCCACCAGTCAGGATACCCATGTAACTTAAAGCAAGTTTCATCTGTATGTCTAGGATTACCATAATGAGTGCATTTCAAGCCTTCAGATGATGCACGAGTTTTCTGCCTATGCATGGTAGTCGTGGTGTTGACAGGACCAAGTTTAAGTCCTTTGGTGGCAAGAACAGCACCAAGAACTGTGGTTGAGGTTCCGGTAATCATAACAGTTTGTCGGGTTGCTTCACGGCGCACGTGGGCGTATGCTTGCTCCACAGTAGGAAAGGGGTGAAGTTGGAGTACGTCACTTCGAATTTTGTCGAGTCGATCGTCAATGCCATCCAAGAACACATACACCCGTTCTTCTTGAACGAGTGTATTAAATTTTTGAATATCAAGAGCACATTCCATTGGGGTGGGACGTCGGAAGTCAATTTCGCGCCATAACCCTTGGAGATCATTGTAGTATTGTTCTAGAGACCCTCCAGCCTGTTTAAGTCGCGTCACTCGACGTCGAAGGTCGTAAACCTGAGATGTGTCACTGCCATCGAAATAGGTTGTAGCAATGGAGTCCCAAACCATTTTGGCAGTGGGAAACCGAATAAAGTTCCCTATCAATGAGGAATCCATTGAGTTAATCAACCATCCTTTGACAATGGCATTATCTGTACGCCACTTGCGGAAGGATGGATCTGTCGAGGATGGTTGGGGAAAATCGCCATTGATATAGCCCAACTTGTCTTTACCCGAGATGTACATCTCGACAACTTGGGACCAGAGGGCATAGTTGGTGCCGTCCAACTTAATACCAATTGGAGCAGCAGGAGATTCAGTCGTCAAAGTTGGTGTCTGTATCTTGGTGAGAGCTTCTGTCATCTTTGTTGTGAATTCAGTAAACATGGACTCTGATTGAGATGCACCAGAATTGTGTTCTGTCTCAGAGTCCGATGACATTGTTGTGAGATTTAAAAAAAAAACGATTTGGGTTTAGAATTTCTGGAAATAAGGTCCAGAACCTTGCTCTGATACCATGTTAGAAAGTAGCTTTCTTTTCTATTTTATTCATCTATAATTTACAGAATAAATACAGCAATGGTATCATCTATTTTAGGAATAAAAATCAAATGCCTATGATAACGTTCTAGTGAAAAAGGAAATGATTTCTTTCCATGTCTTTCCCTGTAATTTCTCCCATCTTCCATAACTCAAGCCCACATAATCTACAAACCATAAAGGAGTAAAAATGACTAGTAACAAACCATAGAGGTGAAATGTTATTAGCTCTAGGGTATCATGTGAAACGAAGCAATCAATGGAGGGCATTTGTTATATTCTATTACGTTTTTTGGTACGTTTTTTGTTTTTTGGTCGTAGGGTGAATTAATTAGCAAAAGAAGTACAAGTGTTTGAGCCATTACAATCCCGACAGTTACATGCACTGAGCAAATTAGAAACAGAATAAAAGTCCAAAAGAGAAACCGGGTTAAGAAAATCAATCCAATGTCTGTTACGTGCCCATTTAGCAAGGTTATGGGCGGCTTTGTTTCCTAATCTGGGGATTTTCCTGAGCTTCCAGAGGTGATGTCACTTCATGATTTTAGAAATGTCTGTAAAAGAATCATCGGCATACCAGAAATAGGTGGGGTGCACATTTATAAGATCAACAACATCCCAACAATCACTTTCAAAAATGGCTTTATCAACCTACGCTAAATGTAAAATATTGACGGCCAGATTCAGAGCTGCTATCTCCGCTGAAGCTGCATTAAATGTGAGTATCAAATCTGTATGGGCAAATAAAACCAACCCAGAATGGTTTCGAGCAATCGCAGCAATGATGGCATTACCATCTATAAAGGAAGCATCTACATTAACATCAACCCTTAGGGGGAGAGGTCCAAGAGAACCAAGAGTAACTAAAGGGAGGAAGACTTTTTAAGAATTGTCTTTAAAAATTGAGTTTTTAGGTGAGCAAGAGTTTGTGTATGAGCGAGAGATGAGTTTTCTTTTGCTGTCATCGGCTTACCACCATGAAGAAGATTATTTCTGTTGATCCAGATTAGGTTAAAGACATTGAGGCTAAAGTTTAGAAAGTTGAGACGGAGGGATGATCATTGAGCAAAGGGTTGGGATGGGAAAAAATGGCAGTGAGCCAGTCCTGATTTGCCCAATTTAAAAAAGGGTGTGGCAGAATTGCCAATGAGAGCTGAACCAAACTGCTACAGTAAAGGGGCAGCTAGAAAGAATATGATTGATGGATTCAGTAGCATTCAGACAAAGGGGGCAGGAGAGGTCAGTGAGGTTGAGTAGGAAGCCGAGTCTTTCTCTAGTAGGAATAAGGTTGGAAGCAAGTTTCCAAGGAAGGAGCTTGAGGCGATCATGGATTGGGGCCTTCCAAATACTAGAGAGGAGGGATTTCAGAGCTGGACGTGGGTTGTTAAAACGATGCCATTGGTCGGTCAAATAAGCACTTTTCGAGGAAAAGATGCCAGTTTTTGACGGAATCCACAAAGCAAAGCACGTATGAGTTCTCGAGAGATGCGAATTGGAATCTTAAGGATGTTTTTAACTAAAGATGGGGGGAGTTGATTTAACAGCGGTAGATTCCAAGAATTATCAGTGGAGTTTTGGAGTTTTTGAGTTCCGATACTAAGGTGAAGTTTGTATCAACAAAGGTTGGGTCGCTTGAAAGATGGAACACAAGGAATCCAAAGATCGTCCCCAAATGCTAAGAGATTAATGAGAAGTAACTTTGTAACAGAGCCCTTTGGAGAAGAGATCTCTTGTATCACATATGTTTTTCCATATGATGGAGTTATAGGTATTGGGGCGGATGTCAAGGAAAATATTGGCCCGGATGTATTTGGAATAAAGGATTGGGACACATGGTTTATTACTTTTGGAGATGATTTGCTATGTGAGTTTAGCTAACAGGGCACGATTAAAATCATGGATTTTCTAAACCCCAAACCTCCCACATATTTTGGTTGGCAAAGTTCATCCCAACATTTGAGGGCAAGGAAATTTGGTTTTTGATTACCATTCCACCAGAACCTACGAATAATTTTGTCCATTTGGCTATAAACTGATTTTGGTAGGAGTTGAGACGACATGGTATAAACAGGGAGGCTTTTCCAGCTAGAAAGTATCTTATCCAAACGATCAACAATATCGGAAAAGTGATGAGCTTTACAAGAAGACACACAGAATGGGAGGCCCAAATGTTTGATCTTATGGTTGCCACGCTTCATGCCTAAAATGGATATAATTCTACCCTTTAGACGAAGAGGGCGGGAAGGGCTGAAATGGACTGTGGACTTCTTTAAGTTGATGCATTGCCCCTGCCAGTTTTAGAATAGATTGAGGCAGGTCATGATGTTATTAGCGTCAGACTCAGTGGCAAGGCTAAATATGGTGATGTCATCGGCAAAGAAAAGGTAGAGATTGGGGCACCACCTCTACTGATTTTAATGCCATGGATAAGATTATCAGTCTCAACTTTAATGAGTATACATGAAAGAAGGTCAACAAAAATGATAAGGAGGGCTGGGGATAGCGGGTCTCCCTGACGAATGTCACGAGAAGTAGCAAAGTAGCCATATGGTGACCCGTTGATGAGAGTAGAGAACGAGGGTTATGTTGGGGGTGCCTGTGAAAACCCGATTTTTCCAACCTAAACACGTTCCTAATCATCGGTAAGTGGGCTTTGTTATATATATTCATTTCAATTTTGAAAATCATATGTATGTTTTGAAATCTCAATCGAATATGTGATGTATTTTAAAACTACGATGTTGTGACAAATTTTGATCATCGAGAAATAAGGGCTATACGGAGCAAAGTGCTACGTATGATGGGAGCCACCTCTTGAGTCCAAAGGGCAAAGTGCTACGTGTACGGGGGCCACCTCTTGAGCCTGCGGGGCAAAGTGCCACGTACATGGGAGCCACCTCTTGAGCCGACGGAGCAAAGTGCTACATATACGGGAGCCACCACTTAGTCTATGCAAGTCCCTCTAGATTGTCGGTGTTATGGATCTATGTTTAAGTGATACGAGTTATGATTCTGATATGATGTCCTGTTCTGGCTCTGATTAGAGCAATTCTGTTAAGTTTATGTTCTGTATTCATATCAGTTTATGTACGATTATGATATATGTTTTGGAAAATTATGAAAAAGTATTATATTGTCACATCGATTGGCCCCCACTTGCTGAGTGTTTTCCCAAACGCTCACCCCATTACATCCACTCCCCAGATAGAAGCGAATAAGAAATCGAAGACGAAGATCAATCAGTTTAGAGATAATGATTTAGTTGATGTTGTTCAAGATGCCGCTGCCATTGATTTATGAAGCTTCCGCTGGTAACTGTAAGAAATATTTATTATGGATAAAAGACTGGTTTTAGTTGAATTCTGTATTACGAGGCTTGTTGATTTCAAGTTGTTATTTGGAATCAACGCCGGTGTTATCGACCCCGGTCTCGGAGCGTGACATTTAAGTGGTATCAGAGCCAGGTTCCATAATCTCGCTGGAAAGACTATTACAATCCCAATGGGAAAAGACTTCTGATTAAGATATAATACATGATTATAATCAGTTAAAACAGACCAATTGATAAGGATATTTAGTTGGGTAAATTTATATTTGTTCGCAAACAACCTCAATTTCGATTAAAATAAGAATTCGAATCAGAATTTTTTTTTTTACAAAAATAAAGAAATAAAAGAACAATTAAAGAAAACAACAAAATCAATGAAAACAAGGAAAAATGTACAGAACCCGTCGCTGCCGCCTGCCGCCGCAGTCCGAACTCCGTCAGCCCATCCACAACCGGAAGCAGCTCATCACTGCTACCAACCTTCAAAGTACCAGCTCCATTGGACCCGTTTGCCTCTCCGATTTTCCGATATTTTTCTGCAAGACAAACCCCCTCGCTGCCCTCTCTGTTTCCGTCGTCCGGCGGCTTTCTCAAATCGATCCTTTCATGTTTTGGTACGCTCTCACCTTCTCGACCGTTTCACCTCAACAGATTTCAGACTTTCAGCACTCCGCCGCCCGGTCTTTTCCCGAGCCTATGAACTCGACGACAAGCACTTCGGATCTCATCGACGATGGCAATACCATGGCCAATAAAACCTACCAGAGCAACAGAATTGTTCCGGAAATAGAAAGATGTCTCTAAATTTTACGTTTAAAATGTTGGACAATGGCCAATCTACCGATCAAAGCCGCGGCACGAAGAACCCTAAACTATGCAAATTCATCCCTCGATTCCTCCGCTCGTAACATCTTTTTGTCAAATTGAACATGAGTTATTGAACTCTATGCTATTACCCAGAAAAACCCTCAATCAATTTGGAACTACAATCATTTGGACGATAGCCAATTTTTAAGTCAAAGCCACTCCTACATGAACCCTAGGCACCGAAATTTCAATCTCGTTTTCTCAGCCACCGGCACACTAAAATTCAATTCTTTTTGGCCCCAAGTTGTACGTCTAATGGGAAATTCAATTTCATCGTCAATTGCGAACAACGATTTCTGGAGTCACGACCGCCACACCGGCCCAACCGGACCAAATTTCCCAAAATGTTATTTCTAAGTCTTTCCTTGTATTACAATTAGACTATCCATACTCAAGTATATAACATGTTAAATCTTATTTAGTGGGACATATAAGTTAAAATAGATATCTCCTTAGTTTGGGTGAACTCAAAATTCTTTGTTTTCAATACACTCAATTCTTTGAATTTTTCTATTTTGGGCTAATTTTGTGTAATTTTAATTTCTCAACCACCCCAATATTTTGAGTTCATATTTTATTGGCATCATATTCTTCATTGAAATAATTTATTTTGAATTATTTTTTTCTCAATCCAAGAAACTTTATTTCGAGTGAAATCTCTGGCTAACTAGAATAGTCGAGAACATGTCTTCCTTATTCTGATTTTCTTCCTATTGCGATCCTTAGAACTTAAGTAAATGTCTTGTCATACATTATTTGGGATTCTTTTCTTAATTGAGTATAGATTATGGCAAAGCACGCCCATGATTTTAATATTTTTGGTTCGCATGAGAAGATGATGGATTAGTCACTTAGAATTCATTAAGGAAATTAGATATACATTTCAGCATTTCAAATTCGTTTGAAATTCGATCAAATTTATTTCGATCAATGAAATCAGTTGTCTTTCTTCAAATTTCTTTCGCATATTCTTTTGATCTCATTTTTTTTTTCAACCTTGGAACTTTGTGAATTAATAGTGACCTCAGTTCTTTGCCGAATTGTCTCCAATATTCCTAAAACATATATGCTTAGTGAGCCATATAGATTGACAACAATTGCCAATAGAACTTTAGATACGCGTAACGTAAAGCAAGACTGCAGTATAGGACAAGTGAAATAATGATCAGTGCCTATCTAATTTAGCTGAACATGTTGGAGTTCGACATTATTTTAGGAATAATAGATTAGTAAATGTCATGCCTGAATTGACATTGCTCGTTTGTTTCTTATTTCATCCATAGACATCCTACCATGTATTTTGTGCTCTATGTTGCTCATTTTGATATAATCTCGTACTCACAGTGACAACTCAATTTTACTTCTTCTTGAGTATTTGAATCATACTCTTTATCAGAAGAGTTATGACAATCTATTAATTGTCTCATCGAGTTTCTTCGTCAATTTGAACTAGTCTCATTTGTTCGGATACCTATTCAAGTATTAATTCCCTCCAAAATAGTCATTATATCTTATCTATTTCAAATCATTTGGATTCATTTGAAGCATATCTTATTTGCGAATCAATCATTTCTAAAATATGATCTTCATAGTAATCTTTTTGCTTCATAACACATTAAACTTTTGATCAATGTGGCTATCATTATTCATCAAAGCTTGATACATTTCTTTTTTATTTTCTTTTCTTTTCTGAAACTCCACGTTTGCTTGAGTTTGATTACCCTTGATTTTTTGGAGAGAAAAATTATTTTTTTACTCTTGCGAAACTTGTTCTCATTTGGTGAAGATCATATACTTGTCTTTATTCTCCATTCTTTGGAATTAACATATCTTCTCATTATATGAGAATATATCCTAAAATGATGTATGACATCTTTGCAAACTCCTTCAACATACAATCATTTTTATTTATCGATCGGTTCAGCTCTCCACAAGTTGATCATTTTTTTTATCACGTCATATTCTCTTGTGAATTCTTGAATTGTGTTGAAACAAATTTTTTTTTATATCCATGTTTATTTGACAAATGAAATCCATTCAACTCAAAATCTTATTCGTTCGATTTCCCAAAATTAAGGTACCTTCATTAGAGTACGTGGCGAAAGCATAATAGAAGCAATATCTGTAAATATAGATTTTGGTCCAATTATGTAATAGCTCAGTCAAGACTATAAACCAATAGATGTAGAAAGTCAGTATCGACAACTTCTATCAGCGACCTAAGATTGGACGACGACTTTGGAAGAGCTTTTGATAAGCGATGGTTGCTCAAGTGACACTTAGTGCCATATATGAACTACAAACTGATGGTAAGATTGAGATGACAATGCAACCCTCGAAGATATACCACGAGTGCGTGCCTTAGACTTCAACGCAAACTAGAGCAAACTTTTATCCTTAAGGGAGTTGATTTCAACACCAGCTATCATAATCGAATCATGATGACGCTGGATGAAGCCTATTACTAATGAAAATACCGATCATCCCTATGCTCGGAGGAAGTAGAGGAGAAGGCCATCAACAAATATGAAGTTGTGCAAGTTTTTGCGAACAAAGTTGTAATCATCAGAGAACGACTCAAAGTAAAACAAGACTTCAAAAGAACTCGATTGACTTGATACAAATGCAGACATAGTTTGAAATCGCTGAAAATTTTTATGAAGAATGTTATTCGACATAAGAAGATAGGAAAGTGAGACCAAGATATGAAGGATCGTTCGAGATTTTAGAGAAAGTAGTAATTTTAACGCTACCATCCAGATTATCGAGGATTCATGATGTCCACCACGTATCGCAAATAAAGAAGAACATTGCTGACCAGGATTATATGCTCGAAGTAGAACCCTTAGTAGTTCAATGAAACCTGACAAAAATCTAAAGTACGAAGAAATCTCGACTCGAATCGTAGATTCAAAGGATCAAGTGTTGAGAAGAATGATTATTCTCTATGTCAAGTTCAGTGATCCAACATTATGGAAAGAGAAGCAGCTTGGAAACTAAAAGGAAAGATGCGAGAGAAATACCACATTGTTTTTCAAAGAACTATTAACTCAAGTTTCGAGGACGAAACTTCCAATAAGGAGGGAGGAATGTGAAAACCCGATTTTTCCAACCAAGTCAATAACTAGAGTTTTGATCAAACCATAATTAGAATCCTCAAGTTAATCCAACTACTTGATGTTATTTGGTCAAACCAAATACTAAGTATAGATAATATTGAAAAATAATAGATAATATTGAATTATATTAAGAGATAATATTGATGTGTATATGAGATAATATTGGGTTTATCTTATTCAATCTTTGCAAACTTTAAAACACATATTTAAACCAATAGACTTAGTATTTAAATAACTATAGTTTGTATAGGAGATATATTTAGTTTATATGATTTAATCTTGTAGAGTTTTAAAATAATTAATAGTGGACAGATAACTAAAGATTTTAGGAGATATCAACAACATAAATTGGCTAGCAAAACACTTATTCAAACTAGAGATAGTGATGACTTGATCATCTTAATCTACTAGCTAATTGAAAACTAATAAATAATTAAGGATACACTTTCAAATCTCCAATAAATTCAGCATATCTTTTCGAAAGCTTCACCTCAAAAAGTCGTACCTTGCAGCCTTTTTAATTGGAGAATTTCGATCAATTAATTTCTGAAAACTTCAGCCCTTTTGTTTCGAAAATTCCGGCCTTCTTCATGATACTTCCAGCACCAAACATTCCAAGATTTCAGTCCATTATTCAAGCCTAGGAAAGAAGGATTTGTTGTGTTTTCACACTCTAAACACGTTCCTAATCATCGGTAAGTGGGCTTTGTTATATATATTCATTTCAATTTTGAAAATCATATGTATGTTTTGAAATCTCAATCGAATATGTGATGTATTTTAAAACTACGATGTTGTGACAAATTTTGATTATCGAGAAATAAGAGCTATACGGAGCAAAGTGCTACGTATGATGGGAGCCACCTCTTGAGTCCAAAGGGCAAAGTGCTACGTGTACGGGGCCACCTCTTGAGCCTGCGGGGCAAAGTGCCACGTACATGAGAGCCACCTCTTGAGCCGGCGGAGCAAAGTGCTACATATACGGGAGCCACCACTTGAGTCTATGCAAGTCCCTCTAGATTGTCGGTGTTATGGATCTATGTTTAAGTGATACGAGTTATGATTCTGATATGATGTTCTGTTCTGGCTCTGATTAGAGCAATTCTGTTAAGTTTATGTTCTGTATTCATATCAGTTTATGTCCGATTATGATATATGTTTTGGAAAATTATGAAAAAGTATTATATTGTCACATCGATTGGCCCTCACTTGCTGAGTGTTTTCCAAAACGCTCACCCCTTACATCCACTCCCCAGATAGAAGCGAATAAGAAATCGAAGACGAAGATCAATCAGTTTAGAGATAATGATTTAGTTGATGTTGTTCAAGATGCCGCTGCCATTGATTTATGAAGCTTTCGCTGGTAACTGTAAGAAATATTTATTTTATGGATAAAAGACTGGTTTTAGTTGAATTCTGTATTACGAGGCTTGTTGATTTCAAGTTGTTATTTGGAATCAACGCCGGTGTTATCGACCCCGGTCTTGGGGCGTGACATTGCCCTTAAAAGCACTACCCTTTGGGCACCCCCAACCATTGGATTGTCACATCCAAATTTGGGTGTGTCAATCCAATGGTCATACTGTCCTGAAGGGTAGAACCCTTTGGGGCAGCATAAATCGAGAACGAGGGAGTGGTAATGCATTGTTTAATGAGTTACAGGAAGTTGCTATCGAAACCAAAATATGACATGATATTTAGAAGAACGGGCCATTTGATTCTATCAAAGGCTTTTGAGAGGTCGATTTTGATAGCCATGAGAGGATTGCTACCAGGTGATCTCTTAACACGGTGCATTAGCTCTTGAGAAAGGATTGTGTTGTCAGATAATGTGATGATGACTGATGAGTCGAGGCTAGCTCTTTTCTAATTGAACTGTAGACATGTATTTAATCTCCGTTAATAATATAAAATAATAATTAACAAAATCTGTCTTAATTAAATTTATACAAAGCCGGCACTTCAAAAATTATCTATAAAGACAAAGGAAAACTGTTAAAACTAAGTTTTAAAAATCGGACCTGAACGGTGGTTGAACCGTATGAAATCTGGCCTCAAATCTTTTAATTAACCGGTTGTTAGTTAACCCATAAAAAACCCTAATAAACCGGTAGGTTTTTGTTGAAATCAATAACCCAATTGTTAAAGACCCGCCAGGTTATTCATACTTCAAAATTTGGTGTAATTATAATATTAATATTAATAAATAAATAAATATAGTGATATTAATATTTTATTATAAGTCAGGCATATAACTGTAAGTATTTTAATTTAGTGCCTACTACAATTTTAACCTATGTTTTTGTACAACCCCAAAGTTTAAGTGTTCTTAAAACTTCAAAATCTCGTAATCTTGTATTATATTATAAAAAAAATATTGTACTCTTGATATTCTTACATGGATGCATTCTGATTCTTAAGTTATTATATTATATTATTGCAATAAGCAATGACAGTAATATAAATTATCAGAATACAAATAATTGTTATCTGTTGAAGTTTTTTTATATTTTTTTGTTTAATGCATGATTTATTAATGAATATTTACGATTGTCAACTCTAATAGTTTGTTTTAAAGTACATAATCTGGCTTATGTTGAGTTTTTACAATATAAATATTAATTATTATGGCTATGTTTTTCATACAATAAAATATTTAATTCTATATTTAATAGGAATCGACCCGATGGTTTAACCATCGGTTAACTGATTGAACCCTGATGACCCATTGTTTTGACCAATTTTACATCTGGGCTGGTTTTAAAAATTATGTTTTTATTTTTGAGCGTATAAAAACTATGTTTTAACCTACCCTTTCTCTTCATTTTCCGGATTTCTATATTTCATTTCCTCGTGTCTTAAGGTGTTTTGGTCCTTTAATGATTTATATTTAATTATTAAATTATCTTAATTATGTTTGTAATTTATAAAAAAAATTATTAATTTATAATATTGACGGGACTACATATTTGTAAGGATTAAGAATTATTTTCTTATTAATTATTAAAATTATTAATTTTTTAAACTGATCCAATTTGAGTTCGGATCGAATATTAATTTACGAGAGTATAACTGTATATTGTTCAAAAAAACATACAATACATACTATATTATAGAATTATGGTTCGAAATACTCTAAATATTTTCTTATTATCAAAATTATTTTGTTATTGGCAAAAGCTACAGGTTGATTGTAGTTGTGTCAGTTTGGTCGTTGTCTTATATTAAAAAAATATTTATGATTATACTTGAAAAAAATTAATTTCACTTCTGAAAACTAAATTTAGAATAGTCAACTCAATTAAATCCTGAGAATTTTTTGTACTAAATATAACAAGCTCATAGTATAAGATATAATAAATATAGGGAAAATTTCGGGCCGGTATCAGATAATAAGAGTTTTTTCGGCCCAGTCCACCAAATTATTTGCCTTTCATTTAAGTCCGATTGATCGCAAATTACTAAATTACCCTCGTCTTCTTCCTTACATTCAACGTCGAAAACACTATGCATTATTACAATCATCGCGCCTCTTCTTCTTCTTCAACGCTAAAAAATTTTCCAGTCATTCCTCCAACATTTTCCTCGATATCGTTCAAAGAATCCTACAAGTTTTCAAAAATTTAATCAAAATCGTACAAGTAAATTACTGTAATTTTGCCAAACCTTCTGAGGCGGAAACCTAAAATGGCTCCAAAATCAAAGAAGATTCCTCAAACCAAACCACCAACAAACATCAAGGGAAAGAAAAAAGGTGCTCCAAAATCTGGTAATCATTAATCTAGGGTTTACACATATTAAACTATTTCTTAATCATTAATCTAGGGTTTCCACATATTAAACTATTTGTTTGTTACTGTAAGTTCTTGTGTCTACAATGCATGAGTACTATTGAAGACCTTATTAACACCGCATTTACAAATGTTTGTAATTTTTGTATTCTTAATTAACATAAGTCTATCGGTGCATGTAATTAATGTTGGGATATGCCCTAAGACAAGTTATTAGATGATTGTTTAAGACATACAATGTTTATGGATTTATGAATGGCAATTCATTATTATATATTATTCTTTTAACTGTGCATTGTGAATTAATATATATGTTAATGTCCTTAGAATAATAATGTATTATTCTTAAAGATGTCCCTAGTCAAGTATTATCATGAATAGGGATAATGATAATACGTAGAGACTAGTATATGTTGATCGATGAATTGTTCATTGATATGAGATATCAAATCAACATATGGGTACATGTTAGAGAACGATGTACTGGGCAGACCCACCATGAGAATGCAACATGGATAGTTATATGATCGTCATATGCAATTCTCATAGTGATAATAATGTATGTAATCCTTACGACTTGTGATCATCAGAGATCCCAACATAAGGAGTTATGTATCTTGATATCGTCAAACGTTACCCGTAACAGGGTAATCTATAAAGGCGACTATTGGATACACTACGAATTATGTAGAGGGATGTTGACTGATCGAGATAGGATTTGTCCCTCCTATATAACAGGAGATGTGTTTGGCCCTTGATCAAGAAAGAACTAAAATGCATGGCCATGCTCGAATGAGTCGATATGAGATATCGAGCTTATTCGTTTATTCTAGTTCTACTTGGGGATCAAGAAATAAAGATTGGATATACGAGTATGACTATTCCATGACTCGTGTTCAATCTAAACACAAAGGACAAAGGGATTAAGTTACATGATTAATATTATCACGAGTTCTAAAGGTTATGTCGAGTCATTGACATTCTTGTAATTTGGGAAGCATTGATGTGTTGCTAGATACCGCTCAATGCTTGCGACATAAAATGAGATTTTATGTCACTGCCAACATTACGAGATCCTATCGGGTCGCACAAAAGATTAAATCGAGAAGGGAAATTAAATTCATGGGATGAATTAAATAATTAAGAGGAGTCTTAATTAATAATCATGATGATTAATTAAATCATGGGCTTAAGCCCATGAGGCTTTATGAAAGCCTTTAATTAATGATTACAAGGTTTTAATTGCAAGACAATTTTCATAACACAAAACCTACACAATAAGAAGCATTCGGCCGCCTCCTCCAATTGCTCTCGGCTTGCTTGATAGTCGAAGGGTGTTGTGGTGGATTCCGGCCATTCTTTCGATTGTGAATCGAGTTTGCTTCGTGTATTGGTTTAATAACTTGTCTAGCAACTTGTTATTAAACCATCCCTTCACCCGATTTGATCGTGTGGATACCGTTGAGGCAAAACTCATTGAGTTTTGCTATTGACTCGGAGAAGGCGTAGGACGTGGTGCTGCTCCGTGGATTCTGCTTCAAACACGCTACAAGGGTGAGACTCTTATGTATTCCTTAATCCGATATGATTACCTATGTATAGATCCGGTGTTAGTAATCCTAAAATTTTATTCCGCTGCGCTGTATGCTCATGGATTACTTACAGTGGTATCAGAGCCGTGTACAAGGCTCATATCGGATTTATGTGATTAAATTGTGTTAATCATATTAGAATTAATATTGCATGCTAATTGAAACTGTTTAAATTCATATATGATATGAAATTAATTTTAGTTTATGAAAATCATCGTAGTAATTGTATTTGATATAATTGGCGAATAAAATTATTTATTGAGCATCAAATTTTCGGCCACCACCATCACAAATGTCACCATGGCTAGCCACATGAGGGCTAGGGTTTTCGAACCCTTGGCTCGAGATGGCTTAGTCGTTGTGGCTAATAATTGTGCATGGAAGTGTCGAAAATTAATTAGGGTTTAGAACCCATTGGACGTGACGGCTAGCTCATGACGGCTAGGGTTTCGAACCCTAATAGCCGTGCATGGCTCGACCATTATCGCCTTATTTTCTAAAGTTTTGATGCTTGGATGAGTTTTGAACTCCTTGACTCGATAATGGTTCACGCATGCATGGATTAGTAACTTTACCACATGAGAGCAAGGTTTTTCGAACCCTTAGCTCGAGATGGTTGAGCGAACCCCGTGCATGGCATGACCGTGACTCGTGGCTAACAAATTCCGGCGTTTAAAACAAGATGGCTCGATAAAATGTCAAAAGGGTGCGAGGCGGCTAGGGTTGGAACCCTAGTGCCGCCGCCGCATGAGCCATGGCTCGGCCATGGGCTAGGGTTTCGAACCCTAGGCCCACTATTGGTCCAGCCGTGGGCCTTTTAGTTCGAACCATGGTGGTTCGTGTTTTAGTCGCTTTAGTTCGTGGCATGTGATGTCCCGAGCGTACGATAATTTTTCAAAAATTATTTTACAGTTTTAATTAGAATTAAATTTAAAATCTTTAGAATTTAATTAATTAAATGTTAATGCATGCTTTATGTGTTGTTTGAGCATGGTGCGTGGTTATAGCCCTTTGACCTATTAGATAGGATTTGTGGATGTTTGTAATTTATAATACGACCTGCGTGTCGTGCCTTTCTCTATTTCATTCTATATGTAATCCCTCCCCTATGTTCCCCTCGAATGTGAATCGAGGAATTCTATATCTTGTAAATAGTGTAGTTTATTTTATTGATGGTGATCAATGAAGATGGAGCATCGTGCCGGGATGAGGAGGCCATTCACAAATTGGAGCCAAGGAAGGTGCTTGTGAAGTTACCTTAGGTTGACTCATAGGATTTTCTCATTGGCTTGAGAAAATCATTAGTAAGGGCTATAACCATGTCACGTTTAATTATGTATGTTGATGCATGATTTATCTTATGTTTTAGTTTGATAATAGTATTACACATATATGTAGATATGTATACAACTATATGTAGTGGACATATTTTAAATTATCAAATTAATCATGAGATCAATAAATCCCTCTAAAATATTAAGTTTTAGATGCCTTCCAAAATAAAAGTACTCGTCAATAACTTCGATTGTACATGTGTGGGTTTGCCAAAGCAAAGCACCGTGGCAATCTTAGTAAGGCGCGAAAGGATAAAAGTGATATCCGTTATACTTTAATTGGGTACGACTTAACTAGGTTATCTCAATAGGATTGGGAACCTAGAGGCATGGGTTGGATTATAATTCATTTGATGAATTGAACAAAGCGTTGTTCGTCCAACTATCCAAGAATTATATGTGATATAATTGACAAAGTGTTGTCTACCTAAATAACCGAGTCTTGGGCGATTAGCCAAGGCTAACTCAAGATTAGGCGAAATATGGATCTTGGCCCACTAAAGGTTTCGAGGGTTGATATTTTTCAAACAAAATAGTGGGAGTATCATTTAATATAAGACCATGTTAAATGATTTAAATCATAAACTTATTTTGCATATTTATATTGTAGATATCCATGGCAACTAACAACGTTACTAGCACTTTATCACTGCGATCGGTCCTTGAGAAGGACAAATTAAATGGGACGAATTTCCTAGACTGGCATAGGAACTTGAGGATAGTCCTCAAACAAGAAAAGAAACAATATGTCCTAGAGGAACCCTTGCCCGCTGAGGAACCTCCCCTAACGGCTACAAGAACCGAAAAAGATGCTTACAAGAAGCATCAGAGTGACGCACTTGATGTTGGGTGCCTCATGCTTGCCACCATGAACTCTGAGCTTCAGAAGCAACATGAGGAAATGGAGGCGTTCGATATGATCGAACACTTAAAGCAGTTGTACCAACAGCAAGCTAGACAAGAGAGGTATGACGTCTCTAAAGCGTTATTCCAGTGCATGATGGTAGAAGGAAACTTAGTTGGAACTCATGTGCTCAAGATGATTGGGTACATTGAGAATCTGGACAAGCTGGGTTTTCCATTGGACCAAGAGTTGGCCACCGATGTGATCTTGCAATCGTTGCCTGAGAGCTTCAGTCAATTTGTAGTAAATTACAATATGACTGACATGGAAAAGACTCTACCACAGTTGCTTGGTATGTTGAGAACATATGAAGCAAATACTAAGAAGACTAAGGCCACAAATGTCCTTATTGTGAATAAGGGCAAAGGAAGGGCCAAAGCTAAAGGCAACAAGAAAGCAAAGAAGGTCTTTGCTAAATCTAAGCCAAAGTCTTCTGCACTAAAGCCAAAGGGAGGGATAGCAAAGGAAGGGAACTGTTTCCATTGCGGTGAGACCGGCCATTGGAAAAGAAACTGCAAAGTATATCTGGAGGATCTAAAGAAAGGAAGTGTGACTTCCGCTTCAGGTATTTTTGTTATAGAAGTCAATTTATCTACTTCTTCATCATGGGTATTAGATACTGGATGTGGATCTCACATTTGTGTAAATGTGCAGGATCTCAAAAGGAGTAGGACATTGGCGAAAGGTGAAGTTGATCTCCGAGTTGGAAATGGAGCAAGAGTTGCTGCATTAGCTATAGGAGATTATCATTTAGCTTTACCTTCTGGTTTATCACTGATTTTAAAAGACTGTTATTTTGTGCCTTCAATTACTAAAAACATTATTTCTATTTCTTGTTTAGACAAGTATGGTTTTTCATTTATAATAAAGGACAATTGTTGTTCTATTTATTTAAATGATATGTTTTATGCTAGTGTACAAATGGTGAATGGTCTTTATGTATTAAATCTTGATATGCCTATCTATAACATAAATACTAAAAGGATTAAAAATAATGATTGTAATCCGACTTATCTCTGGCACTGTCGCTTGGGCCACATAAACGAGAACCGCATATCTAAACTTCATAAGGATGGAGTATTAGATTCATTTGATTTTGAATCAAATGAAACATGCGAATCTTGTTTAATGGGCAAGATGACTAAAGCCCCTTTCAAGGGACATGTTGAAAGGGCAAATGTTTTATTGGGACTAATACATAGTGATGTATGTGGACCAATAAGTACACAAGCTAGAGGTGGTTTTCAATACTTCGTTACATTTACTGATGACCTCAGTAGATATGGGTATGTGTACCTAATGAAACATAAACATGAAACCTTTGAAAAGTTCAAAGATTTCAAGAATGAAGTGCAAAACCAACTTGGCAAAAGTATCAAAATCCTTCGATCAGATCGAGGAGGAGAATACTTAAGCCAAGAGTTTCATGACTATCTAAAGGAGTGTGGGATAGTCCCACAGCTCACTCCTCCGTATACTCCACAATGGAATGGTGTATCCGAGAGGAGAAATCGAACCTTGTTAGACATGGTTAGATCAATGATGAGTCAAGCAGATCTTCCGATATCGTTTTGGGGACACGCTCTAGAAACAACGATTTTCTTACTGAACCGTGTTCCATCTAAATCAGTGGAAAAGACACCATATGAGATATGGACTGGGAAGCGTCCTAGTATGTCTTTTATGAAGATTTGGGGTTGTGAGGCTTTCGTTAGACGTCACGCCACTAACAAACTTGGACCCAAATATGATAAGTGTTTATTTGTGGGGTATCCTAAGGAAACGAAAGGATACTATTTATACTATCCCACCGAGAACAAAGTAGTTGTTGCTCGGACTGGTGTATTTCTTGAAAGAGAATTTATCTCTAGAAAAATCAGTGGGAGAAAAATAGAACTTAGTGAAGTTCAACCACAAGAAAAAACTGAACCTGAGATTGAGATGGAAACAGAGCAGGCACCACAAACTGTTGTGGAAGAAGTACCTGCTCAAGAGACACAAGCCCAGCGTAGGTCTGTAAGAGAACACCGGGAGCCACAGAGATATGGATTTCTTGTGACTCAACAAGGTGACTTACTACTTATTGATGAGGATGAGCCGTCATCTTATCAACAAGCTATTATGGGCAATGATTCTGAGAAATGGCAAGAGGCCATGAAATCTGAGATGGAATCCATGTATGCAAACCAAGTATGGACTTTGGTTGATCAACCTGAAGGGGTACGACCCATAGGGTGCAAATGGATTTTCAAGAAAAAAGACCGATATGGATGGTAACGTACAAACCTATAAAGGTCGGCTGGTTGCAAAAGGATTCAAACAAATTCATGGTATTGACTATGATGAAACCTTTTCACCAGTGGCCATGGTTAAATCCATAAGGATCTTACTTGCAATAGCTGCATTTCATGATTATGAAATCTGGCAGATGGATGTCAAAACAACTTTCCTTAATGGAAATCTGCTCGAGGATGTGTACATGACACAGCCCGAGGGTTTTGTCGATCCAAAGGATGCTGGAAAGATATGCAAGCTACAACGATCCATTTATGGATTGAAGCAAGCTTCTCGGAGTTGGAATCTTCGTTTTGATGATGCAATCAAAGAGTTTGGTTTTATCAAAAATGAAGATGAACCTTGTGTCTACAAGAAGGTCAGTGGGAGCGTAATCATTTTCCTAGTGTTGTATGTAGATGACATACTTCTTATTGGAAATGATATCCCTGCCTTGCAATCTGTAAAGATTTGGCTAGGGAACTGCTTTTCGATGAAAGACTTAGGAGAAGCCACCTATGTATTAGGAATCAAGATCTATAGAGATAGATCGAGAAGGCTTCTTGATCTAAGTCAAAGTACATACATAGACAAGGTGCTTAAAAGGTTTAGCATGCAAGAATCCAAGAAAGGATTCGTGCCTATGACGCATGGTATTTATCTCTCGAAGGAACAGTGTCCTTAAACACCAGATGAGAGACAACGCATGAGTAAGATTCCATACGCGTCAGCTATTGGATCTATCATGTATGCCATGATATGTACTCGTCCCGATGTATCGTATGCTTTGAGCATGACGAGCAGATATCAAGTTGATCCAGGTGAAGGTCACTGGATTGTTGTCAAGAATATCCTAAAGTACTTGAGAAGGACTAAGGATACATTCTTGATTTATGGAGGTGAGGAAGAGCTCAATGTAATGGGTTACACTGATGCAAGCTTCCAAACCGACAAAGATGATTTTCGATCGCAATCTGGATATGTGTATTGTCTAAATGGAGGTGCTGTGAGCTGGAAGAGTTCAAAGCAAGAAACAGTAGCCGATTCTACAACGGAAGCTGAGTATATTGCTGCCTCGGATGCAGCAAAGGAAGCTGTTTGGATGAGGAAGTTCATTTCTGAACTTGGAGTGGTGCCTAGCATTAAAGATCCGATAGAACTCTATTGTGACAACAATGGAGCGATCGCATTGGCTAAGGAACCAAGATCTCACCAAAGATCCAAGCACATACTAAGGCGTTTCCATTTCATTCGAGAAATCGTTGAAAGGGGAGATGTTAAAATATGCAAAGTACCAACAGATGATAATGTATCTGACCCATTGACGAAGCCGCTGTCACAGCAGAAGCATGATCGTCATACTAGATCTCTAGGCATTAGGTATATGTCTGAGTGGTCTTAGTGCAAGTGGGAGATTTGTTGGGATATGCCCTAAGACAAGTCATTAGATGATTGTTTAAGACATACAATGTTTATGGATTTATGAATGGCAATTCATTATTATATATTATTCTTTTAACTGTGCATTGTGAATTAATATATATGTTAATGTCCTTAGAATAATAATGTATTATTCTTAAAGATGTCCCTAGTCAAGTATTATCATGAATAGGGATAATGATAATACGTAGAGACTAGTATATGTTGATCGATGAATTGTTCATTGATATGAGATATCAAATCAACATATGGGTACATGTTAGAGAACGATGTACTGGGCAGACCCACCATGAGAATGCAACATGGATAGTTATATGATCGTCATATGCAATTCTCATAGTGATAATAATGTACTGTAATCCTTACGACTTGTGATCATCAGAGATCCCAACATAAGGAGTTATGTATCTTGATATCGTCAAACGTTACCCGTAACAGGGTAATCTATAAAGACGACTATTGGATACACTACGAATTATGTAGAGGGATGTTGACTGATCGAGATAGGATTTGTCCCTCCTATATAACAGGAGATGTGTTTGGCCCTTGATCAAGAAAGAACTAAAATGCATGGCCATGCTCGAATGAGTCGATATGAGATATCGAGCTTATTCGTTTATTCTAGTTCTACTTGGGGATCAAGAAATAAAGATTGGATATACGAGTATGACTATTCCATGACTCGTGTTCAATCTAAACACAAAGGACAAAGGGATTAAGTTACATGATTAATATTATCACGAGTTCTAAAGGTTATGTCGAGTCATTGACATTCTTGTAATTTGGGTAGCATTGATGTGTTGCTAGATACCGCTCAATGCTTGCGACATAAAATGAGATTTTATGTCACTGCCAACATTACGAGATCCTATCGGGTCGCACAAAAGATTAAATCGAGAAGGGAAATTAAATTCATGGGATGAATTAAATAATTAAGAGGAGTCTTAATTAATAATCATGATGATTAATTAAATCATGGGCTTAAGCCCATGAGGCTTTATGAAAGCCTTTAATTAATGATTACAAGGTTTTGATTGCAAGACAATTTTCATAACACAAAACCTACACAATAAGAAGCATTCGGCCGCCTCCTCCAATTGCTCTCGGCTTGCTTGATAGTCGAAGGGTGTTGTGGTGGATTCCGGCCATTCTTTCGATTGTGAATCGAGTTTGCTTCGTGTATTGGTTTAATAACTTGTCTAGCAACTTGTTATTAAACCATCCCTTCACCCGATTTGATCGTGTGGATACCGTTGAGGCAAAACTCATTGAGTTTTGCTATTGACTCGGAGAAGGCGTAGGACGTGGTGCTGCTCCGTGGATTCTGCTTCAAACACGCTACAAGGGTGAGACTCTTATGTATTCCTTAATCCGATATGATTACCTATGTATAGATCCGGTGTTAGTAATCCTAAAATTTTATTCCGCTGCGCTGTATGCTCATGGATTACTTACAATTAACATGCACCGATGGACTCTTATCTTGCATTTATATTACATACACCACTTTTTAAAATCTCAATTTTTTGTATTAACAATGATGAACAAATTGACACCAATGGAACATCTTTTTAGTTTTTTGTTTCTATTGGTGCATGTGTATAATACACGCACCGAATAACCAGTTGCATTTATCCAACATGAACTACTTGAATGTATCGGTGCACCAATTCACGTTTTTTCCTTTCGGTGCATGTGATTTCACATGCACCGGTATACCATTAGTGCATTTATCCACATATTATGCTTGAATAAATCTTTTATATTGATTTTACTTTGTAATTTGATATGTACTATCGATGTATGTAAATACACAATCATAAATTCACAGATGTTTTATATCGTTGCATGTGTATTATACATGCACCGATATAAAACATTGCATTCATATATAACATGTAAATATTTTATAAATTTGTTTCTATCGGTGCATGTCATATAAATGCACCGATAGTTCTTTACATGCACCAATTGTACATACATGCACCGACATGCACTGTTATAAAACATTGCATTTATCCAACATGTAAATATTTGACATTTGTTTCTATCGGTGCATGTGATATACATGCACCGGAAGTTCTTTACATCCTCAGTTGTTTTCTATCGGTGCATGTCATATACATGCACCGATAATTATTTACATGCACCAATTGTACATACATGCACCGACATGCACTATTATAAAACATTGCATTTATCCAACATGTAAATATTTGACATTTGCTTCTATCGGTGCATGTGATATACATGCACCGGAAATTCTTTACATGCACCAATTGTACCTACATGCACCTACGGGCTATCTACATGCACCGAATAAGTCAATTGATTAAATTCATTGTTTTAGTTTTTTAACTAACATATAATTTTCTCTCAGTTACATCTACATCATCACCAAGCTCAGAAGAAATTACAAAAAGATGGAATAAACAAACTACATATCGGGCCAACCTACAGGCAGTTATAACAGAGATAAAGGCACTTGAACTCAGTCAAGTTCACATCAGAGTGCTAATGAAGACACCGTTCTGGCCTTTACTGAACTCCATTTTTTCCAACACAATTGTCCTCGATTATTGCAAAAAGCGTGACATATTAATAAAAGACATCATTGGCTGCTTCAACAGAAATACTCAAGATTTCACATTCGGATCATATACAATGAAAATCAGGACAAATGATGTGCGTATACTCTTTGGAATAAGAGATGGTAAAGAAGACATTGATATGCAGCTTCAGGATTACGAACGTACGGAATTCTTATATAGATGCTTTCCAGAAAAGAAAGGAGATAAAAAAGACATAAGGATGAGCAAGAGTTTAATCTACAAAAAATTGAAAATAAAGGCACAAAGCAACATTGATACTGATGTCAATGACGTTACTTCGTTTGGTGACCCTATACATTCTTGCAGCCTTTTTCATATCAACAAAATCATCGAACATTCCATGGGCGTACACATCGGTTGTTGAGGATCTGGACATGATTTGCAGCTACGACTGGTCCAAACACATATTGAATACATTGCTAAACAGCCTGATGCAGCCTGACTCTGAAAAACACTCCGGCTGTGTTCTACTACTACCTGTAAGAAGTCTTTATAATCAATCTTTAAACAACAATTATTTCTTCATGTTTATATAATAACATCGATTCTATATAATTTGCAGTATTGGTTATGTGAGAGGACAGAGCTCATAAATCCTGTCCAGCCCAACCTTATCCCAAAGTTCCTTAAGTGGAATCTTGAGGATTTTTACAAAAGGATTCAAAACATTGACATCAAAGAGATCGCCCGTGATTATGTAAGTTTCTTGTACATTCAATTTAACTATTTTGGTGCATGCAATTTAACTTGTTCTGGTGCATGCAATTTTTCGATACTGGTGCATGCAATTATATAACATGCGATGCTTGAATAAATCTTTATAATGATAATGATTTTACTTGAAACCAAACTAACGATGCATGTAAATACACAAGCATAAAACAAAGTTGCATTTATCAAACATGAACAACTTGATTCAATCGGTGCATGTAAATACACATTTCAATTCACATTTTTTTCTATCGGTGCATGTGATTTCACATGCACCGGTAGACCATTAGTTGCCTTTATACAACATTTGAGGCTTGAATATATATTTTATAATGATTTTACTTGATATGTACTAACGATGCATGTAAATACACAAGCATTAATTATCATTTTGTTTCTATCGATGCATGTGATATACATGCACCGATAGTTCATTAGGTTCATGCAATTTAACTATACTGGTGCATGCAATGAAACTATGCTGGTGCATGCAATTTAACTAGACTTCCAACAATTCAATTGCAGATAGTAAAAAAAACCTCTGCAAATTTCTGCTGAAGAAGATGAAATGCTGAATAAAGCCATTGTTTGTGCTACAGAAGCTCCAATGACATATCAACTTCCCGATTTGAATTCAAACATTAAAACAGCTGAATGTTTGACAACAGCGGACTCCACCATTGCCGGAGTCCTCATGGAACTGAAGCAACTAAGTACAGAGGAAAATATATACAATGATGAATACATTGAAATGGAGGGCAACATGGTGGATGTAGCTATTGATGAGGAACCAGCCCAGAACGAAGAAAATGTCGCCAATCTGTCTGAAGAAATGAATGAACTTGATGACACACAAGCACAAGATATTCTTCAAGCTGCAGTACTTGTAACAGAGATTGAAGAATTGAAGGCGAAGCTCATGACAAAGGATAATGAAATAACAGAACTGAAGAACATTGTTGATTCCTTTGATCATGAGCAAGAAACAATTCCAACACCGCAATTTTTTGAATATGCGGAACTAACAGCCCAGCTGGAAGAAACAAAAACAAATCTTTTAATGAGAGACGAGCAAATCAAAGAAATTAAAGACAATTACGAAGATATGAAAAAAAAGAAAGATGAGCTCGAAACTATCATAACACAGCTCTATGCGGACCTTGAAAGGGTAAATGATGAGAATAATTCACTGAAAAATGAGCTTCTCAATGTCAAAGCTGCCTCCTTCATCATTAATGAAGAACAAGAACAGATCCTTAAAGAAAAGCAAGAACAAACATCCCTTGTCAAGAGGATCAAGAAAAGGGAGGACAGGCAGCAAAAAATGGAGTTGGACCACACATACCCTGATAAGAGGAAGGCAAAGAGGACCAAGAAAAACGACGAAGAGGGAAATAAAATTTTTGCAGAAATGGAATCATTACAAAGTCTGAAAGACAAAGGTACAACTAATGATCCCGTAGATCTAGAGCTGAGAGATGATGATTTCGTCAGCGACAATAAACAAAAAGGGAAGACGAAAAAAGATAATGGACCTCTCAAGTTCAAAACCACAATGCCTGCCATGAAGCTCTTAACAGCAGATGAAAAGGCTTACATAATGAATATAAACAAGAACCATGGAAAATGGTAAGTCTAATTTAATTAAACAACGCTTCCTTGACACTGACTCTTCAACTGTGTGCAGGGGACTTATCTGGAAAGACAAATTCACCAACAGAAAGCTATTTGTATCGGATATTGCTGAAATCCTTCACGATGTACCTCTTGCCAACGATGTAAGTCAATTGCATTATACTTTTCTAATGGTTTTACTTGATAAAAAAACATTAATTCACATTTGGTTAATCGGTGCATGTAAATAACATGCACCAATTCACTTTCTTTCTATCGGTGCATGTGAAATTGATCGCTTTTATTTTAAACAGTTATTTTCAGTGTAGCGATTTATGTACCGCAAGTGCACGGTGTCAAGTTTTAATATAATGGTTTAAGAGTAAGGAGTGTCGTACCCACAGGGACTAGTAGCAATTACCACGTTCGATTAGAATTACTATATTTAACCTACGATTATGGAATGATTATTAAACTAAATTGACTTAAGCACAAAAATCAACCTAAACAGCAGTGATGAATAATTGAAGAGAATTTATAAACGAATTATCAAGACGTCGGTTCACCCATGTAATCCCCCAAAAGTTGTCCTATTAATTAAGATTCAATGTTCTATGTTCTAGGGTGACGAGTTTTCCTATTTCATTCGTTATACCTTGGTCCGGTTATAACAAGTCTAGCATTAACCTACAATAAATCACTCCCGTGTCTTTATTGAATGATTAATACCGAAAAACGCTTTGTGAAAACTACTAGCCTTCGATTTTGGTAAATCTATTGCTATCACACGTGTGCTAGATTTTACTTGGTCCGTCTCAACCTAAAACCCACGGCCTAATTTACTACGTCGTATCGTAATCTCCTATGGTCAATTCAATTACGATTACCAATATCATGCAAAAGGTAGCTAATCTTTTACAAGCATTAACAACATAAATTATGCGCAAAGATCATAGAAATTAAATCAAAACCGTTAATTAACTCAAGGGTTCAAACATGGGATCCCCTATGTCTTGACAAAGAATTTAGCCAACAACCATAATCAAATTATAATGCATAAACATGTCTTTAAACAAATTCAACATCAAAAATCTGATATAAAAATTAATAAGTTCAGAAATACTAAGATAACGATGATGTCGCTCCGTGCGTCGCTCCGTTCTTCCGTTCTTTGCGTTGCTCTTGCTCTTCAATGAATTTTGGTGGTGCTTTAGATGGAGGAGAGGCTGCTAGGTCTGTCAAAAAGTGGGCAAAAGTCCTTTCAAAATCGTCCCTTAGTCTCATATATAGGGTTAACATGTGTGGGAAGGAGTCCCCTTTGAACCAAACATGGAAAGTCTTAATTTTTCCAAACACTCTTATGCCGCGATCGATCTTTGCTCCCTCGCGATCAATCTTCATTCTCCACTGGACGTGTTAGCCAAACTATACCAATTCGCGATCGATCCTTGCTCCCTCGCGATCAATCGCGAGTCCTTACTGTATAGTGGCGATCGATCGCGAATTCTCACCGATCGATCGCCAATGTCTTCTGTTCAGCATCATTCTTTAAAGCTCGGCGATCGATCGCGATGTCATTGCCGATCGATCGCGAATTGTCCAAAATTCAAACTTCGAAATTTCAGTCCATTTTCTTACGTTTTCGCTCGGTTTGGTCCTTCTTCAACATTATTAGCTTATTTCCTCCACTTTTATCCCATTGGACCTAGATTCCTGAAATACACAAAAATATACCAAAAAGCATAAAATCATCCAGGAATCAATACGAAAATCAATACAAAAACATAGCAAAATAAGTGTAAAATTCACACTTATCAACTCCCCCAAACTTAGACTTGATCGTCCTCGAGCAAGCAATGAAATCAAAATGTAGAGCTTATCATCAATACTTTAACAGAATTAACTTAACAACTCAGATGTAACAGCTCAGAAATCTCACTAACACATCAACAAGAGTTAATCCAAAAATCAACAAGAAGTGTTTTCTCATATGCTAAGCAATATCTCGCAAAATTGGAACGTGTGTGTGTGCTATTGTCAATCTTGAGTTTCATATATATTTTTAAGATCAAATTCTGCTAGTAAACTCAAAGGCAAGATTACTATTAAGCACTCCATAAGTCTACTTTTCAAACACTTCTCCACTAATGTAATTATTCTCTAGACTTGGATCAGAAGGTTTTTTGAAGCTTATAATGACAGGCCTTTGGTATTTGGCTTCAAAGAAAAGATAGGATAATGCAAAGAAGAGAGTATAAGCATTTACAGTTCACATTTGTAGCACAACATTGAGCTTCTCTTCTCTTTTTTTTTTTTTTTTTTTTTTTTTTTATAGCCTTGGCCACTTTGGGTCTTATTTAATCACTTTTTCTCAAGGCTTTGTATCTATCTTTTTCTTTTCTCATTCATCCTTCTTTCAATAATAAGCTCATCCAAATGTAGCAATTAAAGTGCATCTAATGAGAACCATTATACTCCCTTTGGGTAAGGATAATAAATTTTTTTTTTTTCTTTTAGGCTCATAAAGGTGGGTATAATGGGTTTGCAAAAAAAAATGTTGAATGGGGGCTAATTTCCATTCTTATTCATTTAAACTCAAAGAGGGACACTAGTGGTATATACAGACAAGGTATGCTCGAAAGGCTCAAACGTTCCAATGATCGCCTAAATCATATCCAAGTCAAGTTCATAATTATGAAATTTCGCCTCAAAATGCTTTCAAATAGATTCTAGAGTGCTCTAAGATGCTCAAGACAAATCATAGTTAACAGAATTTTTCACTTTCCTATATAAACTCCACTCAATCACGACTCAGACGTGCATCAAAATGTTCCTCAATTTTTTTGACATATTAACTTAACCCAAGATATTCACCAACAAGTCAAAAATTTTCAAAACTCTAATTGAGATGGAGATTATTTTCATCATGTATTACAGTTGCAAGTTTCATTCATGTATTTCTTAATGCATAACTCAATTTTCACCAACAAATAACTTTAATATGCTCAAGAACGACTTCGTACCACTCGCTAAAATATCATGCAATAAAAGTATTAGCAATACAACATCAGTACTCAGTAAAAACCCCCCCAAACTTAGTATGTGCAGTGCCCTCAATGTACAAAAACAATAAGTGCAGTAGCATAACACATACCTCGACGACGATCGTCAGTGATCGTCGTCCTCATCTTCCCGCTCTGGTGGAGGGTCTGGGTAATATGGTTCCTGTGGCTGGTGTGGCTCGTATGGCTGGTAATGCTGGTATGGCTGGAATGGCTGGACTGTAGGCTGGGGTGGGAATGGAATGTTCGGGAACCCCTGTGCCAAAGCGGAGTTCCATGCCACCTGATACTGCACGAACTCCATGTTTTGTTGATATAATTGTTGGTGGCCCCATCGGAGTTCATGTCGTATCTCCTGCAACTCATGATGGAGGGATTCCATCGTAATGGGAGTAGGCACTGTAGCAGCAGATGATGATGGTCCAGGAAGGTGGCTGCTGCTAGGTCGTGATTGTGCCAACCGTCTGACTGTGGCTGGTGCAGGATGATCGACCACGAGTAATGCCTTCGGTGGAACGGCCTCTTCTGCGGAGTCCCAGACAACTTCCGCCTGCTGGCATAAAGTGGTGATCGTGGAGGGGCATGGCATACCAGAAGTGGGAGGGCCTCGAATGTAGTTCCGGATAGTGGCCTCAACAAGACGTCCGAGATCGATCGTAAGTCCGGTAACTATGGCGTACACCAGTATAGCTCGGTCCTTGGTGACTTCCGATGTGTGGGTCGATGGCATGACCCGAGCTACTATAAATGAAAACCAAGCCTTGGGCTCCTCCTTCAGATCTGATATCAGTACAAGCTGTGGCTTTCCCTCGGCGTTCAGTCGCCACTGTGTTCCCTCTATACATATGGTTGACAAAATTGCATCCAAGTCGACATGATTCCGGCAATAAATGGTATAGTCATCATCCGGGATGTTGGGCATGTTATATAGTGCATTGATCGCCTTTGAATCAAAGAGAACTGGTTGTTGCCGTACTGAGGCAACGTTGGCGTCAATTTGGTTCTGTGCCCGGAGGTTGGAGTAGAACTCCCGGACTAAAGGAACCACTGCATCTTGTGGTTGGCGAACAAAAGAGTACCACTCTCGCCGGAGTGCCTCTTGGATCACAGCACAGCCGAGCTTGCCCGTATCCATTCCCCGTTCCCGTATCACCTTTTTCTTCCGATATACTGCATAAAACTTTGCAGCTGCATTACTAATGAACTTGGAGGAGTCAAACTCCTCAGGAGCGGGAACAGCCTGCTTTGGCTTGCGCTTCGGTGCCATTCCGAGAATCAAAGATACCAACACCCCTACCAACCAATACAAGAAATAGAGCAAGCACAAATCCTCCAACCACCTATCCAAGTTAGGTGACTAACCCAACCACACAATAAACCTCAAGAAGCTCTTCAATTTTCCCCCAAACTTAACAAGATCATACAATTCCAACTTCACCAACGTACAATTCAAAATATTGAGAACTTGACACCCCAACACTTAATTATCAATCAATTCATGGACCATGTATAGCAAAGCCAAAATACCTCCACAAATTTCGAAAATTTGGTAGTGATAGTCCTTAGCTTTCCATAGCTTCAAATTGTAGTGGAGGGTGCTCAAAAACTCCTTTTCTCTTGCTAATTCCCGTGAAAGATTGAGGCTTGATGTTAGAATTGAAGATATGTATCGAAAATCTTGAAGAAAATTGAAGGATTGAAGATGGATTGGAAAAATTTTGAGGAAAATTGGGGAATTTGGGGGAGGGTTTCGAATTTGAGTGTGTGTAGTGTGTGAAAAATGCTGATGCTGATTTTTAAAAAACGAAATTTGGGACCTCGCGATCGATCGTGAGTTCTCGCCGATCGATCGCGAGAGTCTTCTGGAATGGGGCGATCGATCTCGAGTTATGGAGATCGATCGCCACTTTTTAAAAATATTTTTTTTTTCTTTTTCTGGACTTGGCGATCGATCGCGATGGTATGGCGATCGATCGCCAAAACACACTGTCCGAATTTTTTTTTTTTTTTTTCAACATTTTTGCTCTCGAGATTCGCTCTTCTCCACCAACTCTGCAAAATTAACACATGGAGTCAATCCTTGAAACAAAATTGCAAACCAAACAAATTCTAACTAAAAATAATAAAAACAAGGAAAAGGGAGGAAAATGGTGTTCTTAATTTATAGTCCCAAGCTGGACTTATTACCAACATCAATTTAGGAGTCAAAATGGACAACAGTAGGCGGACTGAAATCATGTCCATGATAGTGCTTCAGCCGCTGTCCATTGACTGTGAATGTGCCTTTTGTCGGATCGTTGATCTCGATCGCCCCGGATGGAAATACCCTTGTGATAGTGAATGGTCCTTGCCATCGAGACTTCAACTTACCCGGAAAGAGTCTCAATCTTGAGTTAAAAAGCAGGACCAAATCCTCTTCCTTGAAATCACGCTGGCTAAGCTTAGCATCATGCCATTTTTTTGTTTTATCTTTATAGATCTTGGCATTCTCATAGGCTTGGTTTCTAAACTCATCCATTTCATTTAAGTGTAGGAGTCGTTTTTCACCTGCAACAGTTAAATCAAAATTCAGATTTTTTATTGCCCAGAATGCCTTGTGTTCTAGCTCGACAGGAAGATGACATGCTTTTCCAAAAACTAACCTATATGGTGATGTACCAATAGGTGTTTTAAATGCCGTCCTATATGCCCATAAAGCATCATCTAACCTCAATGACCAATCTTTTCTAGACGTATTGACCGATTTTTCCAAAATCTGTTTCACTTCTCTATTAGAAACCTCTACTTGTCCACATGTTTGTGGGTGGTAAGGTGTTGCAACCTTGTGGGTGACACCATATTTGCTCAAAAGTTTTTCAAAGAGTTTATTGCAAAAGTGTGACCCACCGTCACTAATGATTGCTCGAGGAGTGCCAAATCGAGTAAAAATGTTCTTTTTCAAAAATTTTACTACCACTCGAGCATCATTCGTGCGTGAAGCTTCAGCCTCAACCCATTTTGAAACGTAGTCCACAGCGACAAGTATGTAATAATTAGAACATGAAACTGGAAATGGTCCCATAAAATCGATGCCCCAAACATCAAATAAATCGCATTCAAGCATATTGTTTAAAGGCATTTCATGTCTCCTAGAAATGTTGCCCGTTCTTTGGCATTTATCACAAGTGGATACATACCTGTATGCATCTTTAAACAAGGTAGGCCAGTAAAAACCCGATTCAAGTACCTTGGCAGCAGTTTTTGTTGGACCCATGTGGCCTCCTACCTCTCGGTCATGACAGTGGCTCATAATAGATGCCATCTCCTCCTCTGGTATACATCTCCTGATCATGTTGTCTGCACAAACTTTAAACAACAATGGATCCTCCCACATGTAGTGTTTAACATCAGATAAGAATTTCTTCTTCTGATAGAAGGTCATTTGTGGGAGGATACCACTAACCAGATAATTTGCAAAATCGGCATACCATGGTAGTGCAAGAACTTGGAACAGCTGTTCATCAGGAAATTTTTCATTGATTTCTTCCAGTTCATTATCATGTTTTTCCACCATATTATCAATCCTAGATAAATGGTCTGCTACAACATTCTCAACACCCCTCTTATCTTTAATTTCTAAATCAAATTCTTGCAATAGGAGAATCCATCGGATTAAACGTGGTTTAGCATCTTTCTTAGCAAGAAGATATTTAAGTGCCGAGTGATCAGTGTACACAATTACTTTGGATAGACAGAGATAAGAGTGAAATTTATCAAATGCAAATACTACTGCTAGCAGTTCTTTCTCAGTGGTGGCATAATTTTGTTGTGCCTCATTTAAAGTTCTACTAGCATAGTAAATAGTATGAAATACCTTATTCCGTCTTTGTCCCAATACTGCTCCGACAGCTGTGTCACTCGCATCACACATCAACTCAAAAGGCGTATCCCAATCCGGTGCTACCAACACAGGTGCTGTTATCAACTTCTCCTTTAATGTCTCGAACGCCTGCATACAATCAAGATTAAAATCAAAAGGTGCATCTTTAGTCAGTAAATGGGAGAGTGGTTTTGAAATTTTTGAAAAATCTTTAATAAATCTCCTATAGAAGCCTGCATGGCCTAGGAAGCTTCGAACCCCCTTCACTGATACTGGTGGAGGTAGTTCCTGTATCACCTGGATTTTTGCTCGGTCCACCTCCATACCCTTGTGGGATATTTTGTGTCCCAAGACTATTCCCTCTTGTACCATGAAATGACATTTCTCCCAATTCAGAATCAAATTCGTCTCTTCACACCTTGTCAGTACTAAATCAAGATTATTTAAGCAAGCATCAAAAGAATCCCCAAAGACAGAAAAGTCATCCATAAAGACCTCTAAGAATTGTTCAACCATATCATGAAAAATAGACATCATACATCTTTGAAACGTAGCAGGCGCATTACACAATCCAAATGGCATTCTCCTAAAAGCAAATGTACCATAAGGACAAGTGAAGGTAGTCTTCTCTTGGTCCTCAGGTGCAATAGCTATTTGATTATACCCAGAATAGCCATCTAGAAAACAATAGAAATCAGACCCTGCTAGACGCTCTATCATTTGGTCAATGAATGGAAGGGGAAAATGGTCTTTACGGGTGGCGTCATTTAACTTTCTATAATCAATGCAGACGCGCCAGCCTGTGACTGTTCTAGTAGGGATCAATTCATTGTTCTCATTTTTAACGACAGTCATACCTCCTTTCTTGGGTACACATTGCACAGGACTAACCCATGCACTATCAGAAATGGGATAGATAATACCTGCATCCAGCAGTTTGATGACCTCAGCCTTCACCACTTCTTGCATCTTTGGGTTTAACCTGCGTTGTGGTTGAACCACGGGTTTGTAAGCATCCTCCATCAATATCTTATGCATACATGTTGATGGGCTTATCCCTCTTATGTCCGCTACTTTCCACCCGAATGCTTTCTTATGCTCCCTCAAAATCCTAAGTAGTTTGTCTTCGTTTATACCTGTCAAAGACGAAGAGACAATTACAGGCAATGACTCACTACAATCTAAATAAACATACTTGAGATGAGGAGGGAGGGTTTTGAGTTCAAGAGTTGGTGGTTCTTCAATGGAGGGCTTTTGTGGCTTCATGTCCCTTTCACCCAACTCGCCTAGGTTGTTCCGCACACGCCTATTATGGGGAATATTGGAGTTCAAATAAACGACGGTCTCGCCCAGCTTTTCAATGTCCTCTACCAAGCATGCTTCCAATTCATCCTTGTGTGTTCCCTTAAACACATTAGCAGATAACACATCAATAATATCAACACTAAAACACATATGCTCGTCATGTGGGTGTTTTAAAGCTTTAAAAACGTTGAAAGTGACTTGATCCTCCCCTACACGGAGGATCAACTTCCCTTGTTGGACATCTATAAGTGCCTTTCCAGTAGCAAGGAATGGTCTTCCTAAGATCAGTGGTGTGTCAGCATCTTCTTCCATATCTAACACAAGGAAGTCTGTCGGGAAGATGAATTTATCGACCTTCACTAGGACATCCTCTATGATTCCTCGTGGGTATGTCACAGACCTATCTGCCAATTGCAAAGAAACCGTGGTCGGTTTTGGCTCACCAAGTCCCAACTTCCTGAAAATTGACAAAGGCATAAGATTTATACTCGCACCTAAATCACATAAAGATTTTGTAAATGAAATAGACCCAATTGTGCAAGGTATAGAAAAACTCCCTGGATCTTTCAACTTAGGAGGCAGTTTGTTTTGGACAACGGCAGAACACTCCTCAGTTAATTTAATCGTCTCATGCTCACCCAATTTCCTCTTATTCGACAGAATATCTTTCAAAAACTTAGCGTAGCTAGGCATTTGAAGTAAAGCATCAGCAAATGGAATATTTATTTGTAATTTCTTAAAAATTTCTAAGAACTTAGCAAAACTAGCATCTACCTTTGCCCTTTTCAATGCAGCAGGAAATGGGGGAGGGATATGTACCTTCTTGGGTGGTGCGATAGGTGCAGTAGTAGGAGTAGACTCACCATTTTCACGTGTCTGAATGTCATTCTCACCTTTCAACTCAACTACGTGCTCATCGTCCCGATCTTCAGTTTGTGATCCAATTTCTTTTCCACTCCTCAATGAGATCGCCTTGGCTTGCTCTCGGGGGTTCTTTTCCGTATCACTTGGTAAGCTTCCTGGTGCTCTTCCCGCTAACATATTTGCCATTTGCCCCATTTGAGTTTCCAAGTTCTTAATTGATGCATCTTGATTTTGCATCCTATTCTCCGTCATCGTCATGAACTTAGTTAGCAACTCTTCCATACTCGGCTTTGGTGGATAACCCGGTGGAGGTTGTGGATTCAAGACATTCTTTTGGTTGGACCAAGAGAAGTTCGGATGATTCCTCCACGGTTGGTTATAGTTATTGGAGTATGAGTTACCCTGTGGTGGTCTATTTCCTACAAAATTCGCTTGTTCATTAGATAGCATAAATGGGTTACCTGCCTGACATTCCGTGCTTGGATGGTTGCCTCCACATAAATCGCACGTGATCACTTGAGCTTGCATGGCTGTCATGCTCAAACTGTCCATCTTCTTGTTCAAAGCTTCCAGTTGTGCTTGTATTGATGTCACTTCATCTACTTGATGCATCCCAATTGGTCTTTTGGGCACATTCCTTTCGGACTGCCACTGGTAACTGTTGGATGCCATCTCTTCCAAGAGTGTGAAAGCTTCATCGGGTGACTTTCTCATAATGGTACCTCCTGCTGCTGCATCAATCATAGATCTATTAGCAGAAAATAAACCATTGTAAAATGTTTGTACCTGAAGCCAAATCGGAAGGCCATGATGTGGGCATCTTCGAAGTAGATCCTTGAAGCGCTCCCAAGCTTCGTACAGTGTCTCCGGATCATGTTGCATGAATGTTGTGATATCATTGCGCATCTTAGCTGTCTTGGAAGGGGGAAAGTATTTTGATAGGAAGGCTTGAGCCATCCCCTCCCAAGTAGTGATCGATGTAGGCAATGAATTTAACCAACTCTTAGCTTTATCATTTAAAGAAAAAGGAAAAAGTCTTAACCTGATGGCGTCATCACTGACGCCATTGTGCTTGAATGTGTCGCATATCTCCAAAAAGTTGGAGATATGAGCATTAGGATCATCAGTATGCGATCCTCCGAATTGCACAGAATGTTGAATCATCTGAATTATGGCAGGCTTGATCTCGAAGTTATTAGCTTGGATCCTTGGTCTTGTGATGCTGGACATAGTGCCTTGAAAAGATGGTTGTGCATAGTCCATCATGGACCTTATAATTGGCACTTCATCATTATGTTGTTCACCATTCTCTCGATTGTTCTCAGCCATCTCTCTTGTTGCTTTCCGAAGTCTTCTGCAAGTTCGTTCAATCTTTAAGTCGAGTGGCTCTAATATAGGTCTGTCACTTCGTAGCATGCACTACAAAGAAAACTCCCTGCAAAATTCAGCACAACGAAGGAACAACGTAGTGAAATCGTATAAACCGTAATAAAAGTAAAAATAAAAAATTATGGCTAAATTATAGTCAACTAATCTCCTATGATATTACTTAAACTAGTCCCCGGCAACGGCGCCAAAAACTTGATCGCTTTTATTTTAAACAGTTATTTTCAGTGTAGCGATTTATGTACCGCAAGTGCACGGTGTCAAGTTTTAATATAATGGTTTAAGAGTAAGGAGTGTCGTACCCACAGGGACTAGTAGCAATTACCACGTTCGATTAGAATTACTATATTTAACCTACGATTATGGAATGATTATTAAACTAAATTGACTTAAGCACAAAAATCAACCTAAACAGCAGTGATGAATAATTGAAGAGAATTTATAAACGAATTATCAAGACGTCGGTTCACCCATGTAATCCCCCAAAAGTTGCCTATTAATTAAGATTCAATGTTCTATGTTCTAGGGTGACGAGTTTTCCTATTTCATTCGTTATACCTTGGTCCGGTTATAACAAGTCTAGCATTAACCTACAATAAATCACTCCCATGTCTTTATTGAATGATTAATACCGAAAAAAACGCTTTGTGAAAACTACTAGCCTTCGATTTTGGTAAATCTATTGCTATCACACGTGTGCTAGATTTTACTTGGTCCGTCTCAACCTAAAACCCACGGCCTAATTTACTACGTCGTATCGTAATCTCCTATGGTCAATTCAATTACGATTACCAATATCATGCAAAAGGTAGCTAATCTTTTACAAGCATTAACAACATAAATTATGCGCAAAGATCATAGAAATTAAATCAAAACCGTTAATTAACTCAAGGGTTCAAACATGGGATCCCCTATGTCTTGACAAAGAATTTAGCCAACAACCATAATCAAATTATAATGCATAAACATGTCTTTAAACAAATTCAACATCAAAAATCTGATATAAAAATTAATAAGTTCAGAAATACTAAGATAACGATGATGTCGCTCCGTGCGTCGCTCCGTTCTTCCGTTCCTTGCGTTGCTCTTGCTCTTCAATGAATTTTGGTGGTGCTTTAGATGGAGGAGAGGCTGCTAGGTCTGTCAAAAAGTGGGCAAAAGTCCTTTCAAAATCGTCCCTTAGTCTCATATATAGGGTTAACATGTGTGGGAAGGAGTCCCCTTTGAACCAAACATGGAAAGTCTTAATTTTTCCAAACACTCTTATGCCGCGATCGATCTTTGCTCCCTCGCGATCAATCTTCATTCTCCACTGGACGTGTTAGCCAAACTATACCAATTCGCGATCGATCTTTGCTCCCTCGCGATCAATCGCGAGTCCTTACTGTATAGTGGCGATCGATCGCGAATTCTCACCGATCGATCGCCAATGTCTTCTGTTCAGCATCATGACCTTTAGTTACATTTATATAACATGCAATGCTTGAATAAAACTTTTATGATGATTTTACTTGATAATTACTAACGATGCATTTAAAAACACAAGCATTAATTAAAATTTAGTTTCTATGCGTGCATGTTAAATCACATGCAACGGTAGACCATTAGTTGCATTTATCAAACATGTATACATGCACCGACATAACATTAGGTGTATGTCTCGCACATGAACTACTATATATATCTGTGAAACTGATTGATCATTACTTACAGATGATTGAATCAACCGGTGCATGTAAATAACTTGTAGCAAATCAAATTTGTGGTATCGGTGCATGTGTTTTCACATGCACCGGTAGACCATTATTTACATTTATCAAACATGTAAACATGCACCGACATTATATTAGGTGTATGTCTCGCACATGAACTACTATATATATCTGTGAAACTGATTGATCATTACATACAGATGATTGACCGTTGGGCGATTATTGTAAATAACCAGATTGCCAATACCGGAAAAAAGAAGATAGCCTATGTGTTCAACAGCATGTGTTGGGTAATAAACTTCAACTATTAAATATTTTGTTTCTCATTAAACAAAGTGCAATCATACCATTCAACTTTGGATATTCGTTTATCATGCAATTATTTCATACAAATTCGCAGCAATACGCAGCACTGATCTCACTAGGAAGCTACTACAAAGACTCAGCAGAAAACAACATTGATAAATTCCTACCAGAGGCAATGTCATATAGGTTTTTGGTTTTTCCAATAAACACCCCAGGCAAAGAAGACCACTTAAAAACACCAGGATACCACTGGACACTACTTGTCTTTGATATTCAAGAGTCAGTTTGGACTCATTACAATTCAATAAGGCCACGAATTGAGGGGGAGACAGATTATTACTTTGAAAAGGCCAAATTACTGGTAAGGTTTACTTTAAATACACTTATTTTTTTAAATTCAATACTTTTTTTATAAAATTACCAGTTGATAACAATACTTCTTCGAAAATATAGAAAGTCTACGTTGAAGAGAAGATGAAGAAAATCATTCAGGAGTCTCCCATTTCAGCAGGCATCACCTACAGTCCAAGTGAAGATACATACAAAATCATAACATTCAAAGAAGCAATGCAACAAAAGGGTGGCTCGGTAGACTGTGCCGTGTTTGTTTGCATGAACATGGAAAGAATTATGAGAGGACAAGAAGTGCCCAAGCATTCAAATGTAGATATAAATAGTATGTATAGAGCAAAAATGGTGAAAGTCATCCTCCAAAATGTATAAGACAACGATTAATACTTTGTTGTATATATATTTTGTTATTGGATAACTGTACAGACTCATATTGGTGTTTTAGTTGGTTAATGATAAACTGGACAAAAATTGAATCCTACAAGTGCTCTTTGTTTAATTTTTATTGTGTGTGTCCCTTCGCATTCACCAAATGAGACTAACGATTCATGTAAATACACTAAAATAAAACAAAGTTGCATTTATCAAACATGAACTACTTGAATCAACCGGTGCATGTGAATAACATTACCTCTTCAATTTGTTTTTTATCGGTGCATGTAAATCACATGCATCGGCAGACCATCAGTTGCATTTATCATACATGCGAGCTTGAATATATATTTTACAATGATACTACGATGCATGTAAATACACAAACATTAAGTAAAATTTTGTTTCTATCGGTGCATGTGATATACATGCACCGATAATTCATTAATTGCATTTATCCAACATTTTCAATAGGTGCATGTCAAATCACATGGACCAATAGCCATTTAATTGCAGTTATATAACATGGAATGCTTGAATAATCTGTCTACAGGTGCATGTAAACTAACATGCATTAACATTTTGTTTCTACCGGTGCATGTATATCACATGCACCGATAGAATACACATTTTCATTTATCCATGTTCAACTTGAATCTTTTGGTGCATGTATATGACATGCACCTATATGTGAAACTTAAATCTATAGGTGCACGTAAATTACATGCAACTAATAAATTGTATGTATTTGTATCATTATGTGAAATAACCAATAACAAATCAAACAAATAATTTCTACAATTAAATTTTGTTCAACATAAACTTACAAAAAACATCAAATAGGTTCCTTACAAGTCTTCCTATTATGTCCGTATTTTTTACACCGACTACAACGCAACTGTCGAATGTTTTCACCTTTGGATCTAATTCTCCTCTTCTTTGGACGACCCGGTTGCCTTTTTGTTTGTGGTGGTAAAATATTCGTATCCGTGACAATTTGAGCAAAATCATCACTTGAACGTCCTGGAATCGGAATTATAACTCCTTCATAGCAACTCTTATAAGTACGAACATGGAAATATACATCAACAACTTCATCTATGGCCATCTTGTTCCTCCTAAATACAGCAATCGCATGAGGACATGGGAATCCATCAAGCTGCCACTGATAGCAAGTACACGTACGAACATCAAGGCGCACAGTAACTGAAGGATATGAAAACACCTCGAAACAACGGTCAGTAGACATCTTCACATTCCATGCACGACCTTGATTTTCGTTAAAATACCATTTCTTTTCCATCTTCGCGCACAGAACCCCACTCCATCGTGCAGCCATTGATCTCCTATCATAAAACCAGCTCATTAGCTTAACCCGGATACAATCCACCATATGAGTAATAGGCAGACCCCTTGCCTTTAATATCCACGAATTGAAAGACTCTGCTGCATTTGAATACATCTCTCCATATCGCATGCCGCATGAGTAAGCATTTGTCCATTTCTCCAAAGATAGACCCTGTAACCACCTTCTCGTTTCAAAATAGCAAGCTTCTCTGTGAAAATAGCCACCGTCGGCGAATATGCACACTCATCCAACAAGTACCACATCCTTTCCCGAAACTGGTTCGAAAAATGTTTGCCAGCATACCTGTCCCGGAGGTTGCATTTCAAATGATAAAGACAAAAAAAGTGTTTTGGAGAAGGTCCAAACACAACGGGTAAAGCCTCCATCAAACCAACATTCCGATCAGATATATAAACAATATCTCCACCATTATCTACAATCTTGCTCAGACAAGATAGAAACCAACACCAATTATCAAAGTTCTCTGAGTCCACAACAGCAAAAGCCAGGGGGAACAACCCTACAATAAAATAATCAAAACATATAAAGCAAAAAATACAATTTATGTTATATGATGCACTTATATAACCTTTAGTGGTACATTTAGATACGACAAGTTCTACCGGTGCATGTAATATACATGCACCGATAAATATTCGGTGCATGTAAACTACATGCACCGATTCTGTATTACATGAATATGTAGTACTAAATGATAGAGAATCCTATTTCTATCGGTGCATGTAATATACATGCACCGGTAGACTAGCGGTGCATGTATAATACATGCACCGCATTCGATCCGATTAATTTTATATCATGTAGCATTTTTTTACGCAGAAGTCTATCGGTGCATGTAATATACATGCACCGACAGACTTCGATGCATGTAAAATCTCATTTATATTATAATCTTGTTGCATCTTACCTTGATTCCCATCCTTTGCAGTAGCTGACAGAAGTATTCCCTTAAAACGGGATTTCAAAAAAGTTCCATCAAGAAATAACATAGGGCGACAAAATTTAAAACCATCCATACAAGCACGAAACGACACAAACAAACGGATGAATCGGTTACAGTCGTCAACTTCAAGCTCTACAAAACTCCCAACATTAGTCGTCTTCACCGCATCGATGTACCACTTCAACTCCTTGAAAGACTCATCATAATTTCCAAAAGCAGTAGACCTAGCCTTCTCCACACTTCTCCATGCCTTAATGTATGTTATATCCAACCCATAATCTTTTTTCATTAACTCCATTACAGACCTAGCAGAAAAGTTTGGATTTGAACTGACTCGTTCACAAATAATTTCTGATATTAAATGTGAAACAATCCTTTTTGATTTGTCTTTCATGACTCGTAGACCACACATGTGAATGTTGTTCAATGTTTTTATGTAGAAAGAACCATTTACACGTGAAATGTTGGCACTCACAAACCAGCCACACCCATCAACATGCTTCCTAGAACATTCAGCAACTACTCTATCTTTATTATTTTTCACATAGTTGTAATCAAACCCAACCTCCATGGAATATTTACTCAACTCACTTCGAAACTCTTCAACACCACCTCTAAATACTTGACCCACCCTACTAATAATTGATGACCATCCAGAACATAACAACTTCTCCTTGCCTTTAATATTGCATCTTCGATATTCTGAATCAAGTCCTAGACCTGATGGTGAACTGCAAATTTGTTTTGTCGATATATGTGCACCACCTGATTCTATTGATGGGTGTAAATCACGAGCAGAAATAGACTCTATAGGTTCATGTATATTGCGCATACCGCTTGACTCTGTCAAAAAGTTTATACCACAAGCAATTCTGTCTACCGGTGCATGTATGTCACATGCACCTCTAGACACAATCGGTAAACTACCAACACATTCATCAACAGACCTCAACAATGAAGCATTACCATCAACAACATGCACTGTCAACAAGCAAAGATTGATCATCTTACACAACAAAAACATATTTCTCATATCAATCGCATTACTCAAACAACAATTAGGATGCCCATCGATTGAGTATTTGAAACAAAATTCATCGGCATTCATATCAGACCACTTAGCAGATGCACAGCCTATTAAATCACTGAATTCGAAACCGGGATTAACATTCAAAACCAGTGTTTCCTCTCTAAATTTCAAAAGAATCATGATTTCATTATCCATCACAATTAACGATAAAAATATCAGGAAAATTTGATCAATTAATAGTTAATTGAATATATATTGGACAGATCGAACAATCTAAAATCAGAAAACTAATTAAAACACGATCGAAATCAGCTGCTCAATGAATTGGATGAAAAAAGTTTCGGAAAACGATAATCGTTATGTTAGAAATATCATATTTTTTATGATGGATTTTATTGCTTGCAATAGGGGTAATTTAGTAATAAAAATAGACCAGTTAGATTAGGGTTTAATAAATTGGACTTATGTGAAATATGTTTTTCAAAAGATATATTTAGTTGAAAAGAAAATATTTTGCTAGATTTAGTTGAAAGATGTTTTAAAAAGTGGTACCTTCTTGTAATTTCCTCATAAATATACAGAGAGAGAGAGAGAGCATTGACTTTGCTTACTAAGATCCTAAGTTTGTTATAAACAAGTTGTTCATTGAATCTCTAACATTTGTGCGTTGCGGACGATCCCAGAAAAGTAGAATTGAGTGTCTACACACTTTATTACTTAATTAATGAAGGTTTTCGTGGGTAAACGCATGCTTAGAGGTGGTCAAAAATGATTTGAACTTCTCGTAAATATATTTTAGCCATATGAGCCCCACAACTTTTATTGTATGAATAAAATAAAGAGAAAAAATCAGGCCGGTACATTATGATTGAAATTTGTTGAAGCTAGTCTAAGAAAAAAACATTAAACTATTTAGGTCCACTTTGGGCCAAAAATACATATATACCCTTACTACTGTTAAACCAAAGGCGGCAAACCCTTCTCTTCTGATTTGCAACGTCCGTTTGATTACATTCACTGACACAATTCTCAATTCTCTCACTTCAATTTACATCGATTTGGAATTCGTTTTAAAACTTTTCGATTTTAATACCAAAGTCTCTTCCATCCAACGCAAGCCAACTCTACTTCCTTTAAGATTCCAAAAACCCAATTATCGTAATCTGTAAGATGATAATACATGGCTCCAAAGGCGCTCAAAAATTTGTAGAAAGTGGCTGAGAAGAGGAAGACGAATCGACGCACGCGTGTAACAAAACATGGTATGTATAACGTTTTTCGAATTCTTGTAATTTTCTACTGAGTTCTATAAACATGTTATGTATATTCTTGAAATATTCAGGTTTGCAATGAGATTTCTGTATTGATTCGGATTTTTCCCCCAACTAGGGCTTGTAATGATTAACTAAATTGATATTGTGTGAAATGTTTAATTTAATGTCACTCATATTTGTTTCATTACAGCACCAATTGAATCCTCGCCAACAGAGGAAGAAATTAGCAAAATATCGCATAAGACTTCATTATAAGATCTAACCTGCAGACAGTAGTGAGTGATCTGAAAAAAATTGAACTCAGAGATGAACATTTACAAGTGTTGCAGCGTACGCCCTTTTGGCATATGGTTAATGCTATTCAAGCCAACAGGGTGGAATTGAATCATTGCAAGAAACGGAATGTGTCAATCAAGAAAATAATAGATTGTTTCCACAAGGAATCTAAAGGATTCCATCTTGGGGAGCATAGAATGACCATTACTACGAGTGATGTTCGAGTAATTTTTGGAATAAGAGATGGCAACAAGGACATTGACACGCATATGGTAGACTACCCATGTACAACATTCCTAACTAGATGCTTCCCCGAGAAAGAGAAATTACGGGATTACAGAATGAGCAAGAGCTCAATTTACAAGAAATTGATTTCTAAGGTGGGAAGCCAGGATATTACAGATGTCAATGATGTTGCTCGTTTGGTTGTTTTGTACATACTTGCAACGTTCTTCATTGCTACAAAATCTTCAAACCTGAATTGGGGTTATGCGGCACTTGTGGATGATATGGACAGAATATGCACCCTCAATTGGTTGGAACACATTTTAAACAATTTATTGAGCAGCCTGATAGAATCCAACAATGAAAAACATTCTGGTTGTGTTCCGTTGATACCGGTACGTTGCGTACAAATTTTTTTTTGCAATTAATATCCTTGGTTTGTTAATAACATTGACTAACATTTTTTTATAGTATTGTCTATGCGAGAAAACAAAGATAATTGATCCAGTGGATGCGAATCTGTTCCCCAGATTCATGAAATGGAATCTCGTAGATTTGTACAAAAAGCTAAGCTCAATTGAATTGAAGGATCTAAACCGTGAATTCGTAAGTGGTGCATTAAATCATAATGGGGAATTTAAATCATAACTGTTGCATGTAATTATGTAATTGTAGTTGGTGCATCTAAATTATATAACTGGTGCATGTAAATTATATAACGGGTGCATGTAAATGATAACTGGTGCATGTAAATCATTACTGGTGCATGTAAATCATAACTGGTTCAAAATCATAACTGGTGCATGTAAATCATAACTGGTGCATGTAAATGATAACTGGTGCATGTGAGTGATAACTGATGCAAAATCATAACTGGTTCATGTAAATCATTACTGGTGCATGTAAATCACAACTGATGCATGTTAATGATAACTGGTGCATGTAAATGATAACTGGTGCATGTAAATCATTACTGGTGCATGTAAATCATAACTGGTTCAAAATCATAACTGGTGCATGTAAATCATAACTGGTGCATGTAAATTATAACTGGTGCATGTAAATTATAACTGGTGCATTAAAATCATAACTGGTGCATGTAAATCATAATTGGTGAATTTAAATCATAACTGGTGTATGTAAATCATAACTGGTGCATGTAATGATAACTGATGCATGTAAATTATAACTGGTGCATGTAATTCATAAATGGTGCATGTAAATGATAACTTGTGCCTGTAAGTGATAACTGGTTCAAATTCATAACTGGTGCATGTAAATCATAACTGGTGCATGTAAATCATAACTGGTGCATGTAAGTGATAACTGGTTCAAAATCATAAGTGGTGCATGTAAATTATAACTGGTGCATGTAAATCATTACTGGTGCATGTAAATCATAACTGGTGCATCTAAATTATTACTGGTGCATGTAAATTATAACTGGTGCATGTAAGTGATAACTAGTGCATGTAAGTGATAACTGGTGCATGTAAATTATAAATGGTGCATGTAAATTATAAATGGTGCATGTAATTCATAACTGGTGCATGTAAATCATAATTGGTTCAAAATCATAACTGGTGCACGTAAATCATAACTGATGCATGTAAATTATAACTGGTGCATTAAAATCATAACTGGTGCATGTAAATCATAATTGGTGCATTTAAATCATAACTGGTGTATGTAAATCATAACTGGTGCATGTAATGATAACTGGTGCATGTAAATTATAACTGGTGCATGTAAATCATAACTGGTGCATGTAATTCATAAATGGTGCATGCAAATGATAACTGGTGCCTGTAAGTGATAACTTGTTCAAATTCATAACTGGTGCATGTAAATCATAACTGGTGCATGTAAGTGATAACTGGTGCAAAATCATAACTGGTGCATGTAAATCATAACTGATGCATGTAAATGATAACTGGTGCATGTAAATGTTAACTGGTGCATGTAAATCATTACTGGTGCATGTAAATCATAATTGGTTCAAAATCATAACTGGTGCATGTAAATCATAACTGGTGCATGTAAATCATAACTGATGCATGTAAATGATAACGGGTGCACGTAAATGTTAACTGGTGCATGTAAATCATTACTGGTGCATGTAAATCATAATTGGTTCAAAATCATAACTGGTGCATGTAAATTATAAATGGTTCATGTAAATTATAACTGGTGCATGTAAATTATAATTAGTGCATGTAAATCATAACTGGTGCATACAATTATAACTGGTGCATACAATTATAACTGGTGCATCATAATCATAACTAGTGCATGCAAGATAACTGTTGCATGATATATAGCTTGTGCATGAAATTTATAATTGGTGCTTGAAAATATAACTGGTGCACCAGATATTGGAAAGCTTTTTACCACTGACAACTGAGGAAGCTGAACTCCTGCAACAAGATATTGAAAATAAAGAACCATCTGTGGCAATAAGAACATCGAGCTGTAAGTCTTAATGAAGAACCCGAATTTGATAAAAGAGAATATGAAGAAGAAGTTGCATATTTCCCTGATGCAACAATTGCTGAGGTACTGCTTGATCTTTCTGAACATTCCCGTGGCGAAAATTTATATGATGATGTTGACATGTCCAATGATGATATGTTGGTTGAAGTGTTTGTTCATAACGAGATGGAGACACAACTCTTTAATGTTGCTGACAAAAGCTATGGTGAGGAATTTTTGTTTGCTACTGATGGAGAAGGAGATTAATTTCATGAAGATGTGAATATGGAAAGTGAAGAACCAATGGATTCAACTCAAAATCCAGATTTTATACAATCCGCGGAATTGGCCACCCAACTCCAAGAAACAAAGCAGGAACTTATGAGAAGGGAAAACGAGTTAAAAGAGTTGCAGGTGAAATTTGACTCATTTGTTTCTGAGCACGATGTCCAGTGGCTCGACAATGCAGAATTAAGAACACAGCTTGAAGAAGCAAGAACAATTATCATGCTGAAAGAAGAAGAGCTGAAAGAATTGCATGCCAGAAATAACGAAGTTCTGAAACAAAAGGAGGGGCTCGACAACATCGTTGCACAGCTACATGCTCGAATCGAAAGTTTAAAAAAGGATAAGGAAGCAGTTGACAACGACTTGAGCAGCACAAAAACAGATGCAATGATGTTGAGCGAAGAAAATGTAGAACTCGTGAAATTAAACGAGGCACAGACATCAATGGTGAAAAGAATTAAGAACAGATTGGACCGAATGGCCCATAAAGATAGCGACCATACGTACCCCTCCTTGAAAAGGGCTAGGAGGTCAACACAAAAAAGCTCTACTGTAAAAGAAAAAGATCAACCCAAAAAAGCCAGTAAAGATATAATAGCATTGCAAGACGATGATAATTTTGAGGTTGCAACACGCGTTAAAGACAATAAGGATGACGAGCCTTTCAAGTTCAAACCACGAAATGTCATCTTCAAACGGTTGACCAAAGGAGAACAAGAGTGGTTACTGAAATTCAACAATGATCATGGACCATGGTATGACTTGTTTTATTTTTTTAAAAAGTAAATTAATTCAACTAGATGAAACCAATAAATGTTGCAATTTATCATTGTGTGCAGGGGAGTGATTTGGCGAGACGATATGGCAGCAAAACAAATACCTGTTAAATATATTGGAGCCATACTTAACGGACTTTCAATTCCTAACGATGTAAACGGTTTATCAAAAGAGTTGTTCACTTGTCTATTTTCTTGATATTCAATTAACTCATTGCAAAATGTCTGATCACACCTTTCAGATTGTTGACTGCTGGAGCATCCTTATTGATAGGCAGATTGAGAAATTAGGGCAAAGGAAGACTTACTACGTTTTTCATTGCTTGTCTTGGGTAATAAAACACAAGTTATTAATTTTAATTTCTTATAAAAATCATGTTTATTAAATTTCTTCGTGCTGCTCTACAACATTACGTTGCAAGGAGATCACGAGAGATATATTGCGAAGAGGCAGCAAAACACCAAATAAATGGAAAGATTACCCAAGCCATGGAATATAGATTCCTTATTTTTCCTATAAAACACATGTGGCCGTGAGGATCCATCGGTGACTACTGGCTACCATTGGACATTGCTCGTATTTGACTTGCAAGAATCGAAGTGGACACACTACAACTCAATAAGGCCACACAGGGAAGATGAAACTGATCACTACTTCGAGAAGGCCAAAATACTGGTAATTTGCGTTACAATTTAAGAGTTATTTTCTAAATTATTATAAGTATGCTGACAAAAGAATTTGAACTCGTACCCAATTTACAGAAAGAATATGTCGAAGAAGCTATGCATAGAGTGATTGAGGATGACCCTATATCAAAGGGTATACAATATACTCCTAGTGAAAAACATATTTCAAATTGAGTCATATATAGAAGCTGCACAACAGAAATCTGGGTCTGTCGACTGTGGTGTCTTCGTTTGCATGAACATGGAAAAGATTACGAGAGGACAGCCGGTGCCAAAGCATTGTAGTGTGGACTACATTACATATTACAGGGTAAAGATGGCGAAGATGATTATTCATGATTCAAAATTGTTACAAAAATGATAAACAGAAGCTTTAGCCTGTGTAAAATAATAGATGAAATACAGTTGAAAAAAACACACCTGGTGCATTTAAATTATAACTGGTGCATCTAATTGTAAATGGTGCATGTAAATTGTAACTGGTGCATGTAAATTGTAACTGGTGCATGTAAATTGTAACTGGTGCATGTAATTATAATTGGTGCGTGTAAATCATAACTGATGCATCTAATTTTAACTGGTGCATGTAGTTATAACTGGTGCATGTAAATCATTACCGGTGCATCTAATTTTAATTGTTGCATGTAATTACAACTGGTGCATGTAAATCATAACTGGTGCATGTAAATCATAACTGGTGCGTGTAAATTATAACTGGTGCATGTAAATTATAACTGGTGCATGAAAATGATAACTGGTGCATGTAAATCATAACTGGTGCATGTAAATCATAACTGGTTCATGTTAGTTATAACTGGTGCATGTAAATATAACTGTTGCCTGAAAATCATAACTGACGCATGTAAATCAAAACTGGTGCATGTAGTTATAACTGGTGCATGTAAATTATAACGGGTGCATGTTCGTTATAACTGGTGCATGTAAATCATAACTGGTGCATAAAATTGATAACCAGTGCATGTAAATTATAACTGGTGCATGTTATTATAACTGGTGCGTTAAAATATAACTGGTGCATGTAAATCATAACTTTTACATGTAGTTATAACTGGTGCATGTACATAATAACTGGTGCATGTAAATTATAACTGGTGCATGTAAATGATAACTAGTGCATGTACATAATAACCGGTTCATGTAAATTATAACTGGTGCATGTAAATGATAACTGGTGCATTAAAATATAACTGGTGCATGTTAGTTATAACTGGTGCATGTAAATAATAACTGGTGCATATAAATGATAACTGGTGCATCTAATTTTAATTATTGCATGTAATTACAACTGGTGCATGTAAATCATAGCTGCTGGATGTAAATTATAACTGGTGCATGAAAATGATAACTGCTGCATGTAAAATATAACTGGTGCATGTAAATAATAACTGGTGCATATAAATGATAACTGGTGCATCTAATTTTAATTGTTTCATGTAATTACAACTGGAGCATGTAAATCATAAATGGTGCATGTAAATCATAAATGGTGCATGTAAATTATAACTCGTGCATGAAAATGATAACTGGTGCATGTAAAATATAACTGGTGCATGTAAATCATAACTTGTGCATGTTAGTTATAACTGATGCATGAAAATATGATGTTGCCTCAAAATCACAACTGGTGCATGTAAATTATAATTGGTGCATGTAGTTATAATTTGTGCATTAAAATATAATTGGTACATGTAAATCATAACTGGTGCATGTAAATTATAACTGGTGCATGTAAATGAAAACTGGTGCATGTAAATCATAACTGGTGCATTTAATAATAACTTTTGCATGTATTTATAACTGGTGCATGTAAATTATAACTGGTGCATTTAAATCATAACTGGTGCATGTAAATCATAACTTGTGCATTTAAATCATAACTGATGCATGTAAATCATAACTGGTGCATGTAAATCATAACTGCTGCATGTTAGTTATAACTGGTGAATGTTAGTTTTATAACTGGTGCATGTAACTAACTGGTGCATGTAAATCATAACTGATGCATGTAAATCATAACTAGTGCATGAAGTTATAACTGGTGCATGTAAATTATAACTGGTGCATGTAAATGATAGCTGGTGCATGTAAATCATAACTGGTGCATGTAAATCATAACTGGTGAATGTAAATTATAACTATTGCCTTAAATTATAACTTTTGCATGTAAATCATATTATATTTATAATACGCCTGGTGCATGTGTATTATAATTGGTACATGAAAATTAATCGGTGCACTAAAAAATTTACATTTATAACTGATACACAATCATTTGTTAAAAATTACATTTGCGTAAATTTTTTCTTTTTTTTTCTAAAATCAGCAAATAGGCTCTTTACAAGTTTTTTTATTGTGCCCATGTTTGTTACAACGACTACAACGAAACTGTCTAATGTTTTCCCCTTTAGATCGAATTCTTCTCTTCTTTGGACGACCTGGTTGCCTTTTTGTTTGCGGTGGTAAAACATTTGTTTCCATACCCATCAAAGGAACATTACCTTTGGTATGTCTTGGAACGGGTAAAATGACTCCTTCATAGCATAGCCTGTACGTACTAACATGGAAATATTTGTCAACTACTTCATCTATTTGCACTTTATTCCTCATGAATACAGCAATAGCATGAGGACATGGGAATCCATCCAACTGCCACTTGTAGCATGAACATGTTTGATTGTCTAGGCGAACAGTAACTGCAGGGCGGGAAAACACTTCAAAGTAGCAATGCGAAGACATCTTCACATTCCAAGCACGACCTTCATTTACATAAGATGTCCATTTCTTTCCCATCCGAGCACACAACACCCCACTCCATTTGCATGCCAGTAATCTTCTATCAGAAAACAAACACATCAACTTAAATCTAATACAGTCAACCATATGGGTAATAGGAAGACCCCTTGCATCTAAGATCCATGAATTGAAGGACTTCGCTGCATTTGAGTACATCTCTCCATATCTCATCCCAGTAGAATATGCATTTGTCCACTTATCCAATGAAAGTCCCTGCAAAAAATATTCCATATTTTGTCCGTCTTCTCGTTTTAAAATAGTGAGTTTCTCATTAAAAATTGCCACCGTCGGGGAATATGCACATTCATCTAGCAGGAAACGTAACCTCTCACGAAAATTGTTTGAAAAGTGTTTGCCAGAATATCTGTCACGCAAGTTGCACTTTAAATGGTGCATGTAAATCATAACTGGTGCATCTAATTGTAACTGTGCATCTAATTGTAACTGGTGCATCTAAATTATAACTGGTGCATGTAATTTAACTGGTGCTTGTAAAATATAATTGGTGCATGTAAATGTTAAATGGTGCATTTAATTATAACTGGTGCATCCTAATCATGAATGGTCCATGTAATTATAGTTGGTGCATGTAACTGTTAACTGTTGCATGTAAATTATAACTGGTGCATGTAATCATACCTGGTGCGTTTAATTTATAACTGATGCATGTTAATTATATAACTGGTGCATGTAAATTATAACTGGTGCATGTAATTATCACTGGTGCATGTAAATCATAACTGATGCATGAAAATGATAACTGGTGCATGTAATTATGTAACTGTAATTGGTGCATCTAAATTATAACTGGTGCATGTAAATTATATACTTGTGCATGTAAATCATAACTGGTGCATGTAAATGATAACTGGTGCATGTAAATGATAACTGGTGCAAAGTCATAACTGGTGCATGTAAATCATAACTGGTGCATGTAAATCATAACTGGTGCATGTAAATCATTACTGGTGCATGTAAATCATAACTGGTGCATGTAAATCATAAATGGTACATGTAAATCATAACTGGTGCATGTAATTTTGTAACTGTAACTGGTGCATCTAAATTATAACTGGTGCATGTAAATTATATACCTGTGCATGTAAATCATAACTGTGCATGTAAATGATAAGTGATGCATGTAAATGATAACTGGTGCATGTAAGTGATAACTGGTGCAAAATCATAACTGGTGCATGTAAATCATAACTGGTGCATGTAAATCATAACCGGTGCATGTAAGTGATAACTGGTGCAAAATCATAACTGGTTCATGTAAATCATTACTGGTGCATGTAAATCATAACTGATGCATGTAAATGATAACTGGTGCATGTAAATGATAACTGGTGCATGTAAATCATTACTGGTGCATGTAAATCATAACTGGTTCAAAATTATAACTGGTGCATGTAAATGATAACTGGTGCATGTAAGTGATAACTGGTGCATGTAAGTGATAACTGGTGCATGTAAATTATAAATGATGCATGTAAATTATAAATGGTGCATGTAATTCATAACTGGTGCATGTAAATCATAACTGGTGCATGTAATTACAACTGGTGCCGTTATACTGCTCGTAGGAACCAAGTGTGGCAAATCGTAAGGTGATACGATGTGGATTGTGGTGGACTCTAGTAGTCACCATGTCATCGAGGTTGAGGTTGTGCATGCCTCACTTAAACGTGTATACGTTTATGTTTAAATCTTGGTGAGACTTGTCTGGGACAGCTCATGATGTTGAAGTACCAACAAGAGAGTCATCAAGTCGTCGTTGATTCGATCTGGGAATCCATGTATTTGGGATGCAATGGGTTTATTGCATGTCCTTTCAAATTTGAAACTCTGAGGAGTCTCGATTGTTTCTTTATGACCAGGATGTGGTTCTTGGGATATCCGGAGGTGGACATCTTATGAGATATCTTTCGTGTGAATCTATGGCCGTGAGTTGCCCAACTTGAGTTGCAATGATGCGACTGCTCCTTCGATAGAGGAGGTTTGGAAGTGGAAACCAGGTTTGGTATGTGTACACCGTGGTGTACTGATGTTTCCCTTGTAACGATGTATGTTAGACATCGTGAGTCATGATAAGAGATGTCATCGAATGATATCTACGATGGAATCGGGAGCGATTCGGATCCTCGCAGTTTCAGTTGACTAACTGCTTTTGGATTGTTAGCGTTGGGTTGCGCTGACGCTCTTTGACGTTATGATGGATTTGGAAGTCTATTCCACTCCAGAGTTTGACACGAGGTCAACGTTCTCTCGGTTGAGGTGTCATTTATGATGCGTTCTTACTAGTTGTATTAGAACTAAGGATGACTGTCCGATCCACAGTCGTAAGTATCGGTTGCTTTGCAGTCATGAGGGACTGACTTTTGGGATGACCCGCATCGAGGTACGTTTTGCCTCTTGGGTGATATATTGGTTTTGGGTAAGTCGCCCTGTTTCAGAGTTTGATGAGAGGTAAGTATCCTCGCGTTTATTAATACGATTCTGTTATGATCAAGAATCGAGGTTATGGCTCCATGTTGTTGTGTAGCCCAGGTGTTACGTGATACACCGGTGCTAATTTCGAGGACGAAATTCTTTTAGTGGGGGATATTGTGATGACCTGGGATTGGAGATGTTAATCCCGGAGTGTAATAACCCCTAAAGTTGTTTTACGTGGCAATTGGAGTTTAATGGAGGTGTTGAGCCTTCCGGACTCGTTTATTTGGGTAGTTGGGATCGTTGGATCCCGAGGATGAGATTGTATTCACATTACGGTGTAAAACCTAAGAGTTGGGTTTTTACTGTGTCTCGGAATCTCGGGTGCTTGTGTGAGCACCGGTAGGGGGTTTTGGGGTTAGAGAGAGAGTTTTTGAAAACAGATGATTTTTAATGAATCACGATGTATTTGTGGGGCTATTAGTATTTCGGGGTATTTTGCTATAAATACAAGTTGAACCCGAGATTTTTATTAAAAATCCCATTTTAGCCTCCAACCCGCCTCCCTCTCTCTCTCCCGCCGATTCCCGACTTTCCCCCAGCCCCGCGCACGAAAACGCTTCGCCCGCCGCCGTCCGGCCGCCGTTCGGCGCGTGCGACCCGCCGCCGGCTTCGTCTCGTCGAGGCGCAGCTATCCCCTCCGGCAATTGAGAGTTTCCTCGCGTTTTGAAGTCGGATTTGGCAGGTAAGCGTCGATCCCCAATTTCTAGGGTTTATCGATTTTTGACCAATTTACTTCCGATTTTCGATTGGGTAACCTTCCTTACCCCTTTTTCATGCTTGTGAAGTTATTCCCTGCCATTTTGTGTTGGATTAGTTCGAAAATTATTTCGAATTTTGTAGGGTGTGATTTCGAATTTTGGGGGTTTTGGCTATGGGTTGATGATTCTTGTTGTTAATCGATCAATTCATGTTTTAGATGATTTATGATGCTTGGTTGGGTTCGAATTGTGATGCTAGGGTTCGAATTTTTGAAGGTGTTCTTGGGCGATTTTTCGATATGTCGCATTCGTTTTCCCTCCTTGCATGTACCCTGCCCCGGGTCTTTTAAATGATTTATTGTCGTGTGTTGACGATATGTTGAGGGTTATGGGTGTGCTTGAGCATGGGTTGCATGTTCGTAAATAATCGTGAATTATTTATCGTGTTAGCACATCATTCCTCGGGGCATGGAACTCGAGCAAGGTTTGGCTCGGACTTCGAGGATTTAAGGTACGTTTAGCGTACGAGCATAGCTTAAATGATGTTTTACAAGTATGATGCATGAATTAAAATACATGAAATGTTTTACTATGATGGCACCGGTACTTGGTTACGTTAGTTTGATTCACATGATGAAATGCTTGGTGCCGCTATGAAGCGAGCAAATGATGGGGTGTGGTTGCTACGGAGCAAACACCGATAGTATGACGCTACTTTGAAGTAAGAAATGAAAATGTGGTATTTGATTAGATATCTAGGATATCTGTATTTTATTTCCTATTGGTAATGAATAGGAACAGAGACGTAGTTAATCAGAGAAGTGATTAACTAGTATCAGAAGTTAAGGAAATCTCAATATGATATCTAGAATTATGATAATTGCTAGATAAAGAAAGATGTTATGAAATGTTGTTAATTCGAAACTGGTTAGGGTTAACCAATATGATGATTAACTGCATATTCAGGATTTGATGATTTATCTGTTTTGAGAACAGGGTTATTACAGGGGTACGCTAGGATGAGGATGATACCATCCAGGAAGTGTCACATATGTTCCACAATATTTATATTTTCGTAAATTATGTATTATGTCATTATGATTATGAAATTGTGGAATTGGTATGCTCACCCCGTTGGGGGGCTGTTTCTGTTGGGGCAGGTGAACAGGTACATCGATGGCTTGGGAGATGAGCTCGAGCTGTTGATTGGATGTACTCCCAGGATCGTGGTACCAGGGCTTGATGGAGCACGGTATCGTATAGAGTACTTATATACCCCTGAGGATTATATACATATTCATGATGCTCGTATGTGAGCACGATTATACTTGTATATGAGTTGTATATAAAGGCATGAGCCTTTCTCTCTTTCATTCTATGTTGCATGCAATTAGAGATAGAATTGCTAAAGGTTATGAGAGTCATTGGTGTATTGTGGGTGTTGAAACCCACTTTTGTTGTCATATGTGTGGTGTCTTCCCTGGCTGGGAATTTACTTAATATTGCTGTATTCTGATGAGTATTATGTTTTCCCTGGCCGGGAATTATGTTATGTGTTGTGCTTTTATTTCGGGATAGCTCTATTTATGGGGAGACTCTGCCCAAATTTTTATAAAAGTCCACAATGTAAAAAGTGGTGTAATGGGCGAACTCTATGAGTCCATTGTTGTTAGGATGATGAACTTATAACATCGTATGTCAAAGAAAATTTTGTAATTGACATTCAATGGTAAAGTATCATCTGAGTTTCCCGAATGATTTTATTGAAAGCATGTGCCACACAGAATGATTAATACACTAATCAAGGGTTAAGTATATGGGGTCCTTACATTAGTGGTATCAGAGCAGTGGTTGCTCATTGGGGCTGTTGAGGGCCTAGGAAGTTATTGATAGCACATATTTATGCATGATGGCATTAATGTTATACGACATGACTAATTGTATATGTGCTTTTATGATATGAAAAGTGGTATTGCTAACCATTGTGGTTGCAGGAATCGTGTGGAACACGATAGGATGGCATTAATAGTGATGTCTAACACTCTATATGCTACGTGCCAAGGAATATGATTTTGGAAGAAAATCAGGGAAAAGAAAGATATGACGTATTGTCTGAGGACAGACTGGGTAGACAACCGACAGTGAAATACTTCGGTATGGTCTCAATTATTATTGAATATACTAATGCATTTGTTCATGTAATGTTCAAGCAAGGAAGGTACGTAAGAAACGTACGGGCATCGGACTGTAAACCATGCTTCTATACGATGATTATGATAAGTAAGTTTATGATGATGATGTTTACGATGATGTTTACGATGATGATGTTTACGATGATGATGTTTACGATGATGTTTACGATGATGATGATTATGATGATGTTTATGATGATGATGTTTACGATGATGTTTACGATGATGATGATTATGATGATGTTTATGATGATGATGTTTACGATGATGTTTACGATGATGATGATCATGATGATGTTTATGATGACGTATATGAGAGTGGGTAAGATGCCCATGTGGTAAGATGCCACACAATGTTTATGATATGGTAAGACGCCATATGATTGGGTAAGATGCCCATGTGGTAAGATGCCACACAATGTTTATGATATGGTAAGACGCCATATGATTGGGTAAGATGCCCATGTGGTAAGATGCCACACGATGATTATGTTATGGTAAGATGCCATATAACGGGGTAAGATGCCCATATGGTAAGAGGCCATACAATGTTATTATGTGTGGTAAGACGCCACGGGGTAAGATGCCCATATGGTAAGAGGCCATACGATGTTATCATGTGGTAAGATGCCACACGATGATTATGTTATGGTAAGATGCCATATAACGGGGTAAGATGCCCATATGGTAAGAGGCCATACAATGTTATTATGTGTGGTAAGACGCCACGGGGTAAGATGCCATACGATGTTATCATGTGGTAAGATGCCACACGATGATTATGTTATGGTAAGATGCCATATAACGGGGTAAGATGCCCATATGGTAAGAGGCCATACAATGTCATTATGTGTGGTAAGACGCCACGGGGTAAGATGCCCATATGGTAAGAGGCCATACGACGTTATCATGTGGTAAGATGCCACACGATGATTATGTTATGGTAAGATGCCATATAACGGGGTAAGATGCCCATATGGTAAGAGGCCATACAATGTTATTATGTGTGGTAAGACGCCACGGGGTAAGATGCCCATATGGTAAGAGGCCATACAATGTTATTATGTGGTAAGACGCCACGGGGTAAGATGCCCATATGGTAAGAGGCCATACGATGTTATTATGTGGTAAGATGCCACAGGGTAAGATGCCCATGTGCATGAATATGAACCAGGGAAAATGAAAAGAAGTTAATGAATAACCAGCAAGCTTACTCAACTATGATTTCGTACATTTACTGTTATAGCTATAAGATGATGATGCTATAAGATGATGATGCTTATATGATGATGATGTATAAGATGATGATGCTTATATGATGATGATGTATAAGATGATAATGTATAAGATGATGATGCTATAAGATGATGATGTATAAGATGATGATGCTATAAGATGATGATGCTTATATGATGATGATGTATAAGATGATTATGCTATAAGATGATGATGCTTATATGATGATGATGTATAAGATGATTATGCTATAAGATGATGATGCTTATATGATGATGATGTATAAGATGATGATGCTTATATGATGATGATGTATAAGATGATGATGCTATAAGATGATGATGTATAAGATGATGATGCTATAAGATGATGATGTATAAGATGATGATGCTATAAGATGATGATGCTTATATGATGATGATGTATAAGATGATGATGCTATAAGATGATGATGCTTATATGATGATGATGTATAAGATGATGATGCTATAAGATGATGATGCTTATATGATGATGATGTATAAGATGATGATGCTTATAAGATGATGATGTATAAGATGATGATGCTATAAGATGATGATGCTTATATGATGATGATGTATAAGATGATGATGCTATAAGATGATGATGTATAAGATGATGATGCTATAAGATGATGATGCTTATATGATGATGATGTATAAGATGATGATGCTATAAGATGATGATGCTTATATGATGATGGTGCTATAAGATGATGATGCTTATATGATGATGATGTATAAGATGATGATGCTATAAGATGACGATGCTTATGTGATGATGATGTTATAAGATGATGATATTTATGAAATGATGATGCTCATATGATGAAGATGTTATAAGATGGTGATAATTATAAGATGATGATTTTAATCATTCATGTCAAGAATTAATGACTATGTGCATGGCTATGAAACAGGGACATTGGAGTGTCCAGGGTGTATAGGCAATAGAGGAATGTTGGGTAAAGACCCACAACTCCATTGATTTTCTTCCCACAGTATGGTATGCCGTGCGGAAACGTCCATCTTATTGGTAGGTTTGAGGTGAACCTAGAGAGGCAGCGACTAGTTTGTCTGCCGTGTGTGTGCAGCACCAAGAGGGGCTTGTTAGAGCCGTTATACTGCTCGTAGGAACCAAGTGTGGCAAATCGTAAGGTGATACGATGTGGATTGTGGTGGACTCTAGTAGTCACCATGTCATCGAGGTTGAGGTTGTGCATGCCTCACTTAAACGTGTATACGTTTATGTTTAAATCTTGGTGAGACTTGTCTGGGACAGCTCATGATGTTGAAGTACCAACAAGAGAGTCATCAAGTCGTCGTTGATTCGATCTGGGAATCCATGTATTTGGGATGCAATGGGTTTATTGCATGTCCTTTCAAATTTGAAACTCTGAGGAGTCTCGATTGTTTCTTTATGACCAGGATGTGGTTCTTGGGATATCCGGAGGTGGACATCTTATGAGATATCTTTCGTGTGAATCTATGGCCGTGAGTTGCCCAACTTGAGTTGCAATGATGCGACTGCTCCTTCGATAGAGGAGGTTTGGAAGTGGAAACCAGGTTTGGTATGTGTACACCGTGGTGTACTGATGTTTCCCTTGTAACGATGTATGTTAGACATCGTGAGTCATGATAAGAGATGTCATCGAATGATATCTACGATGGAATCGGGAGCGATTCGGATCCTCGCAGTTTCAGTTGACTAACTGCTTTTGGATTGTTAGCGTTGGGTTGCGCTGACGCTCTTTGACGTTATGATGGATTTGGAAGTCTATTCCACTCCAGAGTTTGACACGAGGTCAACGTTCTCTCGGTTGAGGTGTCATTTATGATGCGTTCTTACTAGTTGTATTAGAACTAAGGATGACTGTCCGATCTACAGTCGTAAGTATCGGTTGCTTTGCAGTCATGAGGGACTGACTTTTGGGATGACCCGCATCGAGGTACGTTTTGCCTCTTGGGTGATATATTGGTTTTGGGTAAGTCGCCCTGTTTCAGAGTTTGATGAGAGGTAAGTATCCTCGCGTTTATTAATACGATTCTGTTATGATCAAGAATCGAGGTTATGGCTCCATGTTGTTGTGTAGCCCGGGTGTTACGTGATACACCGGTGCTAATTTCGAGGACGAAATTCTTTTAGTGGGGGATATTGTGATGACCTGGGATTGGAGATGTTAATCCCGGAGTGTTAATAACCCCTAAAGTTGTTTTACGTGGCAATTGGAGTTTAATGGAGGTGTTGAGCCTTCCGGACTCGTTTATTTGGGTAGTTGGGATCGTTGGATCCCGAGGATGAGATTGTATTCACATTACGGTGTAAAACCTAAGAGTTGGGTTTTTAATGTGTCTCGGAATCTCGGGTGCTTGTGTGAGCACCGGTAGGGGGTTTTGGGTTTAGAGAGAGAGTTTTTGAATACAGATGATTTTTTATGAATCACGATGTATTTGTGGGGCTATTAGTATTTCGGGGTATTTTGCTATAAATACAAGTTGAACCCGAGATTTTTATTAAAAATCCCATTTTAGCCTCCAACCCGCCTCCCTCTCTCTCTCCCGCCGATTCCCGACTTTCCCCCAGCCCCGCGCACGAAAACGCTTCGCCCGCCGCCGTCCGGCCGCCGTTCGGCGCGTGCGACCCGCCGCCGGCTTCGTCTCGTCGAGGCGCAGCTATCCCCTCCGGCAATTGAGAGTTTCCTCGCGTTTTGAAGTCGGATTTGGCAGGTAAGCGTCGATCCCCAATTTCTAGGGTTTATCGATTTTTGACCAATTTACTTCCGATTTTCGATTGGGTAACCTTCCTTACCCCTTTTTCATGCTTGTGAAGTTATTCCCTGCCATTTTGTGTTGGATTAGTTCGAAAATTTTTTCGAATTTTGTAGGGTGTGATTTCGAATTTTGGGGGTTTTGGCTATGGGTTGATGATTCTTGTTGTTAATCGATCAATTCATGTTTTAGATGATTTATGATGCTTGGTTGGGTTCGAATTGTGATGCTAGGGTTCGAATTTTTGAAGGTGTTCTTGGGCGATTTTTCGATATGTCGCATTCGTTTTCCCTCCTTGCATGTACCCTGCCCCGGGTCTTTTAAATGATTTATTGTCGTGTGTTGACAATATGTTGAGGGTTATGGGTGTGCTTGAGCATGGGTTGCATGTTCGTAAATAATCGTGAATTATTTATCGTGTTAGCACATCATTCCTCGGGGCATGGAACTCGAGCAAGGTTTGGCTCGGACTTCGAGGATTTAAGGTACGTTTAGCGTACGAGCATAGCTTAAATGATGTTTTACAAGTATGATGCATGAATTAAAATACATGAAATGTTTTACTATGATGGCACCGGGACTTGGTTACGTTATTTTTATTCACATGATGAAATGCTTGGTGCCGCTATGAAGCGAGCAAATGATGGGGTGTGGTTGCTACGGAGCAAACACCGATAGTATGACGCTACTTTGAAGTAAGAAATGAAAATGTGGTATTTCATTAGATATCTAGGATATCTGTATTTTATTCCCTATTGGTAATGAATAGGAACAGAGACGTAGTTAATCAGAGAAGTGATTAACTAGTATCGGAAGTTAAGGAAATCTCAATATGATATCTAGAATTATGATAATTGCTAGATAAAGAAAGATGTTATGAAATGTTGTTAATTCGAAACTGGTTAGGGTTAACCAATATGATGATTAACTGCATATTCAGGATTTGATGATTTATCTGTTTTGAGAACATGGTTATTACAGGGGTACGCTAGGATGAGGATGATACCATCCAGGAAGTGTCACATATGTTCCACAATATTTATATTTTCGTAAATTATGTATTATGTCATTATGATTATGAAATTGTGGAATTGGTATGCTCACCCCGTTGGGGGCTGTCTCTGTTGGGGCAGGTGAACAGGTACATCGATGGCTTGGGAGATGAGCTCGAGCTGTTGATTGGATGTACTCCCAGGATCGTGGTACCAGGGCTTGATGTAGCACGGTATCGTATAGAGTACTTATATACCCCTGAGGATTATATACATATTCATGATGCTCGTATGTGAGCACGATTATACTTGTATATGAGTTGTATATAAAGGCATGAGCATTTCTCTCTTTCATTCTATGTTGCATGCAATTAGAGGTAGAATTGCTAAAGATTATGAGAGTCATTGGTGTATTGTGGGTGTTGAAACCCACTTTTGTTGTCATATGTGTGGTGTCTTCCCTGGCTGGGAATTTACTTAATATTGCTGTATTCTGATGAGTATTATGTTTTCCCTGGCCGGGAATTATGTTATGTGTTGTGCTTTTATTTCGGGATAGCTCTATTTATGGGGAGACTCTGACCAAATTTTTATAAAAGTCCACAATGTAAAAAGTGGTGTAATGGGCGAACTCTATGAGTCCATTGTTGTTAGGATGATGAACTTATAACATCGTATGTCAAAGAAAATTTTGTAATTGACATTCAATGGTAAAGTATCATCTGAGTTTCCCGAATGATTTTATTGAAAGCATGTGCCATACAGAATGATTAATACACTAATCAAGGGTTAAGTATATGGGGTCCTTACAGAAGGGTGTCCTTGAATCTGGATTTCAGAAACGTTCCATCAAGGAATAACATTTGACGATAAAATTTGAAACCGTCAATACTAGCACGGAACGAAACAAACAAACGGGAAAATCGGTTGTTGTCGTCAACTTCAAGCTTTACAAAACTTCCAACATTTATCGTTCTCACCGAGTGAACGTATGAATTCAGTTCTTGGAACGACTCATCATAATTTCCAAAAGCAATAGATCTAGCTTTCTCAACACTTCTCCATGCTTTATTGTACGTTATATCCAAGCCGTAATCCCTCTTCATTAACTCACATACATCGATTGCAGAGAAGGTTGGATTTGAAAACACTCGTTCCACAATAATTTCAGATATCAGAACTGAACTCATTTTTATTTGTTCTTCATCACTCTCAGCCCACATGTGTGCATGTTTTGCAATTTTCTTATGTAGAAAGACCTATCTATTCTTGATACACTAGCATTCACAAACCAACCACAGCCCTCATCATGTTTTGTAGCACACTCGGCAATTACCCTATCCTTATTGTTTTTTACATAGTTGAAATCAAACCCAACCTCAACCGAATATTTACTTAATTCACAGCAAAACTCTTCTACACCACCACTAAACTGTTGCCCAACCCTACTAATATTTGATGCCCAACTAGAACACAACAACAACTTCTCTTTGCCTTTAGAATTACACATTTGAAGGTCAGAATCATATCCTGCAGATGAGTTACATACCTGTGCACGTAATTCACTTACATCACTATTTTGCCTAGTATCTCCGAGCACATCTGTCTCGCATGCACCACCACATTGAAACGGCACAGTGCTAGCACCATCGACAGTCTGCCAACTCATACTTCCCGAAGAAACTCCATGATATGCATTTTTTTCATCATAAACATCAATTGTCACCAAATGAACATCTATAATCTTACACATAATAAACATATTTCTCATATCATCATCATTACTCAAACAACATTTAGGATGTCCAGGTACAGAATATTTTAAAGTCATTACATCAGAGTTGTAATCAAACCATTTGCCGATTGCAATAGATTTTAACTCACTGTATGAAAACGTGGGATTCACATTCAAAACTTGCGTTTCATCTCTACATTTCAATAGAATCATAAATCCAAGATCCATCATAACATATACGAAAGCAAAAAAATTCACAAAAGTATAAAATACCTTCTGTGACTTCTCTAAATCGATTAACAGGAACGAAAACCAGACACGAATCGTAAATGCCTCGCTAAAACGATTCGATTGAAATTATAATCGATGTTTTTACTTGGAGAAACGATCGAACATGAACTCAAAATTTCCTAATGCGCAGCCAAATAAAATTTCAAACTATTCCATTAGATTTTAGGGTTTTCTCCTAAAAGGGTATTTTTGGTATGAAAATAAACCTTTTAAAATCATAAATTTGAAAAGTGGACTTAAGTGAGAAAATATTTTTCCACCATGCATTTATTTGCACACTTTTTTAAAATGGAGATTTATATGAAAAACTTGTTTGGTAAGTGCACCTAAACCTAAATTTCCCTAAAATAAATGCTATTATTGATGGTTGTAATATGGCCCAATTTGTGCTTGCTTATTTCCATTTAGCCCATTGATTGCATGACCTTTTAAGCTTCAGGCCACTTCTGGAAAGTTTTTCTGCTTGCATCATGTTCGTCCATTTGAAGCTATAATCCTAAGCGTCCATTTACAGTATAAAAGGTCGAACTTAATCCTAATTCAATTCTGAAGCCTTCTACTCTCAAAACCCTAGAAACACCTGAGTGTTTCTTGAGTCTGATGTGTGCATTTTTTTCCTGGTATTTTAGGCTTCTCTAAGTCTTTGAGATTTTTTCTTGCGAGTGTTGGAAGGCTTGAGATCCTTGTTAGCCGCAGACTGACAGAATCCATTTTCTGTTAGTATCATGTGTGGGTTTTTCTGGTGGGGCTTCAAGGCTAAGGTGTTGTCTTGGTGAATCACCTTCTAGTCCTTGCATTGGTTCGCTAATAACACGCTGGGTTGCAAAACGTGTTTATCCGAGCCTCAATGTGGTAATCTATCATTTCATTTCTTGAATCGATTTATACTCTTTCTTAAAGATTTCTTTCTTGTTATGCATGTATCAACACTGGTAACGAGATGTTCGTTGGAACCGAAGTTGGCAGATAAATACCTTACAGTGATATTAGAGCCAGATTATCTACCTTGGTTTTGGTCGATGTTGGTTCTATGTGGATCTGGTGATTTGGTGATGTGTTATACACTGTGGTAAACCAAGAACCAACTTCTGGTTGTGTGAGCGACCAGTCTAACCCTAGTCCCTTACTAATTTCTCGTCCGGCCGAGTAGTCATCTTTGGTAGCCTTCTTGACTACCAAATCTGTCTTAGTGATATCTGCTTGCTGGTATATCTACGGTTTTTTCCTTTGTGATACCTGTATACTGCTGTTTCTTGCTCGTTTTTTCTTTTGCCTCAGAGAACTCCAAGCGAAGAAAACTGTTTGACCCTACACCTTGTGAGTGTAGTGGAATCATGCTGGTGCTATGGGTTATCGCTTCTTGTTTCTTTGTAAACTGTTTCCCTGCATACTCTGTTTTCATATCAGTGTTAATAGTTGTGCTTTTGTCTGATTGGTGTGTCTCACTATGGCTGCTATGTATGGATATGATTTACAACATTTTAGTGGAAAGATCGATTTTTCAATATGGCAACAGAAAATGAAAGAATTTTTAATAAAACAAAAAGTCTTTAAAGCTGTAAATGATACTATTCCTGCTACTGAATCTGATGAGAAAAAGACTGAAATGGATGAGCTCACTTATTCCTATATTATCTTGAATCTGTCTGACTCCGTGCTTAGAAAAATTTGTAAACAAAGCTCTGCCAAAGCCCTCTAGGATAAATTGGAAGAGTTATACATTGAAACTTCTCTGACAAGAAAACTGTACTTGCTTGAAAAGTTTTTTAGATTGAAGCTGGATCTAAACAAAGAAGTTGATGAAAATATTGATGAATTTAACAAGCTGATTCAAGATATTAAACAAATTGGTGATAAAAATATTGATGATTATACTCCTGTTGTGCTTTTAAATGTTATACCTGAGTACTACAGTGATGTCAAACCTGCTATTAAGTATGGTAGAGATTAGATTACCTTGTACACAGTTGTTAATGTCTTAAAAGTAAAGAACTCGAGTTAAACAAATGGGGGCATAATCAAAAGTTTGATGAAGTTATGCATGTTAGAGGTAGGTCTCAACACAGGCATAATGGTAACAGTAAATCTGAAAATCCCAGTAAAAAGAAAGGAATGAGCAGATGCAGGTCTAAGTCTAGGCCTAAAACTATAAAGTGCTATAAATATGGTGAAACTGGTCATTATATTAAAGAGTGCCCTAAAGCAAAATCACGATCAAAATGGGAAGAATCATCAATCAGATAATCATGCTAATATGACTTCAACTAGTGATAATATGGGTGTTGTTGTTATGATTGTCGAAAACTGTGATGCTGCTAACTCCGTGCCTTCATTTTCTATGTGTGAAAATGAATGGCTTATTGATTCTGCATGCACTTTTCACATTTCACCTATTAGAAATCTGTTTTTTAATTATAAAGAAGTCACGCGTGGTTTTGTATCTTTAGCAAATGATAAGCAATGTAAAGTTGATGGCATTGGTGATGTTTGCCTTAAGTTTGATATTGTTTATACATTGACATTGAAAATTGCGAGGCATGTCCCTGATTTATGCAATAATCTGATTTCATGTGCTGCGTTAGAAGATGATGGATTAGAAAGGGAGATGGGGTAAGGGAGTTATGAAAATTTTAAAGGGGTCATTGGTTATTTTCAAAGCCGAAAAGAAAAGAAACATATATGTTTGTCATGCTGAATCTAACTATGAACAAATCCATGTGGATGCTGCTTCTAAAGACCTTACAAACTTATGGCATAAAAAGTTAGGTCATATTATTGGTAAGGGTCTTGAAATTCTGTATAAGAATGAGTGTTTTGGAAAAGAGACACATTCTTGCATTCCTTTCTACAATTCATGCATCTATGGTAAACAACAGAGAGTTAAGTTTCCGTACTCCCCTTCCCCAACTAAATTTGCCATTTCTGATATTCTTGAATACTTTCACGCTGATGTGTGGGGACCTGCTAGTGTTCCCACCCAAGATGGAAATGGATATTTCTTAACAATAATAGATGATTTTTCAAGAAAAGTTTGGATGTTTTTAATGAAAAACAAATCTGATGTTTTTGAGAAGTTTAAAAACTGGAAAGCTTTCATTGAAAATCAAACGGGTAAAAAGATTATAACACTTAGGACTGATAATAGCTTGAATTTTGCAATACTATGCTTGACAAACTATGTGTTGAATCTGGAATTCAAAGGTATAAAACAGTGCCTTATCAGCCTCAGTAAAATGGTGTTGCTGAGAGGATGAATAGAATCTTACTTGAAAGAGTAAGGATTATGCTCTATTCCTCAGGAATTTCAAAAAGATTCGGGGGTGAAGCTGTATTGACTGCTGCCTATCTGATAAATATGTCCCCTTCTGTGCCTTTGTATGGTAAGTGTCCAGAAAGTGTTTGGTATGAAAAATAAATTGATTTTTCTTGGTTAAAAGTGTTTGGTTGTGCTGCTTTTGTGTATTAGAAGCCTGATAAACTCGAACCTAGATCTGTGTTTTTCTTGGCTATCCTGAAGGCGTTCAAGGGTATATGTTATGGCTTAGGGGTGAACCTGGTTTTAAGTTGTGATTAGTAGAGATGTGATTTTTAATGAGTTGGAAATGCCTTGCTTATCTGCTTCTGAGTTTCCTTACCCCTAATAAGGTGGAGCATGTGCCTGGTAATTTTGTTCAATTAAATTACAATCATGTTAATATACCTGAAAATCAACCTAACTTGAATAACTTGCCTTAAATTCATGAAGATGTTGTTGTGCATGATGAACTGATTGATTTGCCTGAGCCTGAACATGATCAATTGAATTTTTATCAACTTGCTAGAGATAGGGAAAGAAGAAACACTAAACAACTACCTAGGTTTAATGATTTCGACATGACTCATATGCTTTTAGTGTATTTGAGTCAATTGATAGTAATGAACCTAGGTCATATCAAGAAGTTTTGAAATCTGAAAAATCTGTTGAATGGTTAACTGCTATGCATGATGAAATGAATTCTCTGCTTGTTAACAAAACTTGGACTCTCGTGCCTAACCCTCCAGACTGTTCGGTTGTGGACTGTAAATGGTTGTTCAAAATTAAAAATGGAACCGATTTTGTCAGATTTAAAGCTAGGTTAGTGGCTAGGGGATTTACTCAAAAAGAGGGGATATATTATACAAAAAACTTTGCTCCCGTGATAAAATTTACAACTGTAAGAATCATGATTGCATTAGTTGCTCAGTTTAATTGGGAATTAAAACAAATAGATGTAAAAAATGTTTTTTACATGGTGATTAGGATGAAATAATTTATATGAGGAAACATGATGGCTTTGTTGATTCTAAGAAACCTGATCATGTATGTTTACTTAAAAAGTCATTGCATGGTTTGAAACAATCACTTAGGCAATGGAACAAGAAATTTGATAAATGCATGCTTTCTTTGAACTTTAAAAGAAGTAATTATGATCACTGTCTGTACTTCAAAGAAAATGCTTCAGTTCCTGTTTTCTTGTTAATATATGTTGATGATATGCTTCTGATCAGCCATTGCATTAAGTCTATTGAACATGTCAAAAAATGCCTAAGTACCAAATTTGACGCGAAATACTTAGGAGATGCAAAGGATTTTGGGCATGAACATTGTCAGGGATAGAAAACACTTTACCATTTTTCTTAATTAGATTTCTTATGTTGAGAATATTTTGAGTAAATTTTCTATGACAACTGCTAAGCCTGTAATGAGTAAAGACCAGTCTCTCAAAACTGAACATAATTTGAGTTGTATGAAAAATGTGACTTATTCCAATGCTATAGGATCTGTGATGTACCTCATGGTTAGCACTAGGCCTGACATTGCATATGATGTTAGTTGCTTAAGTATGTACATGTCTAATCCTGGTATGGTGCATTGAAATGCTGTTAAATGGTTACTTAGATACCTGAAACATTATGTGAAGTTTTGTTTAAAGTTATCTAAGTGTGATGAAGGTGTTAAATAAAAGGAGATGCAGATTCAAATTATGCTAATGATAAGGACAATATAAAATCAACAACATCTTATGTGTTCATTTTGTGTGGCTCGTGCATTAGTTGGAAATCTCAGTTACAGCATACAGTTGCACTTTCTACTACTGAATCTGAATATGTTTTTGTTACTGAAGCCTTAAAAGATATTTGGTTAAAGGGCTTAATTTCTGAAATTGGCTTCCTTGAAGTTAATGTTGTTGCTTTTTCTGATAGCCAATCTGGAATTCAATCTGTAAAAATCCTGTTTTTCATGATACAAGTAAACATATAGATGTTAGGTTTCATTTCATCAGAGATGTTGCTGCTAAAGGTATATTTTATCTTGAAAAAATTCCTTCTGAATTTAATCCTGCAGATATGGGAACTAAGTGTCTACCTGTTAGTAAGTTTGAGAATTGCTTAAAATTTTTGAATTTTGATAACGACGATTGATGTGTTATGTCCATTCTGGTTTGGGTTATAACCTGCTGTGTGCTTGTTATAATTGGCTAGTGATGTGTTCGCTTTCCGATGTGTTACATCATGATTTGTGCTTTATGTTCATTTGGGAGAAACGTAAGGCGGTGGTGATAAACTATTAACACCTATGTGTATAGTGAACCAGTATTGGGCCAATGTGGAGTATGTTGTAATATGGCCCAAATTGTGCTGGCCCATTTCCGTTTAGCCCACTGATTGCCTGGCCTTTTAAGCTTCAGCCCACTTCTAGAAAGTTCTTTTGCTCGCATAATGTCCGTCCATTTGAAGCTATAATCCTAAGCGTCCATTTACATTATAAAAGGTCGAACTTCTCAAACCCTAGTTCAATTCTGAAGCCTTCGTCTTCTCTCTACCTCTCAAAACCCTAGAAATGCCTGAGTGTTTCTTGAGTCTGATGTGTGCATCTTCTTCATGTTATTTTAGGCTTCTCTTTAAGTCGTTGAGAGTTTTCCCTTATGAGTGTTGGAAGGCTTGAGATCCTTGTTAGTCGCTGGCTGATAGAATCTGTTTTCTATTAGTATCCTGTGTGGGTTTTTCCGGTGGGGCTTCTGGCCTAAGGTGTTGTCTCGGTGAATCACCTTCTGGTCCTTGCATTGGTTGGCTAATAATACGCTGGGTTGCAAAACATGTTTATCTGAGTCGCGATGTGGTAATCTATCGTTTCATTTCTTGAATCGATTTACACTCTTTCTTACTAGTTTCTTTCTTGTTATGCATGTATCAACACTGGTAAGGAGATGTTCGTTGGAACCAAGGTTGGCAGATAGATACCTTACATAAAGAAATAATAATAATAATAATAATAATAATAATAATAATATAACTTGTGTTGATTTCAAATGATAAGATTATATTGATAAGTTAAACTGTGATTATCAGTATGATTGGATGTGAAATGAAATAGTATTGTATTAGTAATAGTATGTTAAAATTCGGATTGTAATTATAATTAGGGAATAAATTATTTTTTTATCCTCACATCCTTAATAATAATAATATTATTATTATGTTTTATTTTTATATATATTTGATAATTCAAAACTTGTATAAATTAATTTTTTTTCTAAAAAAAATTAAGCTAATGTATTATATATTGAAAAAGTTGTATTAATTAAAAAAGATATTATTTATTAGGGTAATATAATAATTTAAATTATAATTTGGTTGAAAAAATCTAAATTAGATATTTAAGTAAAAATATTTTTACAATATTTTTATTTATGAAAGACGAGAGTTTGAGTATGGGGTAAAAATGCATGTTTTGAATTTTAAAATTAAGGTTATTATGGTAAATAAATAACCAAGATAAATTATCACACATTCCCAAAGTGATTAATTATCTTACCAAAATAGTGAAACATAGCTTTATAATGAGATGCGGTAAATTATCATCATACCAAGTAAACATGAGATGAAGGGTGTTATTTATCAATCATTCCATAATCAATGCTAGTAAACACTAGACTTGTCAAAAAGAGCCAACCCAACCCAACCGAGCTGGCCCATTTGGGCCCGCCTCCAGATGAGTTGGGTAAACCACAACCCAACCCACGGCGGGCTCGCCCGCCGAGATTTTTTTTAAAAAAAAATTTGTTTAAACAAAAAGAAATTCAAAAAAACAATTCCAACTGAACTTGCCGAACTTGAAACTGATGTTATAAGAATGCATGAGCTTGCTTCAGGTTTTATCTAAATATTAACCCGGCTACTAAAAAAACTTGACTAGAGAATCTGTATTTTACTCAATTTTGAAATACATGTTGCAACTTTCAAGCAAGACCAAGTAAAAAATATATAGTAGATCGGATGCTTCAATTTGATATTGAGTTACTATTTATGAATTGAGCCTAAAAAATAATAACAAATATTTTTTGTTAACAAAGAGGCCAACCCGCGGAACAGCTTGCCAACCTGCGGGTTGGCCCGTTAAAACCCGCGGCCGGATTGGGCCAACTCGTATAGGTCCGCCTGCCGGTGGGCTAAAAAATACTGGCCCAACCCACATATTTCGTGGGCCTATTTTGACAGCTCTAGTAAACACAACCTTAATATATTGAAGGGAGTGTGAATCTTGATCATCAGAAATAATATCTGTTTGTTTAAATAAAATAAACAAATCTTTTTACTCAATCACGTACAGTGGGGTGACAAGTGAGTTCTCGATCACTATTGGATTGCATCAAGGGTCTGCGTTGAGTCCTTTCCTGTTCGTCCTAGTGGTGGATGAGATGACAAAAGACATAAAGACTGAAATACCTTGAAACATACTTTTTGCTGACGATGTTGTGTCAATCGACGAGACAATGGCAGGGGTAAATGCCAAATTGGAGTTATGGAGAGAGACGTTGGAATCACAGAGTTTTAGATTAAGTAGATCTAAAACAGAAATATATGGAGTGCAGATTTAGTGATCGTACCTTACTGGATTCTGGTGTTGTAGCACTCGGTGGTCAAGAGGTATGAGCAACAAGTTTCGATACCTAGGTTCAGTTATCCAAAATGATGGAGAGATTGACAGTGATGTTAACCACATGATTCTGGCTGGCTGGTTGAAATGGAGAAACACCACTTGATTTCTATGCGATCGTAATATCCCGTTTAAATTGAAGGAAAAGTTTTATAGAATCGCCGTTAGACCCGCAATGTTGTATGAGACAGAATGCTGGGCATCCAATAGGAATCACCTCCAAAATATGTGTGTGGCATATATGCATATGCTTCGTTGGATGTGCGGTAAGACCAGAAGAGATAAATTAATGAACAAAGATATTCGAGCTTAGATATGTATATGTTGTATAGAAGTGAAGATGCAAGAAAGCCGTTTACGTTGGTTTGGTAATGTATGACGTAGGCCCAGCAGTGCACATGTGCGTCGAGTGGAGTCCATGGAATTTGCCCAGTTCACGAGAGCGAGAGCACGATCAAAGAAGACATGTCTTGAAGTTATACGCAAATATTGGAGTGCAATTGGATTACAGAAGATATGTTGACCGATAGACGCGTTTGGAGAAGATATGTTGTTATTTTTGTTGTAATCACTTATTCACCTTGTGAATAGTCTCTACCATTGTTCCTTTGGAATTGTCGACTGAAACTGGAACAATAACTTAAAACCCAAACTGAAACCATTTTTTTTAGTTTTAGTTACAAAATGGGAACTTTAATCAAGGACTTACGGTTCTGTTTTGGTTTCTAAAACTTAGAAACTAGAATCGAAACCGTGTGGAACCATAATCGAAACTATAAATTAACATTTATAAATTTTAAAGTCTTGTAATATACATAAATATATTAATTTATTTACTTGAACTCATTTACCTATCTATATGAATTAAATTTAACATTTTTTTTAATGAAAAAGTAAATATTTATAGTATTTTGTAGTAAAATTGTAAAATAATTAGCTTTAAACCAAAATCGTCGGTTTTAGAACCATAATCATAACTACTCGTGAGTATCATGTTTTAGTCGTAACGTTTTGTTATAAACTATTACCTCTATCGTAATGTAAATAATTTCACTGTGTTTATCCACGTCGAATGTTGTAAATGCAAGGTGTTATATAAAGTGTTATTTAAAATAAACTATAAAACAAAGTTATTGGAATGAATACATAATTAATTGGATATGAAAGTATGCATGTGATTGTTAAAATTAAGTTAGGCTCATAGCATGTTAGATAATGTTGATGTAGAAACCTTTCAATTTTGATAATACAATTAGTGTAAATCAATGTTTAAACCTTTTGCATATAGTAATTAATGTTTCAACCAAAACGACAGATAAAAAAACAAAGAAACTCAAATCACTGATAACAACAAAATTACAATAATATATCGAAGTTGAAGATAAGAAACAAACAAAAATAAGACAATATTTGTTAAAAATTAATTTTTATGGGATTAAATTTGTTAAAAACATTTACGTGAGACTATTTTTGATTAAAAACAATTTTTATGAGATTATATTTGATTAGTTCTGAAAATTTGGGACTAATATTTTGAAAAAATATTCTATGAGCGAGAGAACAAAATTGATAGAATTCCATAAACGAGCAGGCTCTCGTATCCACATCTTGAACGGAAACTGTTGATCATTGAACGCTACTAGATAACGAACAAAACGATATGCCCAGTAATCAAAGTCAAGTGAGACCCAAAAAATGATACATAAATCAAAAGCCACCACGTTGTTATTATTTTCAAGTTCCTTATATATAAAAACTCTAGCATTAGCATTAATATTCAGTACACTTAATTTTCGACAATGACAATGTGCTTCCACGAGCGACACACGTATATTACATAACTGCGATACAATCGAAGGATGAAAAAAGTTAAAGCAATCGTAATTTTCACACCTTGGCAAATATATAAGTAAAAGCAGAAAATCAAATTTAACAAAAACATGCATAAACACTGAAAATAGTGGGGGGTCAGACATTAGGCGCCGGAGCTGAGACCACCCTTTTACCTCTCTCAGTTCTGCTGTTTTCTGAGAATTTCAAGCTAGCATTGTGAAAGCCCTTCTCTTTTTCTGCAGAAGTCCATTCAGACATGTAGTAATCTTCTTCCGATACACCTTTGGAAGACGGTCCGCAGAACATTCCACCCCATTGAGGGAAGTATATTAACATGACCACTAAACTGCAGCATATAATCATCACCCCCATGAGTTCTAATCCTTTTTCGGTAGAGTATCGGGATCCTCGAAAGAATATAACTTGAGTAAGAACCGCTCCTACGTTTCCCCCAGCTCCAGTCATCCCGGATATGATGCCTAGGGACCTGGTAAGCAATGAGTAAGGAACACTGAATGAATATATATTCTTCATAATCTTTTAAATTTTAAGATTCGTTGTATTTAACACGATAAATGCAGCGGCTAACATGCAACCATGGTTCGCCGACACGGTCATGGAGGTCGGTTGATAGTTCAATTCCATTGACATTTCGTAGAACGGTCACAGTTGTTGACGTGGAGTTTTTTTAAAAAATTAAATATTAAAATAAGTAGATAATGTGGACACATTATTATGAAAAATAAATCAAAAAATTTGGAAAAAATTAAAAAATGTTCCGTAACGGCAGGTCATTGCAGCGGATCGATGTTCCAGGCTGTGAAATCATCGTTTTGTACCGCGACGGCCGTGAAAATTGTCATCTTAGTTACACATCATTTTAGTATGTATGTTATCGCAATAGCTACCGTTCTCGTTCCATAAGGACCGTTCCGCGAACATTTTTGCGAGCCATGCATGCAACTAAATGTAAAAGCCCAGATTATATGTCCAAATTATAATATCGTATCTCAATTCATAAAATTCGGTTGAGTCAACGAGGGATCATAACAATAATCTTTGCCTACATGCCATTTTTATTCTCAAATTACCAACTTTAAAATGTTTTATGGTAATAATTTTACTTCAATAGGATATGTTCAAGAAACGAAGAAAAAAAGCT